>CABFOW010000320.1:19790-114071 GCA_902141385.1 Timema californicum | reverse complement strand
AGGACCTACAGTTTAACGTGGAATCCGAACCACGGTGGAGGCCTGGCATTCCTCACATTCACAAGATGTCTTGTCAGAGGTGAAGGAAGGGTTTGGTAATCAGATAAATCTTTGCCGGGACCGAGGATTGAACCCCGGCCGCCAGCATAGAAGTCTGACACCTTACCCCTAGACCGCCAGGTCACCATGATTGTGTAAAATATAGGGTGAATATCCTTTCAGACTTACTTAATTAATATGGCTTGAATGGATTTGGGAGTATTCATATGTTGCCCTTATTTTTTTTTAAATTTGATGTATCTTGAAGATTCACCATCCTGCCTGTGTAACAATCGCACTAGGCCATTTTTTCTACAATTCAAACCAAAAAAATCAGAACTAAAAAAATCTTCAATTATTACATGCACCAATAAAATTATCCATTTGTGTGGAATATTTAATTATAGTATATGAACCTTACCCTTGACAGTTTTAGGACCTATTCATTCTAATTAAATACTTAATCGTTAACTCAAACATT
This sequence comes from Timema californicum, assembly GCA_902141385.1. Taxonomy (NCBI): domain Eukaryota; kingdom Metazoa; phylum Arthropoda; class Insecta; order Phasmatodea; family Timematidae; genus Timema; species Timema californicum. The sequence goes on along the minus strand of CABFOW010000320.1, from coordinate 113,551 downwards.
CGTTTGTTAATTTACCTTTTTATTATTTTAATATTTAAAGAGTGGAAAGTGAGATTATGTGTTAGTGAACATTAAAATTCTGAAAAACTTTATCTATTAAAGTAAATCTTTATTTTTTGCTAAAGATTTTGATAGGAAGATAATAGACAGAAAATGATTGAGCCAGAGGTGGACTATGCCACCAGGAGCTCCAGATCCCAATGGGCCAAAGTTACAGCTTTGTAATCTGCACAGCTAGTGATGGGAGGATCAATTTATTAGCTTACAAAAAAGAGACTCTACTACTATATAAAACTTATCAACAATTTTTTATCAGTAGAATTAAACTAATGATGACTGTTTATAGACTTAATTATTACTAATATAGAGAGAATTGCTTTTGGGGTAGATTTACTAGCAATAAAAATATAAAAACTTCATCAATTCATCTTAAACTGAAACTTAGCTTCAAGAGTATTTACAAATATATTCTAAGAACCATCATATTTGTAGTTGTGGGGCGCTTTGAATCCGCCAGTCTACTCCTGTAATGAACCCAAAACTTGATAGGTATGCACAATTTATAGTTATTTGTGTTAGTATCTTTACACCATTGAATTTTGAAAAGTGACCTCTTATAAAGAAGGGGAGATTGAAATGGTGGTATCTACAATCGTCTTACTTATTTTATCTTGTAAAATCTCTAGCCAACAGTTTAGTGGGGTTTTGTTAATCACAGATATTTGTTGACATGGCATGCCAGATTTATTATGACACACTAAACAATCATGTTTCAGCTCTTCAATTTATACTTTTAAACTTGGAATATAATAAACAAATTATACATTAAAAGTAAATAACAATTTTTAGAAAGGTCCAAAATGCCCATATAGGAAACAAAGATTTCTCATGAAAATTCTTTCATTTAAAAAATATTAGCGCTCCTGTTTAATTCATCTGTAGTGAATTCTCTTGTAGTTGAAATAGTTCTTACTGAAGGCTTCTGTGGATAAATATTTTATTTAGTCAGGTAGTAGGGGAGTTAAATGCCAGATTATCTTTAGTAGAAACTTTGTTTAGTACTAGCATATTCCCCTCCTCCCAGACTTTTTCAACCAAAACTTCCCAAAGCCCTCTTCAAGTTAAAATCTTAACATTACTAAGTATAAAAAACTTAACAAATTATTGCGTTAAAATTGAATGAACCAACATTAGAAGTTGAAGATATTTAATTTAGTTTGTTATATTTTATATTAAAAATATTATGAGTACCTAACACTGGTTAGTTAATATTTTAACCCTGCACATAGATACCAAACAATTTGACAACTCTGTCTAGACTAGCTCCTTATCGGGAGATGACAACTAGAAAAAATATATATATATAATTGTTACAAAGTGAAGCGATTCTCAATAGGGGAAGGAAGGGAAATAGATCAATAGTACTTTCTCTGTGCTAGAAGCATTTATGTAAGCTTTATCACATTGGGAGTTGTATTTAAACTTAAAATGGTATAATATAAGCCTTTGCTATTTATTTTTCTCATCTCTCCAATAGAAGGGTTGTGGAGACTTTGTCTCATAGTTGAACCTCACCCTACACCCCTGTTATAATATAGATTCAAAGAATATCCACACTTATTTCTAGCTTGTCAAACTATGACTGCTACTTGTGTGTGATGTGCTCATGTTGAAATGTGAACTTGTTAATTGTCAGGTGTTTCTTCTGTGAACAGGTTGTGTCCTGAAGGGGTGGACATCGTGCTGGACTGTCTTTGCGGCGAGGAATGTAACCGAGGCTACTCACTGTTAAAAGCCATGGGCAAATACATTTTGTATGGTGAGTTAGAACTATTATAAATGATGTGGCATATTGGAGCTTTGGAATTAAAAATACCAATCTTGTTACTAAAAAGATTATAAATCCAGCAAGCACAATAAAATTGTAGTTTAACATTCTAAATACATAAGTGGGCTGTTAAGATGTCTCATTCTATTTGATGTGTGGTAACACTTTTCTGACCAATTTCACTTAAGGGCTAGTTAAATTTTGGAAACTAGTCTTGTATGTCACCTTTTTATTATGTTTTTAATTAGTATTTAAAAATCGGAACTTGATGAATACTATGAAAAGTAATGAATACCCCACATCAAATTGTAAATAGTTAAATAATGCCTACATTCTAAAGAAGGAAAAATTATTAAATTGTAAAATTTGAGTGTCTTGGCCAATATTAATTTTAAAAGCTTGTTACTTTCAATATGTTCACTTTAACTTTACACCTTTATTGAAAATGACACTAAATTGATATGTTATTGCTATCATTAAAAATAAATAATATTTTCCAGATTATTTGGATATATGTTGCATTTTGCAAATCAATATATTTATGTTGTGTTTATAACTTGTCATCAGAGATGCACAAGATGCACTTTAACAAGACCGTAGCCAGCCATTATTTTCAGGGGGAGTTTGGGGGGTATGTCCCCCAATTGTCAAGAGGTTAAAAAAAATTCTTATGATAAACAGAAGCTCTCTGAAGTACTTTTCGTGTTACACAGCTCCCTTAATTTGTATTTGTACCTTAATTTTGATATTGTTTAGACCATAAATAAAAAGCCATATATATAGTTCATAAAATGGGGGAAGTGGGTGTTGAACCCCCAAAGCGCCCCCCTGACTATGGCCTTGCCCTTAGGGATGGATAAAGACTGTTTTCACTAGGTCCATTGTGACATGACATTGGATAACATGACTCTCCAAATATTTAATTTAAAAATTATACCATGTTGGGAAAAGTGATGTCATTTAATTTGATGTCAGAATGCCACTTAGTGTCATAAATTTATCACCCTTGTCCTGTTTCATTGTACTATTTATTTTTTCAATAATTAGCTTATTTTTTAGTTCCTGTTATGGTTATAACACCATAGTAATTAAAGAGCACCCATTAAGTTGGATGAAACCGTATTGGCGAAAACATGGTCTTAACGCGTCACACTATTGTTGGACTGGATCACCGGTGACTGGGACTGGGTGACGGGTTTTAATACTGATTGGGTGTAATAAGGTTTGGGTTTTTTTTCCCCTAAATAGTTTTCCACTTTACCTCCACACATAGGGGTACATTGCCTTTAAAACTCTACCTTCCTCCTAATTAATAAAAATGTTTAACCTGAGTTTGAATTATGACACATTAGTACCCGCCGAAAAAAGGAGGAAAGGAGATGATTGGGCTGCAACCCATATTAGATTTCATCTAAATCAAAGAGTTAAATAATTTGGTCATTATATCAATAAATAAAAAAATTATAAACGGAAATCTATCATTTAAATAAAATGTTTCAGGTTCCTCTAATGTGGTAACTGGAGAAACCAAAAGCTTCTTTAGTGTAGCCAAGTCGGTGAGTATATTAAGGTGGTTAAAATAAGATATGTTGCGACATAAATTTTCTTTATGTTTAGAACTGTTTAAAGCACATATTAAAATAATTTAATGTCATATGTGATATGTTGAAATGTTCAAAGCCTTAATGATGGGTAGTATATAGCGAGAGTAAAATACTTATGTTTAATCATTGACACACTCAGTGGCGGATTTAAAAATTTTGCGCCCCTAGACACAATTATAATATCCCCCCCTCTCCAATTTTTTTCAAGGGTTCTAGAAGGTTTGGAGGAAAGGTCTTGGGGGTGGGAGATGGGGTGGGGGTTGAGTTAGTATTAGAGGAAAGATGACCAGGCATTATCATGCCCTACAGTAGCTTGAGTTAACATTATGATAAAGGGGAGACTGATGTCAAAGTAGTTGCAAAGAACAGTTATTTAAAAGATATTTTCATTCTGACTTTAACTTGAACTATTTCAATAATGTTAGTAAATTTTTTTTAAATATAATTATTTAAAACAAAATATTTAAATAAAAATGTTATCCAAAATGTGCCACCCCCTAAAGCCGCCACTCCTTGGCCCGTGCCTATTGGGCCTATAGTGTAAATCTACTTCTGGACACGCTTCCTTAAGTGTTGAACTAATGCACTTTTTTTCTTAAAATATTTTTAGTACTTTTCTATTGACACAAGCTATATTTGGCTGGACACAGAGGTAGTGGTGTACATAGCTTTGAAACTTAGATTTGGCTTTGAAATTTTTAACATCAAATTCGCTTTAAAAAAACTTCTACAATTATGAAGCTTCACCAATAAAAATATTGACAACTTTAATACTCAATTTGAATTAAATCACTCCCAGTCTGAGTTGTTATATACTTACTCACTATATGGTATTCGGAAATCGAGTGCATTACCACAATTAAGATAGATTTATGGCGGGTTTTTTTAAGCTAGTTCTATTAAGTCCACATTATTACAGTAGCCCCATGGCTTCTTTGGTGTTGACTGACAGCTCACGGCTTTGAAAAGCTACCAGACCAAATTATATATCCCTATGCAGACTCTTATGATCTGCAAAAACATGTGTTCAGCAGCTGTCACTTCTGACATTCAAAATTTAGGTATATACCTAAATCTTGACTGTCAGTCAGCACCAAAGAAGCCATGGGGCTACTGTACCTACAAAATCTCTTTAGAGCCCATTCTAATGTCTTCATCCCATCTGTGTCCAATGGTCTCTTATCATTGGGTTTGTCAGTTTAAACACCCTGAATATGGTTCTAGAATCTCATTCGGGCTGGATATCCTTCCCATTGTAATCTAAGAGACTTGATTATCCTTGCAATGTCTTATGATGAGCAAAGGGTAAACCTATTATGTAACCTCCTCCACTCCCCAATCCCTTTTTGGATCAAATATATTCCCTAAGCACCTTGTTTTCGAACACACTACTTTTTTTTAAATCAAGTTATTTGTAAGGTATGAGACCACGTTTCACACCTATAGAGAACCTGTAGAATCGTTTTGTATAACCTGAGGAGAGTTAACATTCCTTGGAAGCTGGTGAGACAACTGAGTAATGGGATGTATTTTCCAACTGTTAGTTTCCTAATTTCCAATCTAATTTTATTGTTGCTAGTAAAAATTGTTTCTAAATATTTAAACTTAACCCTGTCAAATTATGTTTGAAGTAATCATTAATTCTCCCCTTTGATATGTGATCTTTATGACCGTATACTAATGTTTAAAAGTAAAGGCTTTAAAATACTTTCCTTACTAGCCTCTAATAAAACTTTTTCATTTCTTGCAACAGATTCCTTAATATTGCCCAACAAAGCTAAATCATCTGCATCCTAATAGCTGCATTGTATCGTTTAGTGTAAGCCCGTCCCTACTCTCTTGCAATACCCTAATAGAATACTCTGATGCTAGAATAAAAAGTGATACGAAAAGTCCATATCTTTTGTTTAAATCCGTTATTTATTTCAGAAGTATCTGATAATTTACATCCGACCCATACCCGGACATGTGTATCGTCCAAAGATACCTCGATTATTTACATTTTACTACCTACCTTTATCAACTCTGCTGGAATTGATTCTATACCTGAAGATGTATGCTTCTTTAACTTCTTCGCTATAGCTCACTTGTGGGATCACACCATGGTTTTAACTTCTCAATAGTTTATTTGGTTAAACTCTTACTTGACTTTGGGACTATTGCTTCAACAATAGGGGTTCCGATAACTTCAACCAATAAATTATAACTATATTCATAAGACTCACTTTGCATCAGACTAGACTGCTGATGATGGGTAGGTCAAGGTTTGAATCTGTTGGGTATACTTAAGGTGTTGTTTTTTTTTCAAAATGGTTTAGTTTAATTCTCCTTCCACACAAATGTGGATGGACTTCCTCTAAATATAACTTTCCTCATCCCTGAAACCATTAGCATAATTAGTACATAAACGTATAACCCTAATGGGTAGTAAGATTATAGATATATTTAAATGAAATAACTCTAAGTTTGTGGTGATATTTTGATTTATTATATTAGAATGAAATATTACAAACAATTTTGCAATAAAACATTTACACTACACAACCAGTATTAAAAAAAATGCTTTAATTTTTAATATTTGCTGGTTAGGGTTATCTTTTAAACAACTTTTTTATGGAGTTATTTCTAAATTATATCCACTAAATATTGTGAGCTTAGCCATTGTACACTTCTACAGGCACAATTCTGTTTTTTAAACGCTATTAAAGCTAAAATATATATTCTGCAATCCTGAGATTTTCCTTATCCTTTCCCTAATTGTTTGAGAGCTTTAACAGCAAACTGTATCGGCTTGCAAACTCTAATATCATCCACCCACCCATCCCCCCATTTACTGTATAGTGTTGGTGATAAACTCTTTCATATCTTTGATTTCTTGTATTATTATAGGTTAAAAAGGTATGATGGTGTTTCTGTCCATCCTAATCTTATGTCTAGGGGGGCTGCTTGCATGAAGAGAATTATTCTCCAACTGCAATCATATTTCTGATACTGCAATAGTGTTTCAGAACCACTAGTAAATAACTTTATTTTTTTAAGGGAGAGTAACCATTTATATTGATCTAAGCTCTAAAATATTTGGTATAAAACATTGAAAATAAGTTTACTTGCATTTAACTTTTTGGTTTGAAAAAAAAGTTAAGTCTCAATCATAAGGGTTATGTAAGAGACCTTTCAACCAAGTTTTGGAATAAACTATATAAAACTAAACAATACAATGTGAGCCCACAATAGAGCTATATCGATCGAGCGGCTGCCGTTTTTAGCGATTGTGGTGCCAACCTTTCTGGAGAGGCTTTAATGTAGTGAGCGAGATGAGCCCTCCGGCTGTTGATTTCAATTTTCTAAACCAGTGCTGCTGCTACTTTATTCACGTAGCTCCTCATTTGTCCTCACAAAGCAGAGTTTGACCCTGTTCCAGAAGTACCACTTAACAAGAGTTTTGAAAGTATCGGGGATCAAACCTGGGAACTCTGGATCTTTATCCAGGAACTATATGCACATGCACACCATCGACTTTGATCAATGATGGTCCCTGTTCATACTGACTAGAATCAAGTGATGCTTTTCTAAAGACATTTTTGCGATAAGAGGTTGCGTGTCTGTTGGCAGTGGTGGCAAGTGGACAAGATCTCTCCCATAAAGTTGTTTGACGAGAACAAGAGCCTGTCTGGGTTCAATCTGAGGCACTTGCTGTACCAGCAGAATGGGGCCCCCTATGTGAAAGGTATCATGGACTCTGTGTTTGCCCTGTGGAAGGATGGAAAGATCAAGCCCGTGGTGGACTCCACATGGGCTCTGGAAGATGTAAGTACTAAACCAAGAGATGTTATATAGCCTCTGCTGGGGCAGAGGACTTGTTTGCTGATCCCTTACCAGTGTAGTCACTTTTATTCAGGAGGTGTTTTGAATTTTCATAAACTTATAAATGATAGATCAGATTGCATGTTATGTGCAATAGGAAACTAAGAATGTAAATTGGTTTGATTTTAATTCCAAACAATGCTCCAAAATTCTCGAGTTTTGTAGTAAATGTAAAAATAAACTTTTATAAATAGTGGTCAGCTGTAATAGTCTTTATTTTTAGTGACTATATTTAGGGAAAGTGAATGTTAATATGTAATATAAAGCTCTACTGGTTCTTAATTCTAAACCTAGATGGAGAAAGAGTGGGGGCTCTAAGGTACACATTGCTATTTTTATAACCAGAAAGTCTCCAGAGTGCTATATGGCAAAAATATTGTTTTAATAAATTAACAAATTATGGTTTGCACAGATCCGGCTTTGAAACAGGTGGGTTGAGTGAAATTTCGAAAAGGCACATTGAGGGCAGATTTTACATATTGTGGCTTTATTTCCTCTTATGGTGAATGCTGGTATATAGAATTCAATAACTTTCTAAGTTATTTAATGACTTGTATTAGAGTAAACTACTCACAGAAAAATAAACCGGATTTTATTTAAGTATAAAACTGAAAATAAAGTTGAAACCAGTATCTGTGATGTCGTGATATAAGATGTATCTCTGTCAAGAAATTGGATTGCTAATAAGGAGAAAGGGGTTTGAGTCTATATTTTGATTCGGAGAGTGTGGGATGTTCATGAATGGTTTTACACTCTCCCCCCATGAAAATATGGGTACACATCCTATGAATTCGACCTTCCAGTAGTGTAATTACTAATTAATATATAGGGGTATAACTTGAATGAGTAGTGAGCTTAAGTGCTAAAAAAAAAACATGTATAGCACAAGGGCACAAGATTGAGGGAAATATGAGTTTGCACATACAGTTGGTATTAGTCAAGTCTCTCCCACCACTTGCAAGATTTATGTGCTTTGGCTCATTTAATTATTTTCATCAGCCCAACAATCAGTACTTTCCCTACATGATCATTATTACTGTTACTCATTATTACTCTACTATTTTTTAAGCCTGACAGTCCAACTGCCTGTGTAGGGTTCCAATTTTAGAAGTAAACTCATTTCTTTGCACTTTCCCTACTATTTTAAATGTTCTCATCCCTTTCACAGCTGTTAATACTTTTTTAATTTCTAGGCATATTCTTCATAATTTTAAAAACACACAAACCTAATTCTTGTTGCTTATTATGTTTATTGTTGATGGGCATAGAGTGGAAATTAAAATTTTAGAGTAAATCACAAATTAGTCTTTGCTCTTAAGCTCTTAATTAAATAGAATCTATATAATGTATGTAATGTAAGAGCATAATTATTTAAGGTTTATTCTGGCAAGAAGTTAACCCACGCTTGTACATTTCCTTGGAAGTCAAAGAGTATTGGGTGAGAATAGCATATATCTTATATAGATTGCATCCTATTGACGAGCAAGCATGTTGTGACCGATAGACCTTCCTGGCTGGTGGGATATTGAGATCAGCAAGTTTAGGTGAGGGAATAAGATCTTGTTTAGTGTTGGGAGCCATGCTGAGTGCATGGGGGTCGGTATCTAGCAACGACTGACTAAATGACGGAATAATTGTGATTTGGTGGTTCATCCCCGCCGGAGGGTCGATCGCGGGTCTAGAGAAAGATTTGAAAGTCCCACTATTGTGCCTCCCTTGTCTTGGGAGATCTACCTGGTTACCTATGTAGTAGTTTAGTCATCTGAATAGATTAATAAATATACATCGGTCGGGTGAACGTAAATGCGGGTTCACTTCATCTATTTCAACCTTCCCAATTCCTAATCCATTTAGAGTAATAAGTACTTAAAGCGTATAACCCAAACGGGTAGTAAGACGCGGTGCTAAATAATATTATTATTATTAATAAATACACATTATTGGACTAACACTTGAGTCTCACTCCCCATGAAACCCCCATTCCAACCCCTACTGCTCGGGGTCCATTCCAACCATGTCACTCCCTGCGGTGCCACGGTAGTATTATAGTTAGGGTTGGCTACCGGGCACCCAAATAAAGGTAGCGAGTGACCTTACAGTAATATATTTTGTGTCAGGTTCCAGAGGCAATGCAGAAGATGCATGACCGTAAGAACATAGGCAAAATTGTGCTTGACCCCAGCCTGGAGCCAAAACCTAAACCTGCGACACCAGCTAAGGGTAAGGCCAAGGGTGACAAGAATGATGACAAGAAGAAAGATGAGGAAAAGAAAGAGGATGATAAGAAAGACGAGGAAGGAGAGACTCCCGCAACAGATTCTGCAGCAGGTTGGATTGGTTATTCATAAATTATAGCCTAAGGCTTGTCTTCTATCTAAATTCCTTTTACTTTTTAAATCCATTTGGGGAATATTTCATAAATTAATTCTTTTGAAGTCTAGCTCTAAGTGGAAGGGGAAAGGTTTTTAGAATTTTTATTAATCTGCTCCTCTTTATCTATTTTTACTCTTAAGCTTATTCTTTTAAAGCTACGTTATATCCCTGATTTTAAATTCTCAATACTTAGTATGTGAGAAGAGATATTGGGCCAATTGGAACAATTGGAACCTACCAGTCCACCCCTGCTAGTAGGAATGAGCGGGAAGGGATGTTCACTTAATGACTGTGCTTCTGCTATTATGGAAATAAGTAAAATGAAAAGTAATGAAAATATCACTTGTCAATGTCATGAATTTTTTTTATATAAAAGGAACCATTAAAAATATATCATGGTCAATATATATAATTGTAAATATATCACATTGTGGGTTATTTACAATAGAGCAGTTGATACATTTTGTAAGTTTTGAAGTTCCTAGATTATTAAAGAAAAGTGTTTTTAGTATTCCTCATACAAATATTAAAATTAAAATTGTAATATGTAAAATCAGTCTTAAAAACCAAATCGGATATTCTAATACAATTTTTTTGCATAGCATTTTTTTCTTGCTGATTTCCACTTTTGGTTAATCATGGTTAAACACAAGTTATTTAGATGGTCCTAACTCAAGACAATAATTGATTGGTAATTGTTACAGTCTCTGAATTGTGCGGGGCTGGCTTTATGAGTAATAAAAATAATGCCAGAATTACTGGATGATTTGCTTAGAGTAAGGGTGTGCAAAGCTTCTAAACAAACACTAGCTTAAGACTTCAGTCCAAAACACATTCTAGCTTCAAAGTTTAACCAATAAGATATAGACAGCTAAAATACTCCATTTATGTTAAATTACTGCCATTCTGAGCTGTTATGTATGTTACAAATTAAAATTTATAAGTAAAAGAATCTTAAGAAATTGAATTGCATGTTGTGGTAGTGGCTTGGTTTATCAGATTGAAACAAAGTATTAAAAACAAATGTGCAATAAAAAAGATCCCAAGTAATTTTACTGCAAAAATTAAAATAAATTTGTAATATTTTTTAAGCATAAAACAACCAAAAGAAAATATCCTAACTTAGATTTGGGTTCGAGAATATTTCATACATTCGATTAGAGTTCTCTTTGAATTGAAAAAGTAGATTTCGCACACCCCTAACTTTGTTTTAATTGTAATCACTTGAAAAGTTATTTGTATTTTACAAATAATTGCAAACAATCTAGCAAATTCCATTGACTTTTTTTTATGATTTCCCTGGCACACAATTCTCTGGTGTTTCCAGATAAGCCTACATATTAACCCAGAAATAGTATTTCTTTCTGGTTATAAGTCACAATCATTAGCTGTTTCCCGCTTGTAGATGTGCCATTTTAATAAAATACCTCTATCATTCTTAAACTTTTCACCACTATTCCTCCTTAATTTACTCTCGTACTTTTCATCTCCTTAGCACACTTTATCTGTGCCTCTCCTCTTTTTCTTGGCCTTAGTGCAAAAATAATTATTTTAAAACTTCCTGAAGTTGTCACTCTGTTTATAAACATCTCCCTCTTATCATTTTCAGAAAACAAGGAGGGAGAAGGCTCCAGTTGAACAAGAGGCGATGATGTCATTAAACTGTCATGAACTGCTAAAACGTTCAAAATATCGACCACATATTGAAATTTGTGCTGTGTTATATTTTTGTGTAAGATATTAGCATTATATATAATTATTTTGTCAATATACTTTACAAATGAAAATATGGTTGTATATATACATGTGTGCGCGCATTTGTGAGCAAATGGAGTACATGAGTTGAAACAAATCTTAAAATTTATGTGCACAAATTAATTAAAACTAAAATGGTTAGTTCCATACTTTTATCTAGAATATGAAATTTGCATAATCACAAATCACTGTTTTTTTTAATATCTTTCAAATCTAGAATACATAGACTTGAGATTGTTTGAGATTTCTGTACACTTTGAACTTTGTACTGTTTTACAGTAGATTTGTTATAAGGATTTTTTGTGAGGTATGTTTGAAAGTGTTGAAAGAAAGAAGCCATGTTATCTTGTTGATGGCCAATCATCAATCTTTCTAAATGTAAAACTATCACTGCTATAATGCCACGTCGCCTAGAAAGTGTTGGATATAGGCCTACACTTGGATAGAAAACTATTTTAAAATTATATTTAATGCACCTTGTAGCTTACCAGGTTAATTTCTTTCGACACTCGTGTATAAGGAGAGTTAAAATAAAACTTGATAGAATATTAAAAGGTTTGTTAAATTAAGTTATGTAAATCAATATTTTGTGATTCATTGCATTTAGGAGTTTTTTTATATAGATAAATTTTATTATATTTGGAAGAAGATACAGAAAAGGCGGATTGAAACATTCCTTTGACTTGGGTTTTGTTTTATCGGAACTCATTGGGTATGTAAAAGGAATAAAATAAAGGACAAACACAGGAAATGGCCATGGCTGCCACATTGTGTTCGTACCTTTTATATATGTTTCTATCTGCCATTTATGTACCTTCTGCCAAATATAATATTACCTCCTAAAGTATAAAAGATTTTTCTTAAAGATATGTTATATAGTTACAGCTATTATCTTGGGCATTATGGCAGCAAAGGGAACCAATTAATTACTGGTAATTCGTAACAATATATCAATTAATGATTATGTGCTTTCAATGTGATACGAAGGTCAAATATATCAATTAGGCCTGTTTTCTAAACTCTTTCCAAATATATGAAAAAAAAATTAACTTTTTGAAATATATTTACTGTTGATATATGAATGCTACTGCCATTATAAAACTATACATGTTTACTGTGCTTATTGATGTCAAGACTGATGTGTTGCTTAGTCACGCCAAATTAGTTTATTTGTGTTTATTTTAGCCTTATGTGAGTTGAACTTATTCCTAAGTGTAGCAAATTACATCCACTGTTGTATGAGGGGGGGAAAATGCAAGTCTATATTTTGTGATTGACTTAATCTTTAAAGTATGCTTAAAGTGTTTGCAAGATTGAGGAAAAGATTCAATAAAGAATTGTGTAAAGTGATCATTAGTTTTATTTATTTAAAGTAATGTACTAAGCTCATAATCTAAAAGTATCATGCATAAGGATTATTAGCCTCAGACTAGATAAAGGCAGTCCAGAAGATTTAGGGAGTCCTGGGACTTAAACAAATATGGTTTCCCCTGAAATACAAAATAATTGCAAAACATTTGTGCTATTAATAGGAATATTGATTGGTATATTAACGTCTAAAATTTATTTTCCAATGTGTGCATATGAAGTGCTCACTTTTGAAAGTAACCGCACTACAGTTAGATTTACTTTATCTATTTGTTTCCAACGGGTCAGCAACCTTCTCAGATAACCACCCGTTTAAGACATTACTCTTGCAATAGATTAAAATGCCTATGACGGGGTGATCGTGGCTTACTGGTCTCTCTACTTCCATGCAAATGTGGGTATACTTGCTCTAATGTAACATTCCTCACCCCCAACCCATTACCATAATTGTTACATAGGCATATAGCCTGAACAGCTGGTAGGACGTGGTGCTGAAAAAACCCAAAAGTGGGTTAAACATTAAGGCCCAATCTTACAATGTCACTTTAAATTTACTTATGTTTGTAACCAGTGGTTAGACTTGATTTTGAGCACATCAAAATATTTTAGTGAAACACAGTTACAGACAAATAGTCTTAGCATGAGGCTTCTCATAGTACTATTTAACACAAGAAATGGCCTTTTGATTTGTGAGGTGAAACTGATATACCGCAACACACATTGACAGTAAAGAAGTGCCTGGAGGGTTAAACTAAAATATATAAAATAAGACAGCCAAATTTTAACAACTCCTTGTCCCATATCATATAGTGACTTGAGGTACGGATTATAACATAAGTCACCCTATAAAAACTTGTGGAACAGAATCCCAGCTAGTGAATAGATTAAATAGCTATATCAAATAAAATTAATAAATTTGATAGTATTTTAATTTAAAAAACTACTAAAAATAACAGAATTAGAACCTGCATCGTTTGAGAGGTAGATTAGTACCATAACTATAGGTTTGTCAAATACACTTAGAATATTCTAGCAAATTTAGAAAGCTAGCAAATCTGGGAATAATTATTAGTGAATGCCTATTTAATTACAGGTGGACAAAAGATTCCATCAATGATCAAATAGCCCATTGTTTGAAGAAAAGTATCCTAATAATTGCCACTAAAACAATGACGGTATCTTTTGAAGTTAATTTTGACTTTAAATATATTAACCAGAATAAAGACCTTACATTAACTTTATACACACTTTTACCAAGACTTTGGGGGGTAACCTAAGATTGCAAAATCTAAAGTAATGGTGGTTATCTTTTAACCTTATGTTTAACCTTAACAAATAGAATTACATGATATTGTAAGATTGTGCCTAAATGAGTATGACTATTGTCAATTTGATGTCTAAATTCTTTCCTGGGATGCACCTGGTTTTGTACACTTAACTTATAGTGAAAGATCAAAGTTGGGTGACTATTATGGTCTTGTATAATTTAGCTGCACCATAATGAGAGGCAAAGGAACAGTACACTGTAGTAAAATTTATTTTTCATGTTTCTTATTTTTAACTTATCATAGGATAGTTGGTTTCGTCTCATAAATCACATTTACTTCCCTCTCTACCCTGAAGCCTCTTTATATGCCCTTTAATCACTTTATCACCTTTTAACTAGACTTCTCTATCCCCTCCACCCAACCCCCTCTTTTAATACCATTTTGCTCCCCCTCAAGTCCTTCACCGTCCTTTTTACCCTCTTGCTCCCCTATATCATACTCAACCCTTACACCAAAATTAAGAGAGTGAATATTACACTAAACACAAACCAATTAATGTAATGGAAACACATTTTGGAACTGTTGCAACAATGTGAATATTCTTTGTAAGAAATACAGTAACAATATCGCAGTTCTAAAAAACTATTAATGTGAACGCCATGTCTGGAATCAGACCTAGGATATTTGGCTTCATTGTTTAAACATTACTAATAAAAAAAGTACAAATGAGGTGTCCAGTTGAACTGCCATAATCCAATTTTTGAAAAAAAGATAGAGTAGAAGGCAGCACCATCACTATCTACTTCAACATATGATCCCAGAATGCAGCAAAACTAATTCTTTCCCTGTTATTTTTATAATGGAAAGTAAGGTGCAATTGAAAAACTCCATAGATCCAATCTTCACATTTGGTTTCAAAACCGCTTCAATGCAATGTATTAACTGCGGGGTATCAGTGGTGCAGTTTCAAAACTCTCCTTCCTTTATCACTACAGTCACTGGTTTTAAACCCTAGACTGCATCTTTGGATGCATAGAAAAGGTCATTAAAAGAAACAAAACCATTATGAATCCGGAAGTATAGAGATTTTCTCAGAGTATTCTACTGTTAAGGTTTTGGAGGAGGACTTGTCAGTTGTTGACTTGAAGGCTGTAGAATTTACCCTTAAAACCTAACAGGCCAGTGGCATTTTAAGTTCTCAGCTGTAAAGACTAGATCTAAGGTACAGAAAAATCAAAAATGTAAATAAAATTGTGCTTATTAACAGTGAAGTTCTCTACAAAATTGATGTTGGAGCATATAAATCCTTCTTGAAGAACCTAAATAAATTTCCTCGCCAAGTTCGTCAAAGCAGCAAAACTAGCAGATGTCAACACTTTTTAATTAAGTGTTTTGGTCCAGACTGGAGAAATTATGATGGCACAGATTTAACTTTCTACAAATCTGATCTTGATAGTTTGTTTGGTGGACACAGGTAGTGGTATTCAAAATGAAGAGTATCAAGATATTTACCCAAAAGTATAAGAAATCAAAGGGTTTTTATATTTTAATTTTGATTTATTAATTTTTCTGATAACCTATACTATTAACTCTAGATTGTAACATTTTAAAGATTTTTTTAAAAAATTGTTAACAAGTGTGTAAATTATCACAGTTATTCAGTAATTTTATTTCAATAAACTGCTCCCAACCTTAGTCAAATATGATAGTATTAATTTTCTTAAACAAAACTCTGAATCTTTAGAGTATGTTTTCAAAACTCACTATATCCAAAGTTTTGTTGAAAAACTATCACAATCCAAACTCTTATCTAATATACCAGTTTAATTTGTTCTTTAATATTTTTTTACATATTGATACCAGGTTTTACATTAATTATATCTGCCAAATCTGTTCAACCCCAGCCGATTTTAAGCCAAGTCGGGAGATTTTTGTGTTTTTCTCATCACTGATGATGGATTAAGACAGTTCTGCAACTAAACTCCTCAAATATAATCATCCATTCATCCATCACCTCCCAAATGTCTGTATACAACTGCTCTAATAGTATTAAATTGTGTTTCATTATAGGCCTTGGTTTTTTAAAATGTATTGTTGTAAATGTTATCATTTAAGTTACCATATTAACAATGGAGGACAAAGTCCATCCATATAAAACATTTCTGACCATAGAAAATCATTCTAAATTGGTAGTAGATGAAACTATAGCAAAAGCAATCAAATATATAAAGGAATCAACTGATGGAGTAATTATCAATAAGCTTTCAAAATATGACACAGAAATTTTTCAAAACATTGAATGGCCAGTTATTGATGAATTTACAACTAACCTAGGACTTGAGAAGATCAATGAATTCATAGCGAATTGGTTAAGAAAGCCGGAATGGCTATATTGCATGGATTTTATCTCTAAAGACAATGACCCCTGCAGTGACTACTATTTTTATGAGGTCAAGTTTGGGTGGTACGACCACATAAATGTTCTCTAAATCTTATACAGTTTTGAAATATAAGCCTACTTGAGAATTAATAATCTAGGTCTACTAAAATTATTTCATTAATTTCATTAGGTAAAAATTTGTGTTGCAATATCACTAAATTAATTGGAGGGGTTTGAAATGACTTTTCGTATGTACACTTATTTATATTAGGTAGTGATCTTAACAAAATGAGTCATTAATCTAAAGGCTTCAACATAAAGTTGAATGTGTTTGCTAAGAGTAAAAAGGAATTCTTGTAGAACATAAGACTATCAGCCTGTAGAGTTTGTGCAATTTGGGAGTGTTGGAAGATATTTTACTTTGTATATAACATTAAGATGTTTTATTTTTTATTATTAATACACAAAGAGAATGCTATGAATCAATTCATAACAATATAAAGATAGTAAACTTACTAGCATAATATATTAAAAACTAGACATATTCAGAGGTCACAGAATTTCTCTTGACCATGTTGTGCAACTTTTCCTGGAAAGCATTTCTTATGAATGTTCATCCAAATAGGCCTATATACTATAGCCTAAATGTTTGAAAGACTATTTTGATCATTTAACTCCACACCCACAACAGACATCTTTTAACTTATCGAAGATCACTAATGAGCTTATATAATGTAAAATAACATATATCGATTACAGTTGAGAGCCTTCCAAAGTAATAATATGTTAAAATGGCATCAGAGATATTTTGGTTTCATTAACTAATACATCTATTATTAAAAACTATCTCAACCTAACTTAAAATGTCATCCATCATTGAATACAAATTTCTATTAGATGGAAATGGCAATATTGGTAAAATCTATTTAATGATAAGGTTATGTCTTCTTGGTTACAGTCTATTATTTTTTATTCCCTTCTCCTTATTTTATATAAGTTTAAGTCTTCTATGACAATGACATGTTTCGGTGATGTTACACCATCTTCAGGTCTTATTTGTAATAAAGATGATTTATTTTATTCATACTATTGAAAAGTTTGTGAATCTCTTTGTTTCTTCCATATAACACCTCAAACTTTCTGATGGTAAACAGTGATTCAATAAATTCAAATTATAGTCAACAAAACTCCAGCAGCACTTAGGTAGGTGTGCTGGCAGCTATCCCTCCTAATCTAAACTATGATTTAGTCTTAACAGTAGTGGTATACGAAGCTTTAAAACTTTAATTTGGCTTCAAGACAAATATCTGTTTCAACTCTGCTTTTTAAAAAAAAATATGCTTCTACAATTACTAAAGTTCACCAATAAAAATATTGATAGCTAAATAATACTATATTTATGGTCATTTATTGTCATACTGAGCATTATAATCAATATTGATATTAACAAATTTGAAATAAATGAATTGTAAATTGTGATAACTTTATTTAGATTGAAACAAAATATTAAAAGCGATAAATGTGCCATAAAATTTTTTTCCAATTAAGTCGAGTGCATAAAGCTATATAAATAACCACAATAGAATATTGTTTATAGCATAAAAAAATACCAAAAAATATTCGAACTTTGGTTCGGCTTTGAGAATATTTCATATATTCGATTTGAGTTCATGTTGAATTGAAAAAGTGGACCTTGCATCCTCCTGCTTAACACTGTATTAATAATTTTTGTGAATAATATTGTAATTTTCTATCTTTTTTAGAAACTAATATGTTTTTAGTGAAGCATTACTTGATCAAGAAATGAACAAGTCATTTATTTTAATTGGTATGGATTTATCCTGTATTAAAGAATGTAAAGTATCAATTTTTAGGTTAAATGGAGTATACCAACATACACATATCCCATTCCTCAAGTTATAGCAAGTGTTTCTTTTACAATTGAAGTCTCAAAAATAAAACCAGTGTCATACCCTGTGGAGGTGAGTCATATCATTGTTGTGTATTGTAAAGAAAATGTTAGAGAAAGAATAATGTTTTACAAGACAGAAATTAATAAGTTTGTTAAAACTTGACAATTAATTGGTTAAATTTTCATATGAAGGCCAGAATATATGACATTTTACTGTTTTATATTTTTATTTTATAGATAGAGCTTCATATAACATGTCATGATGGTGGCTTCGTTATCTGATAGTTCATGATCTTAATCAATCACATATTTGTAGCCAGCGGTTTCCGCACATCCATCACACTCTGCCTTAAAATATGAGTGAAAAATAACCTTGGACATAGGGAGATTCTTGTGTCCAGGTGTCATTTTTCAATTTAAAAATTATTATATTTAGATGTGACTACTGTAACTATCAAATATAATAGCTTAGCTATTTAATCCAACATGTCATAATATATGAATACGTGAAAGTAGATCTAGTAATTTTTATAACCGTCAGTAAGGCTCTTTGCATGAAAATAATAATCAACAAAATTGAGCACAACACAAAATTTTTGTGGCTTGTTACTTTAAGTCACGAGCCACAGGAACACCAACAGTTGATAAAGAACTATCTCACATGAGAGACAATTGTGTTGATTCACCAGTGTTTAAACGGGTAAATCTATGTTATGGATAGCCTGTTATGTTCAGTTCAAGACCATCTAGCACTTCTGAACACTACTCAGAGTATTGACTAATTTATTTCAACATTCACAAGTCAGTTTAAATCATTAAAAATTATTTTAATGTCTTTGCATAAGATTATGCAGTCTATTTAAAAGTATATCAATAACAGTGTATGAAATGACCAAGGTAAAATGTAAAGGTTAAAAAATTTAATCAAAAACAAAGCAAAATGCATTCATAAGCTTAAAAGATGGGAATTTTAAAAAACTTTTATAATTAATGATTATATCTTACAAATAAATATTTGCAAACAATAAGAATTTAAAGTTTGATAGAATATTTCCTCTTGTCAGTTTATGTATACATTTTACAGTGTTTTTAATTTAATTTTTTAAATATATAATTGGTTGCTATAAGATCAACCTCTGAAGGAGGTTGTGCTACGGACCTTTATCGCTCAAGAAAAATTTGTTGATCCTGGCTGGGTTTGAACCTACACACATGGGGTAAAGTTCTCACCTCAGGACACCAAGACCACCAAGGTCAACACAGTTTTATTAATACCCTGTTTTCCAAAAGGAAATTCCATATTTCTAAACACTTTAAAAAGTTATATTAAAATTTTATATTACATTTTTTATAAAAATTACCATTGCAAACCCGCCTCAGTGGTCGTAGTTGGCTAACGCGCTTGTCGTGTTGAGCTTGACTGCTGAGGACGGGGAGATCGAGGTTCAAATCTCGGTCGGGTGAACCGGGGGTGGGTTGACGCGGTGCTAAATATTATTATTATTACTATTGCAAGTCATGCCATTGGTGTTAAGAATAGAATTATTTGACATAGATGTTGTTACATAGCCCAATGTATCAGGATGAAAAAAATGGGGGAGGTGTAAGACAGCATGTGTTTGAATAAGTGTTCTTAGCTTCTTTTTAGCACGTCTTTCCACCTGTTCGGGTTTTACACTTACATAATATTTACGCTAATGCTTTTAGGTATTAAGATTATATTTAAAGAAAGTGTGCCAGCATTTGCGTGTAGGAAGTAGGGAGAGTGTAAATCTTATTTCGAAAGAAAAAAAAACTCAGTAAACTCGGCCAAGATTCGAACCTTTGATATCTCCCATCATCGACAGTCTAGTCTACTGAAAGACTAGCGCAGTAAACAATGCTACTACTAGAGCAGGTTATTAGATCTTCAGTTAGCATTTTCTTCAATAGCAAAAGGCTATTTAAACAGTTTAATTCAATATCCTAAATTTACAAAAATTCTGGTAAAATTCCTCGAGTTTTCCACACAAAAAAACAACCTACATTTCCCTGGTTCTCTGTGTGTGTGGTGGGGACTATTATGGTTCTCGCGTGAAAGGTTGACATTTTGTGGCATTTAATAGAAATTTTAACAGCTTAATTTAAGGGGACAGGACAAGAGGTTAGATAAAAAAAACTTGATGTGGGATGGTAAACCACTTAGCAAAGATCAATTAATTCATAATTTGTGACATGGTCTCTATCTTGTATTAGTACCGACTAACCAGTGTGTGTGAGCATCTTATTTCTTACCGCAGGTGACATATGTATTTGAAGGGACTCATTTTGTCCACACTCCAGGGAAAACCAACTTCCAAGAGAAATGGCTTATGGATATAATTGAGAGCAAACTGAGATTTTTCAAGATGATCCAATTTTAAATAGTCTGGGAAGAATAAAGAGTCTAATGTACAATGGCCTTAAATAAAACCATAACCTAACATTTTAAGAATATGAGTTCCTCTATCTTTAATGTCAAAAGAGTGTGAAAGAGCCTGAAATAAAATCAGATAGGGGATTTTGGTTGCGATAAGCTTACTCACAGGTTTCTATGAATGTATATTAGTGTACAATAATTTAAATGTATTAATCAAACAATTTTAGCTCATCAGCCTATATACATCTATAGCTTGTTCTAAAAATTCCATCTGCCCCATTTATAATTCACCAAATACCAGAGAGTAGGACAGAGCTGCGGCACATACAGCCTGTATACAAATGCAGGAAGTGAAAAGTCTTATTACTAATCTGTTTCATCAGAAAGGTAGTTGCAAAATAGGGTTGTCACAATTTAAAAATGCCATGTGAGCAAAGTGCCAGAAAGCAATTCTTATCGAAGAGGGGGGTACATGTACATAGAGGGATGGATAAATAAAGGAATAGTTTTTTTTAAAATTTATTGTTTATTCAAGGCACACACTGTATCAGTACACTATTATGAATACTTAGACAAGTAATTAGTTCAAATACCTTCCAATTCATGCCACATAGTCTTGACCAGCAAGCCAGTGCTTAATTTAAGTAAAATAAAGTGACAAATTATATTATTTTATTATTGGAAAAATTAAATTTGGCACAATATTTTACTAACTTTGAAAAAAACAATTTATAAAACTAATTGATATATTTTAATTAGGTCTGGGCCGATGGCAATTATCAACTGACTCATGAGCCGATATTAATACAATCGGTAAGATGATCAGCTTGAAATACCAGGAAGCAAAAATCGGGGAATATTCAAGGATAGTTAAAACAGGGCAAGATTCAAGGAAAGACAGAGCTGGGGTAAAGTCAAGGAAAGTTAAAACTGTTAAAGATTAAAGAGAAACTAAAAGTGTACAAGATTCAAGGGAAGCTAAAACTTAAGAACTATCAGTGGTGTTACAAGTACATCATGGATTCAGAACTTATCTTTATTTCAATATTTAAATTTATTCATATGTCAATACTTCTTAAATTATTTAAATTTATTTATGCTTATTTAAATCATGACAAATATTATAAACAATTGTTGTTTTGTTTTTATTTTAAAGTTAATGTATTTACCACAATATTCTATACACAGCTTTAAAAATAAAATTTCCTAATAAAACTCTCACAAACCTAACTATGAGAAAAGTGGAATCAATTTAACCAGAACTAAATGTCTTTATAATGTAGTAGGATCAATGATGATGAGAATTATTTTTAAAGTTTTCCTTTAAACATAATATTTAAAGTAGAATAAATGGCAAAACAGATGATGGGCCCAGCCCTGATTTTAATACTAATTAATGTTTGTCAAACTAATGAACATTGTAGAACATTGTGACTCAGCTTACCACAAAATTCCTTATGACTTCACTCCTATTGTGAGAGTTTTACATATTTTTTTTTTGTAAAATCTGTCAATATGCAATTCATATTTGAAAAAAGGTTTAGAGGCAAAATGTATTAACAATTATTTAATAAATAGCTAACAGATTTTGTCAACATTTATTTTTAATTAAAGATTCTGCTCTCTTTTGCATTGAATCAGATAAAATATGTGTTTAATACACTATATAAAACAAAAACTTTATCTACTTTAATAGACCTGCCTAATGTTCTATTATTATTTTTTAGATGTTTGATTGGCGGAAGCTATTCAACATATATTATTCTTAAGCGGCATTGTATAAAATTATTTTTGTTTTTCTAATTTAAAATATGTGTTTAATACACTATCTAAAACAAAAACTTTATCTACTTTAATAGACCTGCCTAATGTTCTATTATTATTGTTTAGATGTTTGATTGGTGGAAGCTATTCAAGATATATTATTCTTAAGTGGCATTGTATAAAATTATTTTTGTTGTTCTAATGAAGCCATCCCCTTCTTAAGGACCATTTTATTAGTAGGCTATTTATCAATGTTTCTCACACCAGCAATCACATAGACAAGGGTGTTAGTATCTTCTTGTTTGGTTTACTGGTCATAATGATGATTGAATAATGACAGTGTGCACCATCATTTTTTTTTTACTCTCCACTCAGGAAAATGAGGGAACACCTCAACTAAAACATAACTTCCTCACCCCTACCCCACAATTGTAAATACGTGGATAACCCTGACAAGAAGTAAGATATGAGGCTTTTGAAAATAGCCTAAATGCATTTTAATTTTCTGATAGATTATCATAATAATGATTTGAATATGCCCCAATTATTTAGTTTTATTCTTGTAATAGAGCACTAAGCTAAATCATGGTATATATTTACCAAAAAACAAATTTTTAAATAAGAGTTTTTAGTATCATGGGCACCTTCATCAGGTTCAGAGAGTAAACTGTTGTTTTTGGTTGAGCTACAAGGTTGAGTATCAACAAGTTAAGCTTTATTTATAAATATAGTACCATTTTAATAAATAAAATAAAATAGTTATCGGCGTCAGCCTCATAGTCCAACTAAGAACAAAGGTTTACTCTTTGAATCTGAATAAGGTGCCTTTGGCAAGGAAAGCTCGTCTTTAGAAACATGTTTTTGTATTTATTAGTGTTTTATCTAGACAATAAATTTAGGGTCTAGTTTTGATTAAAATCTAGATAGACAGCTAAATAACAAACAAGAATATAATCCAACACATTTAAATTTCAATAAATATAAACAAAGTTAAGACTTTTAAAATAAAATTGTAAAACTCTAGCACAACATTACATTAATTAAAAATACTTAATATATATTCAGAAAACAAAAACATTTATCTCAACTTTATAAAATATTTAATCATTTATTATATAAAAGAAGGCATAAAGAACTATAGGAACACACATAATAAAAACAATTTACCTTCTTTAATATATAAGAGTATAAACCTCAAAAGTGAAAAGAGGTTTTCCTCAATTAAGTGATTAATATGTAATACTAAAATACTGATAAATAACATTTATATAACTAAAGAAAAACCAAATAAAAAAGCACCGCTAAAATCAAAACTACTAGAAAAATAAACAAATATTTCAGAGAATAGATGAAGGGAAAGCAAAATAATAAGTCTGCACTAAATATATTTGACTAATTTGATTATATTATTTAAAAAATATTTTTAGTGTACTAACATTTTTAATAGTTCGACCATAAAATTTCAAAATCACATGAAAGTTATTTGTACAACAATGGCAGTATTGTGGAATGTTCAGGACAAAGTTTGCTCTATAATAATTATGAACTGTTAATAGTAAAGCAAAATATTTTTCGAACATAACAAGGCATTTGAATTTCTTAAAACCATTCAAAAATGTTAAGTGCAAATTTAAAAACAACCACTAATGCCCCTTACTATTAAATATTTCATTACATATCCCACTCTACATTTATTTATTTATTCATTATAAATAAAAGTTATGTCACAAATTCGGCACTAGCATTAATAATAAAACTTGAATTAGGAAGAGCAAAAAAAATATAATATACAAATAAGACTAATGTAATATTACAATTGTAATGTTACAAAATCTACCTCTAAAATTTAGTTTCAGTTTGAGCAATAATTTCTAACGTTTTGTTTATAATTAGATGTTTTAATGAGATATTTTCACTGCAAATACTTTTACTTTGCCCTAAAAAAATAAGAGGACCAGTAACGGGCGGTTCAGAGCTGTCGATGCCCAAGTATGTGGTGTATTACTTTGCTAAGGAGAGATTGAGCTGAAAAAGGTTCTTGCCTAATGTCCCAATATGGAGGTCATCGCCCAAAGATGATTCTTGATGGCTGACCAGAGAGATTCTTTGATGAGCAATATCAATTCCTTACAGGAGGTTTTTGATATATTTGGCACATTCTACCAGATGTGTGCAGCTAGACACAGGTTCAAGGGACTTGACTTGCAAACGCTTCATTATTAGAGTCAAGACATTGTCAATGTTAGCAACATAAACATATTACCAGGAAATATTGGCAATGAAACTCTCGGGTTCTTAATCAAATAATTTAACAGGACTGTTTATAGTAATGAATCTCAAACTGTCTTGTGTAAGAGGCCCAATGTGCCTCAAAAATTACTAGGATGTCTTTTGTTTTAGATATGGTTGAATGTATTTACTGTACTATAGTGCATTTCCCTTAGACTATCCTTTCAATGCTCATTATGTGATTTATAAACCTAGTATTAAAGAGAACTTTTTTTGGTGTTTATACAGATTTTATTTCCAAAGTTAATGCAGATGTGGTAGATTAATTTGAACAATGATAGTGTGAAAAGCACTCCCTTCTCCTTCATGGTTGACTTTGAAAACCAGATAAGATTAAACTAAACAACTTTGAGATAATACTACAGATTTTATGATTATAATTTTAAAATGTACAAATCTTCCATGTTTTCTATCATACCAAATTTTGCCCTTCTAAACTCTTTGAGTGAGATTCATCAAACTGATTAAATCCACAAAAATACAATAAAAACCCAATACAATCTAGAAATAATATAAATATGAGCTAAACCCTGTTTTAAAATGTGTTAAAAGAAAAACTTTAGTTCAACTAACTCTGGTTTAAATATATCACTTTGTTATAATATCAAATTCAAATTAAGTGTCAAATGAGGGCTTGCAATTATATTTTAGCAGTCCTTAATTACTGATGAGAAATCCATAGTTAGCTTCAAATAAGATGTGGATATACAGTACAACTTTAGATGTATTGACAATTGCATTTTAAAGAGGAACATTAAATCAAACAATAAAAAATAAAATAATAATAGTGATGTGTAAAAACAGACATATATTACCAATGTGTTCTAAAAATATATATATATTTACATAGGCACTCTTGCATTTCTCTAATAATATGTTTTTGTATATACATACATATTAAAATACATTTTAAGTTGTAAATATTTTGAATTAAATATTTGGTTTATTCATTTGAAAAGGTGTGTAATAAACCACATCACAGACACCTGTAGAATGTGATTAACATTCTAAGAAATTTAAAATTAAACTTTAGAAAAAAAATCAACAACAAAAAATTTGGCAAGTATAAAAATTATTTATAAATTATAAACCATAAACATTCTGAGATAAGTTTTCTGTAAAAAAAACCAAAACTAATTCTTTGCAGTATTTAAACCTGCAGTACCAATAAGTATTGTTACAATTTTCCAAAACAAACTGATATTGATGAGAATAAATATCACTATCTATCAATTAATAGGAAATTTTGCTATCTTCCTTCTTGTGACTTGATAGTTATCTTCAACTCAATCTGTGACATTGGTCGGGAGATGCAGGTATGTCTTCTATGATGCTATTGCTCTTACCATTGGGATCCTGTGTTTCAATAACGATGTCCTGAGGAGGTGCTAAAGACACAACCTCTTCCTTGTCAGTATACTCACAAGCGTCAAGCACATAACGATTGAATGTCTCGCTCTTGTCAGCATACACATGGTGACCCGCTCCATTTATTACCTTAAATAGGATCAAATATTTAGTCAATCAGGTAAACAATTCTGATTATTTTCAACCAGTTAGTCCTCGACTTAGGCAGCTAACTCATTCTGAAGGTGTTTGTGTAAGTTGAAAAATTGCATAAATCAAATGGTGAATAAATAAGCTGTATTATTTGGCATGAATGATCCTTTAAGAGCTTACTTAAAACTAAACAGGTTATGATTTTGAAAAGAAAGCTTTGAGAAAATTACTTTTACTCAAGGAAGTAGCAAACAAAATGGCAATGACTCTATAAGTTGTGCATCAGCTAGCTACAAACGTCATCTATTATGTTTTAAGTGGGGGCTTGATAGGTGGTGTTGCGATTTGTAGGCGAAAGAACTGCAACTGCATAACTATGACTTAAATTAATGTACTTTTCCCATTTGACCCCACAGTTCCATTATTGGAACATCAGGGAAATATTTTTTTTTATGTAAAGCGATTTTAATTTTCAACTTTGGACACACTGATTATTGTCAGAAGGCAACACTGTTCATCATTTAACCAGCTGTTTCAAACTTGGTTTGAATACAAAGCTGGCATATTGTTTCGAAAATCCAGTTTTCCTACTAGTATGGCTTCCAAGAAAGGGTGATTAAATACTTTTAAATTCAATTATCTAGTTGTTTGTTAAATCACAATACTATATAATAAGGATAATGTAAAATTGTATTACAATTGAAATTATTCAATTTTTACTTTTTATAACCTCAAAAATGTGTGTTAAATATGTGTGTTCCGATTTTGGAACAGTGGGACCAAATGGCAATATGAACATTTTGTTCATTTTATTTGTGTTTCTCTTTTGGACGAGTTGAAAAAGAGGCTGAACTGTAACAGTGAGGTCAAACTGGGTAGAAAATGCTCCCCTGAAAGAATCAACAGTCCTTAAAAAAATGCCAAGAGGTTCGTTTGATCAATTGACAGACACTAATTCAGGTACAACCCTAATCCATTATCATGACAATAGCATCAATCAGAAATGGAGTACATCCTACAAGGAAATCAAAGCGTTATAGCCGAAGTGACAATAGGTATATTGAGGTTGTTGCACCATCGGTTATTATCAGCTATAACTCTTTCATGGGGAGGGTTGATAGATTGGATGAAAATATTAGTAAGCTAAGGATACATTTCCGTATGAAAAAGTGGTACTATCAGCTCTTTGCGTGTCGATTAACAACGCCTGGTTGATATATATACAAATGCCACACTACAAGGAGCAACCAATGGATTTTCTTGGGTTTACTAGGCAAGTTACTAATTGCTATTTTCAGAAGTATTCAGCCAGAAAGATAATAGGAAGGCAATTGCGTAACCCAAAATCCATTGACAAGAGGGTTTTGGATGATGTTAGGTATGACAAACTTGAGCACTTAATTTCACCTTTAGGAAAACAAGGAAGATGTGGCCAGTGCAAAAAAAAATACTACCAAGAAATGTTGCAAATGTAACATTCCTCTACATGCCAATTATTTTACCCAATTTCACTTATGTAATTAATTAGGTTTAAAGATGGCGAAATAAATGAACAATTATAGTTCCTTTAGGATAAAATAATAGTTTTATCACAATATTATAAGTTATCTTTTGATTGTACATCTTATTTGTTACTTTATATTAAATTAAGCATTGAAAAATATAATACATATTGGAATTTGAAATAATTCTGTTTACGTTATTGATGCACCCTTACAACCCCACTGTTCCATTAATGGAACGTTAGATAATCACTATAAATTAACAATTTAAAAATTAAAAAATATTTTTCACATGTTTGATGCACCTAAAGGAGTCGCCACTAACAAATAAATAGGTATTTGAAAGAAAAAAAAAGTTGGGATCAAATGGGTTAAGGCATTAGGAACCCCTGAATTGGTGAGATACAAATTTTTATATCTATTACTGTTTTCAATCTGTGACCTGGGTAAGTTCTTTTATTCAACTCATATATTTTCCACAGCCAGCTTGCTAGGCCTGTTATAATTTCATATACTTTATAAACTAACTTAAGACTAGAACAGGCACAACATCCAGTCCCCTGCCTTTAATTCATTACTGTTAAAGGGTAAACCTACATTTCACCAATGAAAGATTTTCGGCCATGCTGAAAATTGAGCCCAGAACCCTTAGTTCAGTAGACAAGCCATGCTACCAACCAAGCTAAAGTGTTAGATTTAATCAATTACTACAGAACCTATTGTTTCAGATATATAGACATATGAACAATATTTTTAACTTGCCCAAAAGATTTAAACAAAACATTAAATTTGATCAAAACCTCTCACCTGTACATTAACATAAGAGTCAGGTCTCTGTGCCTTGATAGTCTCACTGGCCGAACTATCCACCCACGACCTTGTCCCATACATAAGTGTTATAGGGATTGTCTTCCTCAAGGTGTCCATTCGCTTCAGCATAGGGTTCTTTGCCCAGCCAAAACCAGACATCATGGCATGGAATGCCGCTTCGCCACTAAACACACACATATGTAAATTAGGCTACACGCCTATTTTAAATTAATTGAAATATGTCTTAATATTCATACTAACTTTAATTTACACCTTGTGTGTGCAACAAATAATTAATGTTCGCTTGCATAAAAATCTAGTATTGTACACTTTGGTGGCAGAGAAGCCGAACCTAAGTCATTGGTGTCTAGAGTTTCCATGTTAGCTAAGTAGCCAATCATTACACAATGTCCATTTTAAAATTGTGCCTTAAAACAATGAGTAAAGAATGATCCTGAGCACCGGTTAAATTCTGGATAAATTTGTGGTACAGCATTGGTGCACTAAGTCAAAGGTCTTGGGTTCACCTTGTGTGTTCAACAGATTCATTAGATGACAATTACTTAAAACTTTAATTTAAAAAAACACAGCTAAAGTTTTATATTAAAGGAAAAGGTGGAGATAAGGGCAAGGCCTACACACTTATAAAGAAAATGTAGCTCCTAAAGCTCATATTCAAACTGCAACAAACACATCACAATATTTTTTAAGGGGCATGTGTACCCATAAAATGACTTGTGTGTTTTAGATGTTGACTTTTGGACTTACATTTTTATGGTGAGTATGTACTGTGTAGGCTTTCTTTGTGTGTTTAAACTAAAATTGAAGTTCAAAAAAATTATATTGTTTATAAATGCAGTCGTGAGTTAAGGATTGTTACACTTTGCAACTTCCTAAACTCCTCAATTTTTCCAGATTTTCTAGTCAAAAAATTGTTTTTCTAATCTTTATCTTACCAGTTTTATAATAAATAGGTACTTAGAATGTTACTCTTAGAAAACATGGTTTGTATATATAAACAAATAAGTAAGGCAGTTATATTCCTACTTTCATAAATCTTATATATTTAGGAGAGTAATATTTTTTCATAGTTCGCAAATTGACACAAACATTTCTGAAAATACAAGTGACTTAAAATTTTATTGACCACTACAAGAGTCAAACAAAGTTCCTCACTTTTCCAGGTTTTCCCTTATTTCCATATGAGTATAAATAAACCCTGTGGGTTATAAATCTATGATAGCTCCTAATTATATAGAACAAACACAGCCTTGTGTGCATGACATGTCAATACCGGTACTCTATCTTAAATATTTGGCTAGTTTTCACAAGTAAATTATGTAATCATATGTCAGCACTTTTAACTAGCGGCCATAGCCTCACATGTTCACTCTAAAATCAAAGATAAAGATATAAAAAAAACTTTCATTTCTAAAATGTAATATTTATTGGATGTACAAAGTACATTATGCAGGTTGTTTTAAATTGTTTAAAATAGGTTAACTTACGAAGGTACTTGAGAATTGCACTGGTATAAATATTGTGGTATTACTTCTGCAGCATCATCCAGAACTGGTGAGAACTTCCTCACGATATCAGGTCGCATTTTACCAATCAACCACTGACCTAAAAAATATGTCTTCCCATCAGGTTATTCAAAGATTATTTAGGTCTCTTGTATGTTTACTAATTCTATAATTCTATTTTTGGTACGGGTCTAGGGATAGGTAGACTTTAGAGGAAATGTAACTATATTTGTATAGGAAAGAGTGGGAAACCATTTAAGAAGAACAATCTTAGTAAACCAGACAGGATTCAAGTCCCATCTCTATGTTTCCGAGAATCCAATCTATTGTGAGTTTGATGTCTTAGATCTAAAGATGCCAAAGTCATTGAGTAAGGGAGCCAATTTCAAAATGTCAAATTGTTTTGTACGCTATCCAAGTTAAAAATTTGCTGAGTTATATACTGGCTATTAATGCAACCTGTACATGGGCTTTGTAATTGCACCTGATTAAAAAAGGGGAGGGGACGGGTTGAGACTATGGCCTGGATTTGTAATTGTAATAAAAAATAATGTACAAATTTTAGCACACTTTTCATACCAAGGTGAACTATAAAAATTATTGTCAAATATAGTTTATTATTATTATTATTATTATTANAAAATACAAGTGACTTAAAATTTTATTGACCACTACAAGAGTCAAACAAAGTTCCTCACTTTTCCAGGTTTTCCCTGATTTCCATATGAGTATAAATAAACCCTGTGAGTTATAAATCTATGATAACTCCTAATTATATAGAACAAACACAGCCTTGTGTGCATGACATGTCAATACCGGTACTCTATCTTAAATATTTGGCTAGTTTTCACAAGTAAATTATGTAATCATATGTCAGCACTTTTAACTAGCGGCCATAGCCTCACATGTTCACTCTAAAATCAAAGATAAAGATATAAAAAAAACTTTCATTTCTAAAATGTAATATTTATTGGATGTACAAAGTACATTATGCAGGTTGTTTTAAATTGTTTAAAATAGGTTAACTTACGAAGGTACTTGAGAATTGCACTGGTATAAATATTGTGGTATTACTTCTGCAGCATCATCCAGAACTGGTGAGAACTTCCTCACGATATCAGGTCGCATTTTACCAATCAACCACTGACCTAAAAAATATGTCTTCCCATCAGGTTATTCAAAGATTATTTAGGCCTCCTGTATGTTTACTAATTCTATAATTCTATTTTTGGTACGGGTCTAGGGATAGGTAGACTTTAGAGGAAATGTAACTATATTTGTATAGGAAAGAGTGGGAAACCATTTAAGAAGAACAATCTTAGTAAACCAGACAGGATTCAAGTCCCATCTCTATGTTTCCGAGAATCCAATCTATTGTGAGTTTGATGTCTTAGATCTAAAGATGCCAAAGTCATTGAGTAAGGGAGCCAATTTCAAAATGTCAAATTGTTTTGTACGCTATCCAAGTTAAAAATTTGCTGAGTTATATACTGGCTATTAATGCAACCTGTACATGGGCTTTGTAATTGCACCTGATTAAAAAAGGGGAGGGGACGGGTTGAGACTGTGGCCTGGATTTGTAATTGTAATAAAAAATAATGTACAAATTTTAGCACACTTTTCATACCAAGGTGAACTATAAAAATTATTGTCAAATATAGTTTATTATTATTATTATTATTATTAGCACCGCGTCTTACTACCCGTTTGGGTTATACGCACTTACGCTAATGTGTAGTGGTAGGGTGATTGGGAGATGAAATGGAGGACCTACAGTTTAACGTGGAATCCGAACCACGGTGGAGGCCTGGCGTCAAATATAGTTAAAATAACTTAGTGTATAACTTTCTAAGAAGAATTGAATTCTTTTATGTCCGCCCCCCCCTCGATATCCCACCCATATAAAACTATTTTATCTAAGCATCACATCTTACTACTTGTTTGAGCTATACACTTAATATTATAGGTATTAGGAAGGTTATATTTAGAGGAAGTGTATCCACACTTGTGTGGAAAGAAAGGGAGAGTGAAAAACCATTTGTAAAAATCCCTCAGTACACCTGGTTGAGTTCCGAACATTAATCTCTCCATCATCAGTAGTCTAATCTACCGTGAAAATAGTGCCTTAGACCATGCATAAATCAAAGCGGGTCTCATTTATTTAATGTTTGTTGAGCAACTAGTCACTCCCATTTGAATCCAGTTATCAAGATGTTCATGTTTGAGTCTACTTCTGTATTTGTTTCTCACCACCTTCTGCTAAAAAATTATGACACACAGCTAGGTAGATTCACTCTATGTGAGATACAAACCAGAACTGGATATATTTCCTTTGAGATAAGTGGTCAGTAACATACATCCTGGACTGGAGGAAAAACTCTTAAAATAAAAATCATTTTGGGAAGTGGAAAAGACATTTTTTGTGCAACTACCAAAAATTCAGCTTAGAGATACCCATAGCTCACTATCGTCTGCTTGGCGCCCCTGTTTTAGCGTATGCTTTGGAGCAGCAATAAATTTAAATGTAGGGGCATACAATCAAAGTTGTAGCTAGAATTAAATCTCAGGTATGGTACAAGAAAATCAGAGTGAACCAAATACCTTTTATTTTTATTTATTTATATTATATTATCGATCTCCTTTAATGCAAACATTCATATCAATAAATATCTAGTAGTATCTGAACGAAAAATGATTGATGTTTAAGAAGAAAGAACTTTGATTTTTTTCTTCTTCAGATTTTTGTACCCAATTTCAGCTTAACTAATCGAGAGGGAGAAAAAATTCTTTCAACAGCTAGACATGTATACAGCATTACAAATTTAATAACATAGATGATTCTTCTAAAGATATTTTATTTCATCATCAACTTCAAGCTTTGTTCAAGACCACTGAGACACCTAAATGCATTGCATAATCAGCTTTGCCTTTAGTTTTTCCAATTTGATTCAGTCAGGTCAGACTAACGTAGTCATAATGTGATGCAAAATCAGGTGTAATATATAAATATTTTTAATTTTTTTATTTAGCATGCCTTACTACCTGTTCGGGCTATACACTTAAGTACTAATTACACTAATGGATTAGGAATTGGGAAAGTTGAATTTAGAGGAAGTGAGCCCCCATTTGTGTGAAGGGAGAGTGGAAAACCATTTTAGGAAAAACCATTCTCAGTTCACCTGACCAAGATTCGAATCTTGATCTTCCCGTCCTCAGCAGTCTAGCTCAACATGAAACAAGCGTGTTAGCCAACAACACCACCGAGGTGGGTTTATAAAGTATTATGAAATATCTAAATGCAGTCACAGGTGTTAATAGCCCTGAGCTTATGTGGAGTGCCTTAAAAGCAATAAGTATTTACACATAAGAATGGGTACTAGTTAAATGCCTTTGCTTGTGTCTTTATTTTGTTATTGTTTCAACATTAAATTAAATAAATTAATGAAACAAAAAAGTTTGGGAAGTGGGGTCATTTTAACTCTACGGATGCTTCATCTCTATCAATGTTAGGGGCACTTTTAATTATGTATTTAACAAATCTTAGGTCTGGTAACAAAATATGGGATACGTATTTAACACATCTTCAATCATTTTTAGTTATATCTAATCACAACTTGTGAATGTGTGGAATGCCAGGCCTTCACCGTGGTTCAGATTCCACATTAAGCTGTAAGTCCTCCATTTCATCTCACAATCACCCTAACATTACACATTAGCGTAAGTGTGTATAACCCAAACAGGTAGTAAGACGAGATGCTAATAATAATAATAATAATAATGATAGTTCTACTTAGTATTATTTAAATTTGTATCTTATATTTGGAAGAATGTACAGGAAGGGTGGTTAGAAACATATAAAGTAGCATTACACAACATGGCTTTTAGAGTGAAAATAAGAACACAGTCCACACTTTACAGTGCTGTCATTGGACAGAGAGGTAGTGGCTGCCTCTTGAAGAAAATCGATTCATGGTGTTTATTCAACTTGACCAATGAGATTCCCAACTCATTAGTATGTCACACCCTTCTTCTCCCTCCATCCTTCCTCCCCACCACATTTTTTTATGAATTGCTTTATGAATAGTAATAAGTTTTAAAATCCAAATACTAAACATGTTTTTATTTAGAATTAATATTGTCTAATAGGAATTAGAAAACACATTATACAACTTTAAAAAAATAATTGCAACATATTGTAATTTATTGATTATTATATTTCATATTTTGAGTAAAATAACATTTTCCCAGTTGTTTATTTTGTAATTTACCAAATTTCCGACCTATTCCCCCAACCACTTCAAATTCCCGGCTAATTATAGTTTTCCCGAATGGTAGACACCCTGTTGATTGTTATCACCAATTTCTCAACCTAGGTTTCATTATATCAGAAATCATTAGAACAGGGATGGTGGGGGGAATACTCAACTCAATTACTTAAAAGAGGTGAGGGAGAAAGGACAAATATATATATATATATATATATATATATATATATACACACACACACACACACACACACTTATACACATACCCATAATTGTTCGCAGCCTAGAGGGGTGCACCAGTGAGACCATACAACTACAAACACCAGTTTGATAAAATTATAATTGTGGTTGTAAGAGAGAGTGAAACAAATTAAAATAAAACAATATCCAATATGTTTACACAGTCATTGAAAACCAAATGAACAAATCCCCACAAACAGTGTGAAGTGAGGGCACTATTATATTTACAGAGACTCTTTCAAATTATTAGACTAATCTTGATAGTTTGAAAACTTACCAAATGGCCCAGCTGCTCTAACTGGCCACAAAGGATTGAAGGGTTGAACGACAAACGCTACGCATCTTACCCAGATAGGAACATTGTATTTCTGCGCAACATCCGCTGGTCTTTCAGGGAATCCCCACGGATCTGCTAGGATCAAGTGTGCCACTCTGTAGAATCAAACAATTTAAAATTTTATTTAGCCATGTTTGTTCAACATGGGCTCTTTGAATCTTTAAATCATGAAAGACATTAAAGATCCAAAATTTGAAGACCCCAAAAATATCATATTTGAAATTCAACTATGTATTTTTGTTGAATTTAAAATTAGAATTTATTTTAAGAGATACCAGGTTGCTTATTGGTGGATTAGGGTCATTCCATGTTAAATAAAGCATTTTTATAAATTTTGGGCCCCACTATTTTTTATTTTGATAACATTTGTTAGGTGATATGCACCAATCTTCTAGACTCCTAAACAAGTTTTGTTATATTAAAAAAAATGCCCTCTCTTAAATATAGGCTATTGTTTACAGCAAGGGCAGGCAAAAGGTGCCATTTTGGTGTTATTTTCTAAATTCTGCAGAAAGATTATTTGAATTTGCAGAGATATCAGCTAGAGCTTGTTTGAAAACTTAAATAATAAACTTTATTTTGGTTTAGCTAAATTTAGATTAAAGTTAAGGCTAAGCATGGTTTTTTGGGTTTACATCTTAATTTAAAAATTGATTTTTTCTTCTTCTGAATTTTGGACTTATAAAACCCAATGAAGGATTCAAAGGAATTAAATTAAGATCATGAGCTGTCGGATAACAGAGAAACCATTGCATCAGTAGTTGGCTTTATGCTTTTTAATTCTCGACCTGTACAGTTATAACTTGTACAATTCGCAACACATATCCAACTGCTGAGTCAATGGTGGCTGCGTTATATGACAGCTCGTGATATTAATTGATCATACATTTGTAGCCTATGATTTTCGCATGTCCATCAAAGACTCTACCTTAAAATAAGAGTGAAGAATGACCATGAGCACAAGACAATTCCTGGAGAGTTCTGTGGTGAGAACATTGACATACTAAGCCAAAGATCCCAGGTTTGATTCCCGTGTCCATGTGTCATTTTTCAATGTAGAGAATAAGGCTTGGTTTCTGGCTTGAGAGAGAAATAAGGGTTGCAAGCCTAATTGCATAATTTGGGTGTCAAAAAGTAGGACTTGTTAAAAAGACTATATTTACCTCATAGTGCCAAAATAAAATAAATAATTAAGAACAATGTTTTTATATTATTGTTATTTAGCTTGCTACCCGTTCCGGTTATACGCTTTAAGTACTAATTATGCTAATGGATTAGGAATTGGGAAGGTTGAATCGGAGGAAGTGAACCCACATTTGCGTTGGAGGGAGAGTGGAAAACCATTTAGGAAAAACCACCCCCAGTTCACCCGACCGAGATTCGAACCTCTATCTCCCCGTCTTCAGCAGTCGAGCTCAACACGACTAGCGCGTTAGTCAAATACGCCACAGAGGCGGGTGTTTTTATGTTACTGTGCCTGTAACAAAAATATGAAAAAATATTTTATAAGAAAATAGAAAGGAGGAATGCTCAACTATCATCAACCTCTTGCAATCCTCATTTTATCCTTTCCCCCCTCCCCATCCTTTAATTTATTCTCTATTTAATACAGTAATTATTATAATTCGTTATTTCATTATAAATCTAAATTTGTATATTTAAAAAATAATCTGTGACACATAATTTTTTTTACCCGTTTGGGTTATATGCCAAAAATTTAAAAAAACAAAAAAACTTTCAGTTTTTTTTGTTTTTTTTAATTCATATTGACTTGCAAAAAAGTAGTCCAACATTGTTATCTTCCTCTTTTAAATTTGTTTTTGTTTGTTTCTTATTTTCTCAAAAGCAGAATCACTTTCTTCTAAACTACTTCTTAGCTTCTGATTCTTGCTTTTCTAACAGGTTCTCTTTTTTGCATTGCCTCTTTAGCTTCCTGCGATTTTGTTTCCAAAACGTTCTTATTTGCTTAAAACTCTTCACTTAGGTTTTTTATTTTATCTTTATCTTCTTTCTCTCGTTTCTTCTGTTCAGCCTCAATTCTCTTCTCTTCTTCGAGTCTAGCCAAGCACAACTCCTTAACAACTCCTTAATTCCTTAAAAGTTAAAACATAATTTGGTCATTCCAAAAAAGACATAATTTAAAGCGACATATAATATAATAATTTAAAGCAACATAAGCAAGAAATAAACAACCTTCAAAAACTCAGCAATTTAGCTATAGTATTATCATGGCCTTCCTATTATTTATCTTATCTTTGACTGGCAATAAAAACAACACTCAAGTGAATAAAAATGATAAACATTTTGTCAGAACAAGCTTTGTATTTCAAACAATCAAAATAGATATGTGGATCAAAGTTCTTTTTTGTTCTATGACACAAGGAGTTTATTAGTAGGTGATTATTTGACCCATTGGACTAATGATCTGTGGACTTACAAAGATTAGCAGCTGTACATTTATGACGTAGGCTTGTCTAAAATGATTCATAGCTTGTCTTTCTTATGGTGAATGTAAATGTATTACTTAAATATTAGTACAAATTTGAAACACATTCAAACACTGATGAAGAAAACTTGGCTTTAAGTAGTTTAAGTCCTCACATTTATTTATGTAAGCAAACAAAATTATTTCTTTATTAAAAAAATGCATATCCAAACAAAAAAGTTACAATATTATGATAATGTTCAAAGGTCTCAGTAATGTGTGAGATAGCCGGTTGAGTGACCGAATGATCTTAGGCTATCTTATTCTAGACTGGCCTGCTGATGCCTGGCGGATTGGGGTTTGAATCCTGCTTAGGTCTACTGAGGGTGGTTATCCGTTAATAATTCCCCACTTTCTTTTCATGTAGATGCAAGTATATTATTACCTCTAAAATGCTTCCTTCCTCAATCCTACTATATTAGAGTAAGTATCATATATATATTACCTACACCGGAAGAGGCCATGATAAAAAAAATGAGAATTTAGTAAATTTGTTTTAAATAATGTGATGCAGCATGCTACAATTAACGTTCACAATGAATTGTGATAATGCTTACTATGAATCTTATTTCAGTGATATGTACTGTAACACGACATGCCACCAATGTTGTCCAAATAGTGTCACAATAAAATACAAGTGTAACGTAATATATAATTGGAATCTTAGGGTTCAGCCAGACTGACAAGCGTATGTGCGAGTGACTGCGTGGCCAAACTAGCGAGGGAGCGCTTGATTAGCAGATAGCTCTTGATAGATGTTGATGAGGAGGTAAAGGTTCAAATCTTGACTCAGTGAACTGAGGGTGGTTTTGATAAGCGATTTATTGTTGTGATTTTCCCATTCTCTATCTGTGCTAATGGGATTCTTATTTGTAGAGGCCTAGTTTGATTATAATATTGAAGTATTTTAACATATCAGTTTTACATATATATGGATATATATTTATTTAATTGGTAAAATCATAAACCATAGCTATATATATATATATTTTATAGGTATGGTTTATGATCTTACCAATTAAATCAGGCCGTTAGTGGCAAGTGTGCTACTAAACCTATTGATAATAATAAAAATGTCAAAATGATAAGTTTTCCTAGCACTCAACGAACCATCATACAATAATATTGCCTAGCGCCTGTAACCTAGGCTGTACCGGCTCGAGCGTGCACACTTGAAAAATAGAACCAGTTCTATCTTTCAAGCGTGTGTACCTGGTCGCACGTTACAGTTGTGTTCTATTTTATTTTTAGTCGCTCGCGCACTCACTTGCTCAGTCTGGCCATACCCTTACTGATTGAAAAACAAAATTAATGCATTTTCACCATACTTACATAATTAAATAGTTTCCTTTTCGTTTTAAGTGACAAATAATATATTGAAATTAGTCAAACAAGTCGGGAGTCTTGAAACTTGGCACAACACTAGTAGTAAGCAAATCAACTAAGGGCTAAACCTGGCAGCAGATGGCAAAATATCCAAGAATCCATTAGCTAAACAATTTAAACTCAAATTATAGATAAGCAAATCAACTAAGGGCTAAACCTGGCAGGAGATGGCAAAATATCCAAGAATCCAATAGCTAAACAATTTAAACTCAAATTAGAGAAATGTTGGTACCTGTCTGGGTGCTCAATGGCATAAGATGCAGCAAGAAAGCCCCCCATGCTGTGTCCCAAGAGGATGAACTTTTCTAGTTTCATTTCTCTTCTCCACTCCTCCACAGAACGAACCAACTGACTTTCAGCTTCCAAGGAATCGGAACTGAAAGAAGGTCTGGAACTTCGACCAAACCCTGACACAAAAGGTTTATAGCTAATTACTAATGACGAGGGTTGTGGATGATACATTTTAAAAATTCATAAACCAACAATGCTATTGGCAAAGGTTTTTTTTCTTCTAAATTGTTTTCCATTTTCACCCCACACACATGTGGGTATATTTCTTTTAAATCATATCTTTCTCACCCCTACCCACTTAAGGTAAATGAATGGATAGCCCAGACAGATGATGAGATGGGAAATGAAATATTAATTGCATTTTTTTACTTGCAGATGTTAAGCGAAGAATTACAAAGAGACAGTGTTTAATGTTTCCTAAGATTATATTACTTGGCATATTATTGCTTTATTTAGTACAGGGTGGCCCAATATTTTTCATAACAAGGGCCAAATATTATTATCAGTTTACATCGCGGCCCACGGGCTGAATATAAAATTAGTAATCACATCAAGTTAATACATAGGTCTATAAACAATACTTTATAAACAATTGTTTTCAATACTTATATATAAATTATATTTTTGTTTGGTAGAATCTTTCAAATTTTACTAACAAAAATAAGTTTATTAACCTCCCAAAAATGTGTTAAGAAATATGCATGCACACTTTCACAAAACAACTTAGCATTATAAATATGTATTTATACATATTTTTACTAATCAAATAAATGCATAGTAAAATGTGATTACCTTTTAGACTAAATATTTTAATTTGAATCATACGTTATTTCATGTGTGTCATTGGAGGTTTATCATTAATTTACTTCCAGGATCTTACTTTTGGTGAGCATGGGCTGCATTTGTCTCACTAGCTGGACCACAGTGACTTAAAATATATAAACTCACCAAGGATGTCTATGGCATACACCGGTCTTTGTGCAGCTAAAGAGTCCAGGTTCAAGCACCACAGAGCTACACCCGAAGCAAACCCATGGAGTAAGAGTATTGGGGTATTCTTAGACTCTGTGTTCATGGAGATAGTCCAAACTTTGTCTGATGAGCCCACCACAGAGCCAATGTCAACATAACATCCTCGGTATGCTATCTTCAAACCTAGCCATAAAACACACATACAATATAGCATCCTCTGTATTCTATCTTCAAACCTGGCAATAAAACACACATACAATATAGCATCATCGGTATGCTATCTACAAACCTGGCAAAAAAACACACATACAATATAGCATCATCGGTATGCTATCTACATACCTGGCAAAAAAACACACATACAATATAGCATCATCGGTATGCTATCTACATACCTGGCCATAAAGCACATACAATATAGCATCCACTGTATGCTATCTTCACACCTGGCCATAAAACACATACAATATAGCATCCTCTGTAAGCTATCTTCACACCTGGCCATAAAACACATACAATATACCATCTTCTGTAAGCTATCTTCACACCTGGCCATAAAACACATACAATATAGCATCCTCTGTAAGCTATCTTCACACCTGGCCATAAAACACATACAATATAGCATCCTCTGTATGCTAACTTCACACCTGGCCATAAAACACACATAATATATCATCCTCTGTATGCTATCTTCACACCTGGCCATAAAACACATACAATATAGCATCCTCTGTATGCTATCTTCACACATGACCATAAAACATACAATATAGCATCCTCTGTATGCTAACTTCACACCTGGCCATAAAACACATATAATATATCATCCTCTGTATGCTAACCTCACACCTGGCCATAAAACACATACGATATAGCATCCTCTGTATGCTATCTTCACACATGACCATAAAACATATATACAAGAGAGTAGGCCAAATAGTAATCAGATAGACTACCAGTAGCTATTTAAAGGAAATACATTAATGTCAGCCTTTGTGTTCTTGACCACTCGAGAGACTGTTTTGAATCCGAGTAGATATTATTAATTAATTCAATGGTAGCTTAGTGATAAATGCTTGAGACTAATTCAAAACATTAACTCCACTCACAGATATACATTCTGTTTACGCTGAAACATTATGGCCCTGTCTTTAACCAACTCCACAAAGAAATATGTCAAGATATGACTTATTTCAAGATGAACAGAGTGTAAATAGTAGACATAGTGGGAGGAGTTTAAAATGATCTAGTTCCCTGAAATGAGGCGTTAAATCATTTATTTTTCATTTTTGTGGTCAACAATAATAACTTTTTACTAGCTTATTAGTGTTATGTTATAGGTAGATATTGATAATAACCTATAAAAATTTACAGCTGCATATCACATGACTTGACGTATTAATATGTGAAAGTAGATATAATCTTTCAATAGATATATATATACACACACACACAACTATTGTTGTTGATAATTTTTTTATACAATTATTCGAGTATCAACGATTTTTTCCCAGTACTAGACAGTTAAGTTTAAGTATTAATATTTTTCTTTCTATACCACATCACTATTTGTTATTTTGTGTCTATGAACAAGATCAGCAGAGGAATAACAATTGTTTATCATCATGTAATTTCATAGCTCACTTCAAAAAGGTGAAGTAGTTCAATTAGTTTAGTTGGAAGAATAATTCGAAAGGAACTATTCACTTGTGAGCTATACATCTCTAGTACAAAGTACATGTAAATTCATTAATATTTTTTTTTTAACTTACACGATAGTATTTGTTTCTCAACAGCTCTCAACATGGCTGTAGAGGAAGATGTCCAACGTAACCAATTCCAAGGCCAACTACCACTGTAATAGATCATAAAGAAAAGTTTTAATTTAGTAAAAATCAATGTTTGGACAAACTGATTTACAAGGCGCTAAGAGCAAAACACTGGAAATA
The DNA here is from genome assembly GCA_902141385.1 of Timema californicum. Lineage (NCBI taxonomy): Eukaryota > Metazoa > Arthropoda > Insecta > Phasmatodea > Timematidae > Timema > Timema californicum. The sequence continues at coordinate 71,482 of CABFOW010000320.1, read as the reverse complement.
TATATCCAGGTGTGATGCCAGGGTATTTACAAGGCGCTAAGAGCAAAACACAGGAAATATATATCCAGGTGTGATGCCAGGGTAATTAGAACATGCTTAAATTAGTCTTGTGACTATCAACGCTCAGCAAAACATCCATTGGCCAGCTATCAATGGGAATACATCATTGTGTTAGGTATGTACTGGGGTGGACTGGCAGACTACTAGCAGGCCGGGACTGCAAATATGATGGTCCTTAGCATATATTAATATCTACCATTGAAGCTATGTTTCAGGCTAAGCTGAAAGAGCACGATAAAGTATTTACACCTTTTTTTATTTAGTATCATATTCTTACCACCCGTTTGGGCTATACATTTATGTACTAATTACACCAATGGTTTTAGGGACTAGCAAGGTTATATTTATAGGAAATGTACCCATATTTCTGTGGAGGGAAAGTGGAAAACCATTTTGGAAAAAAAAAACCTAGGTACACACGATCAAGATTTGAACTTCAAATTTCCTCATCATCAAAAGTCTAGTCTAATGTGAAAGTAGCGCGTTAGACCATCAGGCCACCGAGGCAGGTTTAAACCTTTATTATTCATGGTGTTTACTCAACTTGGACCAGTGAAATTTCCAACCTTTTCCTTGATTTCTCCTGATTATTTCCTGAAATTCCTGACTCAAAAGTATGTCTACACCCTTCTGCTCCGCCCCCTTTATCCCCCCAGTTTTTGTTAATCTTGTTTATGGATTATAATAAGTTTTATAAAATATATTACACAGCTACAAACAAAAGACAATCTGAATCATATTGTAATTTACTGATTTAATAATTATTATATTTCATATTTTGAGTAAAACAACATATTCCTAGATATTTTTATTTATTTACCAAATTTCCGACTTGTTCCTGTTTTTTCTCAACCACTTCAAATTTCCGGTTAATTTAAGTTTTCCCTGATTTTCCTGGATGGTAGACACCCTGCTATTAGTTGATTTAATCCATAGGTCATTTCAGCTTAATTATCAACGATCAGTTTCTACTTTCTACCGGCATGAGCAAAAATGTTTTTAAAAGTTTATAAAATAGTGTGTTGTATTAATTGATATATTTAAGTTTGTTTATGAACAACACAAAGAAAGAACAAACAGGACCATTTGGTATTTAATACTATCATATATGTTCAAAAATGATGTATTTTTGGCAGCTCAGGCCTACTCACTGGATCTTTTAATTAAAATTTAATAAAAACAATCATTTGGACTAGGCTATAATGAACATATTTATTTTAATATTTATATTTTAAAATGACACCCGGACACGGGAATCGAACCTGGGACCTCTGGCTTAGTACGCCAATGCTCTAACCACTGAGCTATCCATAAATTATCCCCGGCCCATTTTTAAATTTAAAAATTATTATATTTAGATGTGACTATAGCTGTAATCAACAAATATAATAGCTTAGCTATTTAATCCATATTTATTTTAGTTTAAAGTAGTTGTGGCAGCCCAAATCAAACTGTCCTGGCGAGCTAGTCAACTCCTGGGCATGTAGAGCAAAGCATATAAATAGTATGATTGCTCAAATGAGGGGCGAGTTGGATAGAACATATCAAAGGTAGGCCTATAGTTTAAACATGTTCTGCTTACTCTGGTAACAAATTATTACACACTTCTAAAATAAATATATTTCCATACAAAATTGTTAATACCTTAATTAAAGGCAGATAAGATGAGAAGAGTGATTAAAATAAGCTGTACTGATATTAGCCTCAAGATAGGATAGGGGAAACCATAAGGTAGGAATACATTCTTTGGTCCAGTCTCAGAATAATTGAGCCTTGATCTTTTCAGTCAAAGTCAAAGACGCCATCTTCAAGCAGGGTTACCAACCATCTGGAAATTAGCATGATTAGGACACCAATCTGGCACAGCCAATTATAACATAGCAATGATTTACCTGCCTTGGTGGCGTAGTTGGCTAACACGCTTGTCGTGTTGAGCTTGACTGCTGAGGACGGGGAGATTGAGGTTCGAATCTTGGTCGGATGAACTGAGGGTGGTTTTCCCTAAATGGTTTTACACTCTCCTTCCACGCATATGCGGGTTCACTTCCTCTAATTCAACCTTCCCAATTCCTAATCCATTAGGGTAGTTAGTATATAAAGCGTATAACCCAAACGGGTAGTAAGACGCGGTGCTAAAACAATGATTTGATTGTGACTCTTGGACTTAAGAAAGATACAATTAGTCAAGTAGGTTAATAGCATATAATATTGGTAAGAGCTTGACTACCTGGAGCAGTGTGCTCATTATGATTAATACTTTAACTCTGATGAAAGTATGGTTTTAAGAATAAAATGAGCTATACATGTTTGGAGCATTAAGAGATCATTAAAAAACTAAGTGCTAAAGGAGGTCAGGCAAGGCTATATTTAGAATTTTCAAGTACTTCAACAACTAGGTATGAAATAAAAAAAAATGGAAATGGAATGTAAGCTAATATAGCTATAAAGCATAAAGGATTGTCGCTTGATAATGAAAACTCTTAATTAAGTGCAACCCCTGATGATCTTATTGAGGAGGATGGCACAGTGGAAGTGCCCTGCAAATGCTACTCCACAATAAATTGTTGAAAAAGATATTTTTACATCTTGTAAGCTGATTGATGGAAAGATGTTTTTAAAACCTGACCGTCAATACATGTACCAAGTGCAAACTCAGTTGCATGTGACATTCAGAGAGAACCATATTTGTATTTTGGACACCTGCTACTGCTACTGCAGAAGATTTATGTTGACCATAACTTTTGAGAGACAAAAATTAAGGCCAAAATTAACATTGTTTGAAAATCAGAGAGGTCAATAAACTTTTATAAATGATTGGGGCTCTAACATTTATGAATTATTTCTATAATTTCTTTATTAACTATTGGTAAATGTGATGCATAATATATTTGTAAATAGCTTGCTAGCTTTTTTTTGTTTGTTTTATCTACCTGTAACTTAGTTTGTAAACAAATCTTTATTATCTCAACTAATTAGGCCAGTTTTTGAGTAGGTACCTAGGTACTTGAAAATACACATTGATATGCGTTGATAATATGTAATCAACTTTTTTGTGTGTGTGTATCTGTTACCACTTAAGTACTCAATTACATTTACCTGGTATTATTGTGCTGTGTAGAATAGCAATGTTTTCAATCTCTATTTACTTTTCATGAATTATATTTGTGTAATTATTATAATTATAGTTGTTTAGGTTTTGCAAATTTATCTTATTTGTTAAATAGAAACACTACATTCCATATTTAGTTTTAATGTATTATCGCCCAAAGTAATCCCACTTTTTTCTAGCATAATGCAATGCACATTTTTTCTTTTTAACCAAAAAGTAATGAGTAAAAGCAAAAAATGCACTCTTATTATGTGCAAGATATTTTATCTAAATGTTCTTTGTCTTGTATTAATGCATTGCAATAGTTAGGTCAGGTTAACTTTATAAATATGAATTAATTAAGTTTTCTCTACTAAGATTTTTTTTAAACCACTCCAAAAATGAATATTTATATAATTGAAAAATATATGATGTTGCACTGAAAAATATGATTAGTTAAGAAAAAAATCTGCTACTGCTACTGCAGAAGATTTATGTTGACCATAACTTTTGAGAGACAAAAATTAAGGCCAAAATTAACATTGTTTGAAAATCAGAGAGGTCAATAAACTTTTATAAATGATTGGGGCTCTAACATTTATGAATTATTTCTATAATTTCTTTATTAACTATTGGTAAATGTGATGCATAATATATTTGTAAATAGCTTGCTAGCTTTTTTTTGTTTGTTTTATCTACCTGTAACTTAGTTTGTAAACAAATCTTTATTATCTCAACTAATTAGGCCAGTTTTTGAGTAGGTACCTAGGTACTTGAAAATACACATTGATATGCGTTGATAATATGTAATCAACTTTTTTGTGTGTGTGTATCTGTTACCACTTAAGTACTCAATTACATTTACCTGGTATTATTGTGCTGTGTAGAATAGCAATGTTTTCAATCTCTATTTACTTTTCATGAATTATATTTGTGTAATTATTATAATTATAGTTGTTTAGGTTTTGCAAATTTATCTTATTTGTTAAATAGAAACACTACATTCCATATTTAGTTTTAATGTATTATCGCCCAAAGTAATCCCACTTTTTTCTAGCATAATGCAATGCACATTTTTTCTTTTTAACCAAAAAGTAATGAGTAAAAGCAAAAAATGCACTCTTATTATGTGCAAGATATTTTATCTAAATGTTCTTTGTCTTGTATTAATGCATTGCAATAGTTAGGTCAGGTTAACTTTATAAATATGAATTAATTAAGTTTTCTCTACTAAGATTTTTTTTAAACCACTCCAAAAATGAATATTTATATAATTGAAAAATATATGATGTTGCACTGAAAAATATGATTAGTTAAGAAAAAAAGAAAAAAGTTCCTTTTTAGTTTGTACTCTTCACTTTTTAATTTTAATTGAAGAATATATGAAAAAAATTGTGTATTTCTTTATATTCTAAAAAAAGTGAATTGCTTTATATTAGAAAAAAAGTTAATTCAAAAAAATAAGTGTTTTAGCGCCCAGTAGTCCCAGACCAATTATTTATATATATCAATATAATCATATGCTCTTTCACAAAGAGATTATTAATTTTTTTAAATGATATTGTGTGACTAGAGCTATGAATATCATCATACCGGTTTTTTTTTCTGGAAAGGAAAGTAATAAAGAACATAGGTAGTAAGAATGATGGAGATATGAAAAGCATTCATCAGAGCAGGCCAAACTCAGCTCCCTGTTTATATCTGCATTTGTGTGTGTGTGTGTGTGAGTGCGCACGCACGAGGTATGGGAGTAAAAGAGAAGAGAAAAGAAAAGACCTACAAGATACCGGAAATGTGTGCAGTGCATTCGTATTTGAATGATTACTCGGAATTTTCGCCGCTGACGATGGGGGACAAAGTTTCTTGTTAATAACTAGAGTATGACCCTATTATGACAGAATGAAAATTTATGCACAGTACTTATCTGTAAAGCCATTCTAAAATGGTTAAAAACGACCTTTTCATTGCATCGCATCGCATCGCATCGTATTGTATTGTATTGTATTGTATTGTATTGTATTGTATTGTAAACAGTTCATGCATAATACTGTACTGTATCTACTTTTTTTTAAATAATCTAACAAAATTTTTACCATGTAGGCTTTAAGGTAAAATGGAGACAGTGTACTACTGGAAATGCGTATTATCATAGAGATCAGAATTTAATTATATCAAAAATACAACTGCATAGAAAATATAGAAAAGTTTCTCACATAATAAACCAATTTCCAATATTTCAAAGTGTAATATAACCAAAATTTGAACCTTTATATCTTCTGTGCTTATCTAAGCGATTTTCTTTAATTAATAGACTAACAAGATATCAAACTTTTATTTTAAAAATATCCAGAGAGGAGGACCATTTTATGAGTGTAATTATTTGAAAATGAATAAAATAAATTTATTATTCAAATTTATTTAGATGGTGTAAGTAGTTTTTAGTCACATTATTATTATTATTTAAAAATAATTGTGATTCAACTAAATGCTTACTTTGTATTGAAAATGACAAGATGGTGAAGGTTGGATAAAATATGCCGAGTTTTTTTTTCTTTCCAGTCTTTATTCTTTAAATACTCGTTCCTAGCTTTGAGACAACCAAAATTGATTTTAATTTTTCTTGAAAATACTTTATGTACACCGAATTTAGTTAAAATTTGAGGACATTAATTCCTTATTTAAATATATTTTACCAACTTTTGTCAACTTGCTTATAGAAAATCATCATCGTGACTCGCAGTCAGTGCCAGGGTTAGCAAGGTTTGACACCTAACAAGGCTATTAGTAACAAACCAGAGCCACTAAATAAAATATGTTAGGCAAGCCTCCTCTATTTGAGTTTATGCCAGGGAGACTGAATACATGATAATTTCTCTATAGATAGGATAGAGATGAGGAAGCATTTTAGAAGTAATATACCTGCATTTACATAGAAGGAGAGTGAGAAACAATTTAGGAAAAAGTAAAAACCACTTTCAGTAAACCTGACAGCGATTCAAACCTCAATCTCCCCATCAGCATGTAATTTTTAACACGAGAGTGATGCCTTAAACCATTTGGCCACTACAGTGGGTGAGACCAAATGATTCTGTGCTAGCTTTGATAAGTATTTTTAAATGTTTGTAACATGCTTGAAGCAAATATGTTTTTTAAGCTTTTATATCATGTCTGAAGAGAATACTATGATAAAAATAGTTATTTCTATTCTACGACACTTTTATTATTTCTCACAACAAAATTTTGGGCCAAAAGCAGATCAAAACTTAAACATTGGTAAACCTACTGTATCTTAATGGATATTTTTGCATGTTTAAAGCTTGATCAGGTTCCATTAAATCAGTTTCTTATACCTCTAAACATTTATACCAGTTTTGACCAACATGCCAAATATAGCCACTATTCACTCTGCATTACTAGCACAAATCATATGGAAGAAAAAAATTAAACATTATCTTTTCCAAGCAGTAGTTCAAAATTTAAAAGGAAAGAGAGTTGAGAACATGGATTGTTCAATTAGCAAGCCTAATTACTTTTCTTTAAATTCCATAGGTGAGTGGTTAATGATTTAGTATTTTGCTGCATAATTGTGTAGCATGTGTGTGTTTTCCCGATTTTGAAATCATTGGGCAAGTTGATAGGTGAACTTGCAGTTTGATTCCAAGTGGCTGATGAAAACTGAATTGTAACTTTGCCTTACCTACCAGCAAAAGCTAGCATGGATAATTGGTTTGTCCTTAAAAGTGTTACACGTGTGATGTAAAACTGCTAGTAGCCAGATTTAGCATTAATATTGAATCACATAAAATTTGTTCCTTTTATGTTAAAACTACAGTTGACATATTTATAGATAGTAGGGTAGCTGATAACATTTTGAAAAATTATTTTTACTTTAAAGGCTAGTTAGAATTTATAGAAATTAAACTAGGCCTAGGTTATAAGAAATTAGCATATAAAATTACACAAATTCTGATGTAACTATCTGTAAGTTAGCAAAACTTAAAGGTAACAAGATGAAAATATTAAATTTTATAGAAATTCATCATTCATCTAGGCCTTGGAAAACTATGGTTATCCCTGTATGGAAAACAATAAAGCACAATCATTCATGCATGGATACATACATATGCATTCTCATATACATTTATTTACTCAGTCACTTTAATAAAATTGATATTATTAACAAGGGCGTAGAAAGTGTGGGGGTCGTGGGGGTGTGGACCACCCTAAAGGTGGGTACTCGTATGCATACAAAAAGTTTAACAACGCATAGCTTTTTACTTTTACTACAGTTTAATGTAAATGCCTTCAACCAAATAAGCCTATTAGTTAATTTTTATTTTAGAATTCATCTTATAGATGCAACTTGTAGAACAACTGATAGTAAAATTATCCCTGCCAACATATCAAATTATTTTTGTTATTGTTGTTGTCTACATTCAAACATGTATTGGAAAACCAAGGATGTCTATTGGTATGAGTAGAGCTTTGGGGTCGAGAAACGTAGGCAAACATTTTTAATAGCAAATTTAAGATCTTATTTTATAAATCGGCAAGCGAAAGAGAAGCTTATATAAAAGGACAATTGTCAGAAATTAAGTCAGCAGCTTATGTATTATGTATTTTTATAGGCCGAATACCTGGATTTCCTACTCACGCAAAGCACTATTTTGAAGTTATGAACATTTTGAAACCATTTACAAAATTTGAACAACACCGCATTACTAAGTAAAGTGTTGAATGTAGTGAAAGGTTGTGTGTCGAGTCGGTTTGTGGTTTTGGAGAAAGAATTCAGTATTGCTTTTATGAATCATTTCCCCCTTTTTATAGCTTATATATTGTTTCCCTACATTCTTTATAACCAAACTTTTAATCAGTTAAATAATAGGTATTTTACTACACATATTAAGCCTATTTAGATACTCTTATCACTTATTTTATTTTGTAAGAAATTAATATTGTTTCCAGGTAAAAGAAATAAAATGCCTTGTAGTAAAGAGGGGAGGGGGGGGGGGGAGAATTGCAAACTCTTACCAAAAAAGATATTGAAAAAGAAGTGGAATTAGTTTTGAATAAAACAATGACAATTTATGGTGCTGCTAAACAAATTAACCCATCAAAGACAACCGCATTGAAGCACCTTAAATTCTACAAGGAGTCAGGTTTGCTAAACTTTTCTTACATCAAGAAAAATGATGTGAAAAAGGTTTTTACAGATGAAGAGGAGAAACTTTTAGTAAACTATATTCTAAAAACCAGTAATTTGCATTACGGCCTGATCTTAAAAGATGTTTGAATACTCGCTTACCAATTTGCTAAAGAAAATCTTAACAGTATGATAGATCTTGAGATGACAAAACAATGGCAGGAAAGTATTGGCTTCACAACTTCTGCAAAAAATATGCTCGTGACCTGAGTTTATGGAGACCTGAAGCAACGAGCTTGACTCATGCAATAGCATTTAACATAGCGAATGTCTCTGTTTTTTACCAATTACAAAAAAGTTCTAGACAAAAATCCTGGCATTTCAGCATTCAACATATGGAATTGCGATGAAACAGGAGTATCAACAGTTCATGTTCCCCCAAAGATTTTGGCACAAAAAGGGCCAAAACAAGTTGGATCGATGACCAATGCAGAGCGAGGCACCACTATCATAATTATAACAGCTGTCAATGCCAGTGGTGGTTTGATTCCACCAATGCTAATATTTCCATGTGTGAACTTCAAGGACTTTATGTTGAAAGGGGCTCCATTAGTAAGTATTGGTAGAGCAAACCCTTTGGGGTTCTCAAATAAAGACCTGTTTCCTGAGTATTAGAAACATTTCATAAAGCACAGCCATTCGAGCGTGGAAAACCCAACTATCCTTATGCTTGACAACCATGACAGCCATACATCCATTCGCACAATTAAGTTGGCTAAAGATAATGTGGTAACATTGGTTGCATTTGTTCCCCATACTAGTCACAAGATGCGACCGCTGGATAGGGAGGTTTTTGGCCCATTCAAAGTTTATTATAATACAGCCATGGACGAGTGGATGAGGAGGCCAGATAATGCTGGGAAACCAGCAACAATTTATGACGTAGCGGAGCTAGTTGAGAAGGCTTTTCCTTTAGCTTGTACGCCCACAAATATTACACATGGTTTCAAAGTCAGCGGAATCCACCCACTCAATGAAAACATCTTTCAAGATCATGAGTTTCTAGGTCTAATGTAACACACTGGCCAATGCCACTAGTTGAGGTAAACCAAACTGTTAATGCCCACTCAAACCAAATCAAACCAATTAAGCGGAGGCAACAAAATAATTCAAGCCTAGATTCTGGTTCTTCAACTTCGGGTTTGACGCCAGGAAATCACTCTGAACCTACCAACCTTGTATCACCTCAAGAAATAAGGTCTTACCTAAAGGTCAAATCATGTAAAGCTACCGAAAATAGCACAAAAACAGGGAGCGCTTATATTTTAAAAGATACTCCAGTTAAAAGTCAAATTGAAGAAGAAGCAGCAGAAAAAAAAATCACAAAAAGCACTCAAGAAAATGAACCAAAAAACATATTGAATTAGACAAAAGTGAAGAAAATTATAGAAAAGAAGTTGATCTACAGTTCTAATTCTAAAGACTCAGATGAAAGTGCCTTGTGTGATCTTGGTTCATCGGATGAAGATTTTACTGATCTTATTGATCCAGATAATAAAAATATTGAACTTGGAGCGTTTGTATTAGTAAAGATTGCAACCAAAAGGACTGAAATATTTTGTAGCTGAAGTGGTAGCAATAAATGAACGATCTTATGATGTCCAGGACTTAAAAGAGATTTAAATTTTCAGAAATGTACTAGAGAGGACTGTGAAGTATAGGCTATTGACAAAAACAATGTGGTTTTTAAGTTACCCCATCCTACTTTAAGTGGAGGATCACAACACATAAGCTAGAAAAATTGGCTTTTGCTCTCAATCTTTCAAAATTTAATGTTGAGTGAATTGATTTTGTGTTTTATTCATCACAGCTAAATGTTGAATAAAATAAACATTTTTACCAATTCATGATTGTAACCAGTTTACAAAATTGTTTATAGCCTAATTGCTAGACATTAAAAAAATTGTAATTGTTTTTTAGAGTTTTACTTAGAACCACTCACAGAGGTCCAAGGTACAATACATATGTTGTACTTCAGATCTGGTGTAAGCATTTTTTCAAAATAACAAAAAATTACAAACCTATTTTAATGTCTTATTCTAAAAAAAAAATTGTGTTTCCAAAGTTACCCTAATTTCTATGTACAAAATTTCACAAACTTCTTAAAAATTTGAACAAAGTAAAAAATCAAACTGTTAAAATAGGTCCAAGGTACAACATCTTCCCTACAGTGATTAGCTTGAATTAAATAAATGTGTAGTGGGGCCTACTTTAGTAATTTCTTGTTAGATTATTAATACTACTCTTAAGCTGTACAAAGCTACTGCTAGCGTCCAATTATTTTCAAACTTTGCCTAGACCCAAGCCTTTAAAATTAATTTAATATAACTTAACCTACACCTAGAATTTTCACTTATTCCAGAATCTTTTACTCAAATATTACTTTTGAAATTTAGTTCAAGACCAACTTATACCAAGTGAAATGTAAAATCTAATAGAGATGAAAAAGATTTGATATTGTTTAAAGGGAATTTTTTTAAACTAATTTATTATATATACTGAAAATTGAAAAATGACACGGTGAGTGAACCCGGGACCTTTGGCACTCTAGATGAAGTAATCCTCACTAAATGCATAATAATAGCTCTGGCTGTTTGATTCTTAATCTATTATATAGTTTAAATCATTTAATTTAAAATCATATGTACTACGTTTCATCCGTTTTATATCAAATTAGTCGTTAATGCGCAACGTTATTATAAAAACAAATATGCCGGCCTGGGGGCCAGGTAAGATTCAATGGCAATGTCATCATACCTGTTGCTTGGAACAAGTTCAGTGTCAGCCATTTGAGTTAGTGTCATTTGAAGCGTTTTCGATTAAATAACAGAGTTTTCAACTGAAACACACAAATAATTTGTATTTCATTCACATTAAATTACTCACAAAGCTACTTCTTACACTAAATATGCAATAGTTGTATTTGTGATGTTTACAGCACAATGATTTTTGTGTGAATAAAGTGATTAAAACAAAGCTGCAAGTGAAACAAAAAAAACCTTTCACAATTATTATCGGATAAGATATAACTTGGCCTTTGCTTTGATTACTCCTCTACCCTCTCACGGACAAGTTTAGTGACTTTAACCTTGAACGAATCCTTGATTTTATGTGCTTACTTACATAATACTTTTTGACAGCCTTATGACAGATGATGAAAACAAACTTTATAGATTGAAGATTACCTAGTAATATCTAGTTATATGAGTGAATAATTTTTAAAGTCAAGTACTATACATTAATTCAAAAGCTAATATTTTGTTTTTGTTTAAAGAGTTTATAAGTATGAAATCTCAAGTCTTACTATGTTTTATTTATATGTTATGTTTAAACTTAACATTTTTAACAGGGATTTTTTTAAAATAAATTATGTACCTATATATATGATGTTCACTTAATATATCAAAGCATATTATTCATATAGTTAAGAGAACGACCACCAACAAGGCTACAACCTATATGAACTATTGTTACTATAACATAACTGGATGGATATCATCATCCTCATCAACTGTCTCACCATGTGGCGGGGTCAGTTAAGTAAAATGCCTCAATCTTCCAGATGTGAACAGTAAAAATGTATTAAATGAACGAATCTTTTTGAAAATCAAATACTCCTTAATACCCTAAGAAAACGCCCTCAGCATAAAAAAATCAAAAAATCTCCACTCCTGTATGCACCCACCCAGTCCTCCATAGTAGTCAATGACTTATTCGGGCCAGTGTCGAGAAGGCTTGAACATTTTTTCATTTCCTTTCTTGTAATTCTATCATCAATCCCATATAATTCATTAAATTAAAATAGCATTGATAAATGAATTCAAAATATTTCTATCAACTTAATTATTTCCCCCAATACCACAATACAAAAACCCTCCTATAATTATAATATCTTTAACTTTATATTACATTTTTCCAAAATAATTTATCCCACTTCATATATACACGTTAAATTTATTTCTCCTATTAGTTTCCTTAATAACACGATATGAGATACTCAAGTACACAGTTTTAATTTTCTGGTAAATATAGTATTTCATAATTATTTATTTTTTCAACATTAACTTATTAACATTCATTAATTTTATGTTATACCAAATTGGCTGGTACATTGTGTTTTAACCATAAATTCCATATGGTAGGTTCTTTATTTCTCTTCTGACCTGAGGATGATGCCACTGATGCATTGAAACATGTAGTCTAAATAAATATGTAGCTCTAAAAATGCAGCGAGAAATCCAGGAACAGGGAACTACAGCTAAGAAATAAATTCAATTTTTACTTTGCAAATTTCAATAACTTTTCTATTAATTCTCAAGAGTAATAAATTCATATTTAATATATGAATGGTCTACATCATCCTTTGATTTTCTCAACTTAGTTTTAAGTATGATTGACTCAAAAGTCTATTTTAAAATGTACCTAATTTTTAGATGTTTATTACAATTTCAACATATTCATAATAGAAAATGTTTCATAACTTGTAATAATTATTACTAAATTATATTACGAATATAATTGAATATTGAGCATATATATTATAATTATATTACACATTTATGTTTTCTTCATGTAAATTTTGTACAACTTGTCAAAATTAAATTAATTCAAAATTGAATGTTATTTTTCTTAATAAATGTAATCAAATTGTCACTTAACTTATTTTATTATAGCTCTCAAACTTTCAAATTTTCCAGCTCTTATACAAAAAAACTCACCAAGAAGACCCGATCAGCGTATGCGCAAACTTTCAAACATGCGTTATTCATAAACACAGCACATACGAATCAAGATGGCGTAACTTAAAAGTAATTATTTAAAAACGAGAGTTTATTGAAAGCCATGAAGTTAATTGATAATAAAATAAAACCCAGGCAATAAGTAAAACATCTAATTTTATTATAAAAACAGTAATTTACACTGTCTGTAATATTTACATTTTTGAGTTTGACGTTTCAATGTGTGGTACCTTATCTATAGTTTTGGATTGAGGAAGTTATTCATAAATGATAGGTTTAGACATGAGGTAATATATATAATATGCCATTAAAATACGAACACAGCCTAGCGCTGCCAATGCATTGTCAAGAACATAGGAAACGGAAGATAGACAAAAGAATAACAAAACTCACATACCTTCTGGCCGACTATAACACTCTCCCGCGCGTAATTAACCTTATCATTGATTGTCGACGTTGGCATATATAATACAAGAGTAACAATAAGCCATTGATACCATTAATAGTCTTTGATTTCAATCAAGTACAATGTGCGAGAAAGGAACACAATCAAAGTTTTGACTGATGCGAAACATAGAAAAAGTCCGCTCATTGGGGTATTAATGACCTGACGTCCGGCCACAGGCAATGAGTTTGTCGAGGCTGCTTGGGGGGGAGTGGGGGCATACACTCTCGGAGACGCAGTGGCAGGCCTCACAAGGGTGTGAGCCGGAGCCATCACGCTCGGAACCTGACAAAGGACTTCTGGAGTGGAATCTTTGGAGGGCTCCGGAGCTTGAAACGCTGGCAGGGGGTGGTCAGCAACCGGAGGTGGCTGAATTAGGGGATCCGGTGTAGATCCATCAGATGTAGTGGTAGGTTTAAGTGCTGACATAGCCTGTTCGACCATATTCCATGTCAGCTCAACTGGAACAGCCTTGGGGTCCCGGAGGCATAGATGAAGTGCTGAAATTTGTTTAGATCGTTCACCAACTAGATATGAGACAGTTGATACTCTATACTGAATTTCCCCTGGAACCGCCTTGAGTTTGCGATGAGTGACAAAGCGCACCCACAATAGGTCACCTGGGGAGAAATGTATGTGACCTTGGAAGATTATAAAGCAGCGCATTTTGCCTGAGCCTCCTTCACTATTTGCTTGAGAACCATGGACGAGTGGAGAAGTGAAAGCTTGATGTGGGGCTTTCGGCCCAAAAATACTTCAGCTGGTGTCACCTTAGTTAAGATGTTACTACACTGGACTAATTTGATAACGTGACAAACGAGGTGAAATTTAAATGGAAAAATAAATTTGTTTAACAATGAATAAATTTACTAAAACAGAAATAATAAGAATTAAGTTTACAATAATGTTACAAGATTACAAGTTTGAAACTTGTTTTAATTAGTAAGACTATGTGAAATTGATTGTCTTGCTGCTGTAGCTACAAGGGCTGAGCTGGACCCAGGTTACAGGTAAATGTTTTCTAAAGGAGAAAACAATTAAGTAGTTATTAACAAAAGGTATTTCAAACAATGCTAATAGGAATTAAACTAATAAGCAACACCAAAACAATAGGAGCCAAAAAACAGGCAAAGACAAAAGGGTATTATTTGCGCGGACGCCATTATGACACAAGTGGAGTTTCGCGGTTTGCTCACCCAAGCTAATACCGCGCTCATAAATTAAAGGCTGTATCATAAGGATACAGAGAAGCATAGTCGCTAGGACTTATATACCAAGTCTAAGAGATTCGCTAAATACTAGTCATAATGGCACTTATCCTTCAGATAGGAGGACACAATATTTAACCAATTAAATAAGCCCTTTAATTTTGAAGTTAACAAGACTTAAAATGATTTTAACTGTCAATTCAACCTAATATAAAACTATTCAACAAATGAAAGTCGCCTTCGACTATAGAAACAGAACATAAATAATATTAAACATGTATAGGTAGACATTGTCTAGTTTTTTACAATATCTAGACTCTAGGTCAGACGGACGTAAAGATGTTTCCAGGATACTTAAGTATTTGAAGTATATCCTCCTGGCAGGCACGGTTTTGGATCCGACGATCAACACCCCATGGTCACCGGTTCCTTTGTTGAGTAAAGTTGTAGAGGTTCCTTCTTCGACGCTGGGTTGTAGTAGTTTGGCATAATGTGAACCTGAGAAGCAGCCTTTTTATACTCTCAAATCTGACTTGAATGGACCAAAACAAAATAGGTGGTAAACTCAGAAACATAGAAAAAGAAAGAGACGGACGAAGGCGGGGAGAAAGGAAAATGAAGCAGGGAGAGCCGCTCGCGGGAAAGGGGGAAAACGTGGTTCCTTGGACTGCCGCTAGTCTTCTCTGAAAGGCAAAGGGGGTCACTGGGTCGAGTTCATTCAACACTTCTTTCTTCATCAGGTGTTGTAATAAAAGCACGTGAGGCTGAAGTCAAGCCGCCACCATTGAATAATTTTTCTTGGTGTTGTAATAAAAGCACGTGAAGCTGAAGTCAAGCCGCCACCATTGAATAATTTTTCTTTTCTAACACGTGGCGAACAAATCCAAGAACATCTTGAAATGGTGAGTAGATACCGAAGCATCTTCTATATATATATATCCGTTTTAATTATATTCTTTAGGTTAAGTTATTATTTTTATGAGAATTTGGGATATAGACGTCCTTTACAATATTTTCTTGTAGACAGCATGGCAAATCTATGTGAATCCATCCGACATCATCCAATGGCAACGGGTATGCGTTAAAGCATTTTATTCATAAATATGATAATGTTAATCCTCTTCTTTGATATCCGCTACAGTATTTATCAAAAGACAATATCTTTAGAACAACTATGTGTTTCAATTTAGGGAGACACGTGATTGTCTCTGACTTCACCTAGTCAGTAAAAATAAACTTTGGAGGGAGATTACTACTAAATATGTTAATATTACTTCTTTTGTTAATATTACTTCTTTCTTTCGTTTCTATTGTCGTAAATTATCAAAATATTGATATTAAATTGTAGCTGTTCAATCTGTCTGATTGATATGCTACAGTGTGAAGCGTGTCGCGATATGGGTGTATGCCCTTCCAGTATAGTATATATATATATCAATAGTATAGACCAATTAGAATTTAATTCAATAAAAGTATATCTCTAGGTGAGTTTTAATTTCTTAATCTTTAATACAATATATACACGTTCTAAAATGTATAAAGAATGATTTCTCACTTAATAATTTTGTAGTTTAACATTTTCACATAATTTATGTATACCTACCGTTAAAGTTTTGTGAAGTTATGATAGTAAACATATTTTAATATTATACCTTACTTAACTTCGCCAAAGAACTTATAATAGAGATTAAAATATTACTTAATTTTGTTGAAATTGATAATTTTAGGAGTTAAGTGGTAGGATCTATAATAGTGGTTCTCAAACTTTTCTCTCACGTGGCACAGTATATATATATATATTTTTCCCTTCAGTGGCACTTAAGATATTGTCTTCAATAAGCCATGAACCCTTGAATTTGATTTACTCCCGATTACACCTTCTTGATTTTCCTATTAGTTCACTCCAGTTTTGACCCAACTAACCTAACCCTATCTCACCATGAATTCCATCTACGAGATAACCGGAAAGACATATTTTATTCGTCTCTACACTGACATTCTTATATTTAGAAGGGAATGGTACAGCCTCATATACAAAGTAACGTTGTTTGAGCGTAATACATTAACTAAAGAAAAGTCTGTAATATAATTAAAAATGTAATTTCCCCGAGCCAACTGATGTACAGGGAAGGTCATAAATATACGTTCTAATGTTTCCGGAACGTGGCAAACCACACAATGTGAGGACGGTACCTTACGCATAAAATAAAGTCAGTCTTTCGAGTAGGCGTGCCAAATCCGAAGGTAGATTATTGTACAAATAAGCTTTAGAGTGCCCTTAACTCCTGAAAACCATGGTGTAACTAATTATGTACCAGAAACCCCATGGTACCATTTTGCTTTCTGCTGGCATGGGGTCTTCCACCATTCGCTCCATTTAACCCGACTTCTGTGTTTTACCCTCGGTATAAAGTCGCTATACAGTCGCGGGATTTCCTGTACAATGGAAAGTAAACTGTCACTAGATGCCCAACTATCTAAGCTTTCATTACCTATTATACCCACGTGACTAGGAATCTATTGGTACTCCAATTCATAGCCCCTATCTCGTAGAGAGGCGCACTCTTCGAGTATTTGAATTATCAATGGGTGTGATGGAGGGCTCGACAAGCCACTTATAGACTCCAAAGCGCTAAGGGAGTCGCATAATACCACTATAAGCTGTGGACGTTAAGGTAAGATATATTCCAATGCCTCTAGGATCCTAAATAATTCCGCTGTAAATATTTATGCATCGGATTAGAGTCTATTTGTCTGACCATAATTAATACTACTGTCATAAAAGGCCACACCCACTAGAGATGGTTCTACTACCCTCCTAGCACCATCTGTAAATATAAGTTTGTAACTATTCCATCTTTCTTTCATATACCTTACTGCATTTAACTTCTGTTCAATCGGATGGATAACTCTTTTTATTCCTGAATCAGGAGTAGATAACACCACTGGTACATCCCAAAGGGCATCATGCCCCCCAGTGATACACTGTACCGGATACGGCAGAGAAAAATATACTGACGGAGTTCATTCAAACCCCAAAAACTACCCACCAGAGAAGGGCATGTTTTGTTTAACCAATATTGTTTTGTTTCAACATAATTTGTAGGGATCCGAAGTCTGCATCGCAGATAACTAGAAGTTGAACAATCTTTAATAAAAAAAAACTTGTCCACCAACAGAAGGCGCCTAAGAAATAAAGGGAGTTCTCCCACTTCAGTAAGGAGTGCATTGGATGGTAATGTATGACAAGCGCCCAGTCACAGTCTTAAAGCCGCTTATTGGATCTTATTCAGATTTGCTAGTGTGGATAGTGATGCATTGTGATATAAAAAAACCCTACTCTAATCGAAAACGCATAAGCCCACGGTACATTTGTAACATTGTACATGGGGGGAGGGGGGTAGGCCCCAAGAAACATTCGCTACTGATCTCATAGTATTTATAAACCTGCCACATATTCTAGATAGTTCCAAAAAATGAGGGCGCAAAAATCCCTTCATGTCTAGTGTTATGCCTAAAAATCGCACCGTCAGCTGTACCTGAATTCGACGGCCTTCATAAACTAGCCTAATTGAGTTATCTCGCACTCTATTTCGGGTGAATATTACCGCAAAACGATTAGATACATTTAGAGTAA
Organism: Timema californicum; assembly: GCA_902141385.1. Classification (NCBI taxonomy): domain Eukaryota; kingdom Metazoa; phylum Arthropoda; class Insecta; order Phasmatodea; family Timematidae; genus Timema; species Timema californicum. The sequence goes on along the minus strand of CABFOW010000320.1, from coordinate 53,102 downwards.
AAAAAGTGGGCTCTCAACTAATTTGAAAGCAAAGGAAACACTGGTTGTAACTTACCCACCCACTCTGAGCGCCATTCGGCTGTTGCCCGACTCAGAACATCTAGCTTGACAGTTACGCCAAGCCAGGTTGTCTGCGAAAGGGCTGATTTGTTGTTAGAGTACCAAGTCATTGTCATGACTCTTAACCTCGCGAATTAACTTATTTACCTGATGAAGTGAAACAGATGAAATGAGTGTGTAGAATACTACACTTGTATGATTGTGTGTCCCGACTCAGGATGTCCACCTTGACAGAAACGCCAAGCTAGGTCACCTGCGAAAGGGATGATTTTGTTCAAGAATAGAGTCACTTTGGTGACTCCTGACCTCTTGAATGAATTAATACCTTGTATATAACAATTATATAATTAATTAAAGTGTGAGGTGAAATTGGTGATTCTGAATGATTGCGCTGGGTCTCGGGATTTGGGGAGGATTTTCTTGACTGGGATTTGGGAAGGTATGTATAAGGTATGATGATGAGATATTGATATTTCATGAGTCGATTTCCGGGAAGAGGATCGAAAGGTTAAACTTGACTGTAGGGATTAGGTTTGACGCGGATGGTTACATTTCCATTCCCCATCATGGGCCAACTACGGCGCCAGGATTATCCTCTGGCTCGTAGAGAACCTAGTCGGTTGTCCCTGTGGAGTCCGGCGGTGACAAAGGTAATAAGAGTTGCTTTTGGGGTAGGATTTTCTTTTCTTGGGATTAGGAGTGAGGAGATACATTTCCATTCATCATCTGGGGCCGCCCCCGGCACCAGGATTATTCTCTGGCTAGTAGACAACCTAGGCGGTTATCCCAGTGGCGTCCGGCCGTGACTAAGGAAGTAATGGTATGAAATGAGCGATTGGTGAAAGGTGATCAGGATCGTTAAGTAGAGTGTTGTCGGCGGTCTGCTGTCATTCCGGCGTAGTTGATTGTCACATGTGGGTTAGTTATAAATTATACAACCTATGCTAAACCTAATAATAATGTACACTTTTTTTTTGTATGTATTTTTTTTATAGTTTTCTCTTGGTTTTGTATTTTTAATTTTATTTAAGGTTAAATTAGACACTTAATTGGTTAATGTTAAAGCTCAACTACGCCATCCTGGGTCGTTTGTAGTACCTTTCTTCTGCAGGGTCGTAGCGTCCTAAGTCCCTAACTATCTCATTTGTGTGTGTGTATGTGTGTGTGTCTGTCTGCTCGTATAGTCTCTTGTTTCTGTCTTTGTAAATCTCCTGAAGCTGCCTACAATTTGTCGTCGCGTGTAAGTCTGTGGTTCTAGTGTGCCAAGGTGCCCCCGTGATTGTTTTCAGTATTTTGTTTTGTGTTGTTTGAAGTCTTTTTGTGTGAGTTCTAGCCCCATAACTCCATGCTTGACAGTTATATAATATTATTGGTTGGATCACTGCTTTATAGAGAATTGTTTTTGTGTAGATGGTTAACTCCCTGCCCTTTAGTAGTGGATATAATTGGACGAACCTGCCTGTTGCTTTCTGATTAATGTCCTCTATGTGTTTCCTCCAAGTTAATTTAGAATCTATTGTGACTACTAAGTATTATGTTTCTGCTTTTACGGGAATTTCAGTATCGAATAGTGTGAGAGGGGTTGGTAGCTGTTTATTTCTTCGGCTTATGATTATGGCGGCGGATTTGGCAGCGTTGACCTTGATCCGCCAGCTTGTGAGCCAGTCTTGTAAGTTAACCAGGTATCTCTGCATCGCAAGACTGGCATAGTTGATGTTTTTGTTGATGGTTTAAATCATAGTGTAGTCTGCAAAAAGTCTGACCTTGGTTTGCACGTGTATTGGAATGTCGGAGATGTATATGTTGTACAGATGTGGCGAGAGTGAAGATCCCTGGGGCACCCCTGCTTTTATGGTATGTGTGTTGGATTTGGCGCCCTCCATTACTACGTGGAGCCTTCTCCGTGTTGTGAAACTGGCGACTGTATGGATGACCCATTGGGGGTAACCAAGTTTTATTAATTTTTGTAAGAGGCCTCTATGCCAAACTTTGTCGAAAGCTTTTTCGACATCTAAGAATATCGATACTATTGATTTTTTCTGAGAGAAAGCTTCTGTTGCATCTTCGATTAAGTTTAGAACTGGGTATATAGTGGAATGCTTTTCCCTAAATCCGAATTGAAGTTTGGGGATGATATTTCTGGTTTCACTGAAGTGGTTTAGTCTTTTTAAAATCAATTTTTCGAAAACTTTGCTGAGGGAGTTGAGGAGACTTATTGGCCGTCTGTTTTGAGGAAACATAGGGTCCTTTCCAGGTTTGGGGAGTGTTATCACCCTCGCCAGTTTCCACACGTCGGGGAAGTGACATAGTGAAAGTAGGGCGTTGAAGATGTGTAGTAGCGTTAGTGTGGCTGTGGGAGGAAATTGTTGAATTGTTTCGTTAAGTAGTCGGTCAGGGCCTGGCGCTTTCCTTTTTGGGAGGTATTTTATTGTATTGTTTAGTTCCTCTAATGTTATTGGGTCTGCCTGTGACATAATAGGTCTGCTAAGATATTCCCTTACAGATCTCTTAGCGTCCCTAACAAAATCGGGGTCTTTGGGGTTGTCGTTGGGTGTGAATTGTTTCTCAAGCGTCACGGCTATGGCTTCCGCTTTCTCCGAGCTTGTGTAGGCCATGCCGTTCTCGCCGTGTATAGCTGGGACTGTTCTGTTTTTATTTGATCTTAGCTGTTTTGTGATTTTCCAGGTTTTACTGGAATCTAGTGCTGCGTCTGTAACGTAGGTGTTCCAGTTGTTTATTTTAATTTCTTTTACCCTAAGCCTTACTCGTGCCCTAAGTCTATTGTATTCTGTCCTATGGTGTGGGGTCCTGAACCTCTGCCAATCTCTCCTCGCCTCTCTTTTCTGAGCAATCAGAAAGTCAAGGTCCGGATGATGGGGTCTTTGGTCGTGATTTATTGTCTCTAAGGTTGTGTTGTTTTTGTAGGCCTCCTGTACTGTGTTGGTAAATATTTCCAGTGTTGCGTCTGCTTCCTCTGTTGTTGTAATATTAATGAACTCCGGTAGTGTGTTGTTGAGAGATTGTTTGAAACCCTCCCAGTTGCTTGTGGATATAAGTGGTTTTAGCCCTTTTATTTCTATGTCTGTGTTTATAGTGATCTCGCACAGCACAGGGTTGTGGTCGGAGTCCAGCTCCTTTAAGACTGTCAGCTCCTCCGACCTCACCCCCATGTTGGTCAAGACCACGTCTATTATGTCGGGTCTATGTAGTGGGTTTGAGGGGTAATAGGTGGGTTCGCCAGGCCCTACTACTATGTAATTGTTTCTGTCCGCGTGTTCGTTGAGTGTTCTACCGTCCCTGTTAGTTAACCTACTGTTCCAGTTTGTGTGCTTACTGTTTAGGTCCCCTGCTAAGAAGATTGTGTCGGAGTCTGTGATAGTGTTTAAGTCGTGTTCCAGTAAAGTCTTCGTCGGTGGTTTATATATGGCCGCGAAAAGGATACTCCCGCTCTTGGTGTTTACTTGCACAGCTGATGCTTCTAGATTGTGAAGGTTATTGTAATTATGACTGTAATGGAGTATATTATTTTTGATGAAAACTGCAGTTCCCCCTCCCCTGCCATTGGGTCGGTCACTCCTGTATATATCGTACCCGTAGAAATGTATATTTTTATTTGGGTTTAAGTGGGTTTCGTTTATTAAAGCAATGTCTATTCCGTAGGTTTTGAAGAGTTCCTCTAATTCTTTTGTTTGCGTGAGTATCCCGTTCGCGTTCCACATAAAAACACGTAGTATGTCTTTAGTCAGCGTCCTGGGTCCGTTAGTCATCCTGGGTCATAAAATATTCAGTTAGTCCTTCTATGAGAATGAACATTTTTTCTGTGGCACTGTTACATTGACCTAGTCTGGCAAGGTAGGGTTTGAAGTGGGCTATTATTTTGAAAATATTTAATTCCTTTAAGAGGCCTATTATTTCCTTAATGTCTGATAGTGTTGAAGTCGTCTCTTGTCTGGGTGGTTGTGTGCGGGCCCTCTGACCTTGTACCGCTGCCACGTAGCTTCGGTGGGTGATGTTAGCTGCGGTGTTTTTCTGCGTGGGGGGTGGGGGACACGTGTCTGCTCTGTGGTTGGTTGTTGGGGCCTATTCCTTAACTGGGGAAAGTTATTTGCCGAGGCCTGGTGTGTTGGTGTTTGTTTTTTTAGTGTGTCTGTTCTCTTGCACGGACCTTCTCTTTTCGAGTAAGTCCACGTAGACGGGGCACTTGCTGTAGTTAGCCGTGTGGCTACCTCTACAGTTTATGCACCTGGCTGGAGTGGTGTTTTCTTTTTTCGGGCAGTCCTTTGTCTCATGTAGGTTGGTGCACTTAACACTTCTGGGGAGGTTTTGACAGTTATTCTTTGTGTGTCCGAAACGTTGACATCTATGGCATTGTGCTATGGTGTTGGTGGGCGGAATGTACGGGACAATTTAAACCCTTGTGTAGTTCAGATAGTCTATTATGAAGATGTTGGCTGTCTCTGAGTTCTTAGCTAGAGTAGCTTGGAAGGTTGGTAGTAGCGTTACGGTTTGCGTGGTGTTGTCAGCTTGTGTCTTTCTGGAAAACTGTCTGACGTCAGTGACGGGGAATCCTACCCCCATTAGTTCCTGCTGGATGTCTTCGGTTCCCATGTTGGGAGGGAGCCCCTTGATGACTACCTTCAGTGGCTTGTCCCTATGTAGAGTGTATGTGTGGAACTCCTGTTTCATGTCTTTAAGTAAGTGCTGCACTAGTTAGAATTCTTGTTTGTTTGTCGTGTGTATTTTAAGTCCATTTGATACATATGTGATTTTGATTTCGCTTCCGTTCTCTTTCGCTAGTTTTGTGACCCTATTGTAGTTTTGGGTTCCTAGCGTCACTATTGGGGGGTAGCGTATCTTGGGTGTGGTGGCTGTTGTTGTTTGTGGCTGTTTGTCAGTGCTCTGGTCGTCTGGTGTGCTAGTAATGTTGTCAGCCCTTTTCAGGGCGTCAAACTTGTTTGTAACGGTCAGTGCTGTTTTCTTAGTTTGTGTATGTTTTCTTGGTCTGAATTTGCGTTTGCGTCCCAGTCCGTCCACCATTGTAAAAGTCCCTTGTCCGTCAGTGTCGGCCTCCATATCTGAGATGCCGGTTGATGTGTAGGACATGTCGGAGTCATTTGATTTAGTTTGTGCGTGGTTGGGGGCGGCCATTTCGCACAACCCTGAAAAGGGCAGGCTAATGGCCAGTGTGGAAAGGCTAAAATGCCCTCCTATATGCAGTGTGGGAGGATCTGTACTGTTGTGTGGTGTCCCAGAGGACAGACTCCGACTACGAGGTATTGTTTCGCGGCCGGTTCCGCTTTATGGCCTGCTGTAGCGTGTTGTCACCGTAAGGTTTCCCGCTACAGCAATAACAACTGTCCCGAGCTTAGTAAGTGTAGTGCGTAGGGGACTAACGATTTGCTCTTAAGTGGGGCACGTCCTTTCTCCTCGAAGTCTTGGCACCCACACCCACTCTGGTAAGTTACAAGACCGAACATATATTACCACGTCATCCGCGTACTGTAGAGTCGTTATACCAACCGGAAAAGAGCTATCAATATCGTTCGAATAGACTGCATATAATAGAGGACTGATCCCTGCGATAGGCCCCTTCGTTGAGTTCTAAGAGATTATCTAACTTGTCCTATCTTTACAGTGAACGATCTATTCTGAAATCGATAGCTTAACCAGTGACACATTATCTAGAACAACCCAGGCGAAAAAGTTTATCAAATAACACAGAATGCTCGACATTACCTCACGCACGCTGTATATCGAGGAAAAAAGCTGATACAAATGAGTTTTGTGATAGAGCAATTTGAATATCAGAAACTAATATAGAGAGGCTATTTAGTGTGGAACGTTCCTTTCTAAAACCAAATTGCATAGGATTAAGGAGTTCGTTCATTTCCAGAAATCGTTCTAAACGGGCTTTAACTAAGTGTCCCATGATTTTACCAAAACAGGACGAGAGTGCAATAGGCCGATAAGAGCTTGTTAACTCCGCGCTTCTACCCGGTTTTAGAATAGGAATCAGAGAGGAAATTTCCCATGCCATTGGTATTATGCCCTCCTCCCACAGAGAGTTAAATATCTCTAGCAGTGCTCGTCGAGAAACAGACGACAATTTTGTCAACATACCATAGGACACATTGCGTGGGCAAATCAACGTGTGTCGCACTCGATTCAACGCTGCTTTTAATTCACTGCCAGTAAAACATTTATCGAGCTCATGAACACCCACAACACAAATGGTGCATATTTATGTCCACACAGATAATAACCGGGGATGGTAGGCCTCCGACAAATTGATCCCATAAATTATTATCGAAATTATCCGGTGTAGGGTTGTATAAAATATAGTTGAAATTGTCCTGCCTGCGGAAAATATTTTTAGCCCTACAAACTCCCAAAGATATTGAAAATTTCCCGATGTTATTTCAACAGATTGAATGTCTGACCTAATTAACAGCGCAACACTTCCCGCTCATGCAGGTATGTCCAACCTAAAAATTTTAAATTTATTTATAACAAAATTATTCTGATACCTGAGCAAAGTTTCAATTAACGCTACTATGTGGATATCACGAGATGAAATTAATTGCTGAAGGTCCGCTTTTTTTTGGGTTCCTAGTGCTTTTAGAATTCCATTGTATTATATTTAAATAACTAACCATAAAAACACACACAAAATAAATATGTATATATACCTAACTCAGACAAGATTACCTTGGACACCACTACCTACTCTGATCCTAGCAGTTATACGATTATGGCTTTTAAAGCGTCGCACATCCCTTAACAACTTTGGATTTTCTCATTTATAGTCGCCATTAAGCTTGGCAGATCTAACTCCCCTGGTTGCTGAGGAAGCCACGGTTACTAGGTGCGACACAACTTTAGAAACAATTTGTTCTACCCCCTTACTTATGATGCAATCTAAGGTTCCTTTGATAGAGTTTCCTGACGAATACACGTTCATATCCCCAACAACCTGTTCTGGAGTACTTGAAAGAGTTGCCGCGTAGAACGTTGGGTGGCCGTATTGTCATATTTGAGAATTGAGAATTATCCATGATAAATTGGGCCCCCCTGGCTGCATAGCTCGACTTGAAGGGAGAGTTGTGGTCCACAGCCTTACCAGCCTCCCGGTACGATAAATAGCGACGATATATTGTAGATTTGATTTGACGCTGTCACGTCCACTCGGGACACGTTCGGTTGGTCGCCAAATGAGCCCCTCCACAATTAATACATTTTGGGGTTCCTTGTAGACATAATTCTATGAGATGACCACCTCCACACTTTGCGCACCTATGCCCCCCCCTACGACAGTTGACAGCGAGAGGTGCAGAACGTAAGCAATTGTGACATTGCGTCACTGGAAAAACACAAGGCTTGACCTCCACCCTAGAAAAACATATGACATAATAAGACGGTAGCTCTTTACCCAAGAAAGTAACTACTACTGTACCAGAGGGATCAAACCACTCAGGTGTATCAGGATTGCGCCTATTGAAACGTTGTACCTGCAATATTGAATATTCACTTTCTCTCTCTAACTCCTCCTTGATAAATTCCTCCGAAAACAGTAATGTAATATTATGAATAACTCCTATCCGATGTTCATTACGACCCACCCTTTCAACTGAGACCTTCAAAAGATCATGCAGTTCCCTATCTGCCATAAGACTATTATCTTCCTTAATAAATAACAAATCAACAACACTTTTTTCCCCTACCGGTACAATGCTAGCTACACTCTTATACATTGGAAATAACCCCTTCCCTATTTTCATTGGATGCAGATTCTTAATGTTTAGTTCCAATGTATTTGAAAATATTAATTTTGTGCGGCCCTGGATTAGAAGAATTGAATACATCCTCTAATTCGACTGCTATACTGTCAACTGAAACAATTGTCCCAATTTGACTCTTGGCATTATCTGCTTTGGTAACTTTGGCTGACGCCTGTCTCATTGGTTTGACCGCAACATGCCCTACACTAAATTTCGCTTTCTTTATAATTTGATTTTTAGATTGTGATCTTGAACGACCCGATTTAGAAACTATGGCACTAGGTTGAGAATTTTGTCAAAGTTTGAATATGGTTCTGTCATAGCCGAAAAAACATCGCACTCGTCTCCGGATTCCACCGTTCCCAAAACACACTTATACACGTCACGGTCTAAAGCAGCACATAGCAGTAACCGTCCAGCACCGATGCCAAACATCGAATTCATAGTATATCTTTTCGAAACGAATCGTGACACACTGATCGTTTTGGTTGGCAATACCTTTAGTTGACGTCAGATGCGTATGCACGCTAGCCCTCAATAATATGACCAATTTTGTTGAGTGTATTGTGAAAGTTATCTACTAGATGTTTGATGCATTTTGAAATTAATTTATTTCTGGTAAGGGTTTAGTTTTAATAATTAATAAGCTCTGGGTCAGTGGCGGCTCGTGTATAGGTACTGCGGAACTCCAGCACCCCCTATTTCCACTTGATATTATCGATAACATTTAATATAATGGGTCCTTTTTTCTTCAATTTTTTCTTTATTTTTGTAGTACAATATATATTCCTTAAGCTTAATGTCTGTACTTCAGTAGCCATCTCCCAGTTTATCAAAAATATACAAACAGCTTTGTATTGAACTGTGTGCTTCACAGTGCCAGCGACGTGGTTTTTTACTGTTGTGCGCATGCGCACATAGGTGGAGATGAGTAGAAAGTTGGGATTGCCAGGTATAGAGAGCACCGTTGCTCTCTCAGTGCCAGCTATGTCGTGATGGTGGGAGAAAGTTTTTCTTCACTTAGTCGTGTGTTGTGCTTAAAAACCATGTACCATATTCTTGAATGTGATAAAGTGTAGAAGAGTGTAGAATTAGATTATTATTCTGTCTTAGCTGTTCTATTTGATTCATATTTTTCGGTTCTTTTATTTAACAGACAGACTAAATGCGCTTTCAGTACTATCAATGGAGAAAATTGTCCTCAATTGTCATCCAGAGATCAAGGAGAAAATTATTGAACTTTTTGCGCAAATTAAAACAAGAAGAATTGANTTATTTAACAGACAGACTAAATGCGCTTTCAGTACTATCAATGGAGAAAATTGTCCTCAATTGTCATCCAGAGATCAAGGAGAAAATTATTGAACTTTTTGCGCAAATTAAAACAAGAAGAATTGATTCTATTTTAAAATGAATAGATCAAGCTGTAACAATTTAAGTTAAAGTAAGTAAAAAAAGCTTTTTTGTTAAGATTTTATCAAGTTCCTGAATAAATTTTCTTTTCGTACATGTTTTTTTCCTTTTACACAATTTTAAAACAAAGGCTGAAAAAATGTCTGGACCTGCACCCCCACGAATTATAGTTACGAGCCGCCACTGCTCTGGGTAAAACCAAAAAATATGATTAATTAATCTGTGGAATATCAAAGTGGAAATAAAGTGAGAACAAACCAGTTGAAAGGGTGAATTCCATATAATTTGCTCCACCTTACTTGGTACAATTTTCAAGTATAACGACGGTCACCTGAACTCTGACCCACGTATACTGGAGCTGAAAATGATCTGATTTTTGAATGTATTATGTTGGGATGGGGGAAGGAGGGGATGGGAACTTAGTGGTGATAGTATGTTTCCAAGTAAATTAAATCGACATTTAAATATAAAACACACTAATTTGACAGAAAAATAAAATAACTATTTTAGCTGTTATTTAACATTTTATATAAAGCAAGTAAAATCTATTAAAAACAACAACAAAACTAAAAAGCTGCTGACATAGTAGCAATGAAGATGTAGCCTTACACTATTTCTGAGTATTTGTTTTTGTCTGCATGCAAACAAATGATGTTAAATACAATTTAGAATACGCAGATAAGGGAAAAGTATTTTACTACCATTATAAAATGATAAAATTTCTCGTCGTATTTATGTAATGTTTTCCGATATTGTCAAAAACATAGTTGAAAATTCGAGTGATGGGTGAATATTATTCAGCCAACAGGCATTAGCCAAAAATGTATTGTATTGATCTAAATCAGATTTGTTGACAATGATGAAAGTATTGAACAATTTTTATCATGAATATAATTACTTAACACTTCAATAGGATTAGATATAATATTCTTAAATTGAAAAATGACACATTTCCACCGGAAACAAACCTGGGACCTGTGGCTTATTACTTTATTTTTATAACCAGTGAACTATTGTGATTCGTCCGTACACAATTTCATTCTTCACTCATATTTTAAGGATGAGCCTGTGATGGACGTGCTTAAATCGTCAAACTATCAGCTACCGTAGCCACATTCGATTCAGAAGACCGTTATACTGCCAATACTAAAACGACAAGTGTATGCATTCGCATATCACAACGGATTAAATAGCTAATCTCTTATATTTGTAACTATGATGATAGCACCCTGCGGCTATGTGACGAACTAAGCTCTCTATCCAGGATCGAGTTGAGCGTCAGTGGTGTTACCCTAAGTAATTGCTATCTGTAGCTGATGTTTTGTAATGTCTTATGTCTTCAACATATATTTAACAGGATAGACTTCGCTTTGTACTGAGTTGTACTGTTATATTATTGACAACTCTCGCTTAAATATCACAGCAACCTTAATGACATTCTTATTTATTATTATTGCTTTTCGGTAATTAACGTTAGTTACTGTTAAATATTTCTAGTTAGTTATTGCTTTAAATTTTATTTTACACTTGTTAATTCCATCCGCTATGCTTGCTTATGAAGCTTTACTCATTTAAATCTAACATATAGATTCACGGTGTTTTGAAATAATTCTCAGCTCATTGATGGTGGTATTATCTCGGTCCAGCAGGGATAACAAGAGCGCGCATGCGTTCTGTTCGTAGGCATCGATATAATCAAATTAGAAAACACTCATAATGCTGGAGCCTTCGCATACTACATTCAAGCTTATTTACCGCCTTTTTTTTATAGTAAATATGTTTTCCCGCTAATTTTGTACTCCGTTTTTTATTGATATATTTTCTTGTCAAAGCAGAAAATTGGTATAAGAAGGTAAGTATTCTATATTCATTATTTTGAAATACAATTTAACGTCATTGTAAGTATGATGATAATGGGATTTATGAGTTAATTTATTAGTATTTCACAAGCATATCTTTTACAATAAGTGAATTTCTTTTCTAAAAATTCTGCTTCACCTCAATTCATTATGTTTAGATTAAAGAAATCAACATATTAACACAAAACCTATACAATTAATTATCTTCGTCAAATTCGATCTACTTTTCATATTCATTAAAAAGATAAAAATAGATCATAGAACTTCTTTTTAGGTTGTGTAATAGGATAGCTTTTTTCAACACCTTTTTTCTATGTTCCTTTTATTTCATAATCGTTCTACTTTTTTGAATAATATAGGGTGTGAATTTAATATACTATAAGGTTCGGCCCGAGTATCTCGGCGACCTCCAAAAGTATAAATATACAAAGGGATGAAAATGTTTCAACATTACATCACAAGTATTTTACTGTGCTATAGACTAGTCCAGTGGTTTCCAAACCTTTTTGGTTCACGCTGCCCTTAGTGTATTAGAATTTTTTTTGTGGCAACCAAAGACAAAACACATAACTACCTAACATTTGCACATATTTAAAATCCACAAACCATTTATATAAAAAGTATTAAATCGGTACATACTTTTAACAATCAAATCATTGACAAAATGGGCTAAATTGTAATTAATCTTGGAATTCAACTGGACACAGCCACCCTCAATTCCTGTTCCACGTTGATTTTTGAATGATAACTTGCTTTTTATCGCAGTGATCACCTAAAACTCAGCTTCACACAAATATTATGTCACAAATGGAATTAAAAAATGCTGAGCTTTACCACTTAGCAACGAATATGATTTTTTTTTACTGATATCCTAAAATCATTTCTAAGCTGTCGAATTTTGTCTTCATTGAATTGTTGTGACAGCTCAATAAGATTTTATTCTTCTACAGAATGTAAATTCACATGAAGCTTTGGTCCTGTATGGGTCTTGAATCCATGCAAACTTATCAATATCATCTTCTTGAAAGTATTTTTCATATGCTGTGATATGCTGTGATAGGTGTTCTTCAAAAACAGATTTTATGTTGCGAGAGAAATCAATTTCATTAGATATCAAAAACTAATGTAACACGGGGAAACAATCTTTTCCACCAGCTTCATTCATTTTTCTTCTCCATAGCTGTAATTTTTTTTCTGAAAGCTAAAATCTTTTCGACCAATTGCAAAATGTGTATGTTGCCTCGCTAGAAGATTCAGATGCTTTGATGTGAATGCTTGTCTTTGAATGATGCAATGGGTCCCCAGTGAATCTAAAGTTTTGTTTTTAATAAGCGCCGGCAATCCTCCATAATGGCCGGACATCAAACGACCACCATCAGTAAAGACATTGACAGGCTTTGTCCACTCCAAATTATTTTCACCTATAAATGTGATCAGAATCTCGAACAAGTCTGCCTTTGTACTTGTATTGATAAATTTACAAAAAAAGGTCTTCCATAGTGTCATTTCCATCTATGAACCGTATATAGCGAATCTTATGTGCATCTTTATTCATTACTGTCCGTGGCCTCATCCAGCTGCTACCCAAATTCCTTCCCTTTTATTTTAGCAATTAATTGACCATTGAGATCCTACGCCATGTGCTGGATTTCGTGATATAGTATTGTTAGACAAAGGCACCTTTGAATGCAGTTTCCTCGCAAACTCACAATCATAATGTTAATCAAATCTACAGCAGCCGGTGGTATAATTTGTTATTCTGCAATAATATTGGGCTTTTTACACTTTGCAACTCTAAATTATGCAACCTTATATGATGATAGCAAATTATTGCGAGGTATTAACACTTGCTGAGGAAGGTACGTGTATGTTTTAATTTCTTTAGCTTTCTGATGAAATAGTTGTGAGGTTTACCAACCATGTTTCAATAATTTTTTCTAAATGGTGTTTTAGCTTACTTGTAAGCATGCACTATGGTGCCAAAACTTTTATACACAGTACATACTGCGGTCTATCTTCATTGTTTACATCTGTCGATGTAAAGCCAAAACCCAAATAACTATCATATTTACCATATTTTCACTTCTTCACACATCCACCACTGGTTTGTGGTGCGTCATATTTTTTTCACTTCTACAATGCTTATTAGCTAATGTTCAATAAATATGTGCCCATTTTTAGGAAGATTAGAACAACTTTTAAAAGTTTATTTGATCACAACACCATTCACTTGATTCATTCTTCATTAAATCAAGGCCGCGAGGACAATTATTTATATACAAACATCAAGTACCGAGAAAGTTTGATAAATAATTAGAACAATCTATCAACACTATATTCAAATTGATGCACTTTGCGACCTAGGTCTGTTTGCTCATTGGGCTGAGAAACAACTGCTATCAAGACTGCTATGTATTTGAACAATCTAGAGTTATTAAACTACTCTTATAAATTCTGATATTGAATGCCATCTAGTATTACTCTTGAAAAGTGAAATAGTGGTTTGTGCAGTGTCAGTTATATGTCTTTCCTAGCATCAACACATCGATGGTCCGATTATAAAACCACGTGGGCTGTCATTTTATTGAAAATATTGGAATATTTCACAGCACCCCTGTAAGAAAGCATTGGGAACCAACGGACTAGTCTCTATGTGTATTATAATAAACTATCACAACCAAACAAAATATAACTTTTCATGCTACATGCTACATGCTGTCATTTTATTGAAAATATTGGAATATTTCACAGCACCCCTGTAAGCAAGCATTGGGAACCAACGGACTAGTCTCTATGTGTATTATAATAAACTATCACAGCCAAACAAAATTTAACTTTTCATGCTACATCAATATGTGTTTCCTAAACTATCTTGTCCTAGCTGTATTCACAAATACACCATCCATAATCCCAAACACTTCCTTCCATTTGTATTTCCAGAAAAATTAAATGATTTATTTTATTATAATAGTAACCATTTACATATAGTACAGTTTCATTAATTTATGAGTGGAGTTTTATAAATGTTTTACTTTGCGCAATTTAATTAATACACATTCAAAATATGTTACGGCATTGTAATGATACAATAATTATTTTAGAATGTTTTTAGTTTTACTATCTACCTTAGATTAATTTTCAAACTTAAATTTTGGAATATGTGAATGATCATTTGATGGAATTCTTATATCGACTGTGTAGCATGACCAAGCAATATTCCTTGGCTAAGTTGAGTAAGCCTACATCTTAAGTTTCTAATACCATAACACCTAGAAATAATGTTAAATTTGTTATTGTTCTATTTACTCAACCCTTGTTTTTCATACAGTAGGCCCACAGTATAAAAATAAGAACATATTCTTTAAAAGTTACTCGACAAAGAAAAAAATATGTTAACAGTAGTAGTGGTGTATGATGCACGCTATCCCCCAGTAGTTTTACAACCAGTGTTCATGCTGGAAATAATTCTCTCTCAATTAAGCATAACACTTTTTTAAGGGGAAAAGTATTTACTAAACAAACTTCTTTGTATTATTTTAAAGTCTTCATAAAATATGTAACCTAATTAATTAAAATATATTTAGTAAAATACTGAAAACATAAAAATGAAAATTTTAAAACTCGTACTAAAGTTAGACAGCTTCACAATCCAGATTCCACAACAATGCCACAGTTAATATAAAACAGGGGACCTGGTGGTCTAGGGGTAAGGTGTCGGACTTTTGTATTGGGGTCTGGGGTTCAATCCTCAATCCTGGCACTGATTTATCTGATTACTACCAAACCCTTCCTTCACCTCTGACAAGACATCTTGTGAATGTGGGGAATGCCAGGCCTCCACCGTGGTTCGGATTCCACATTAAACTGTAGGTCCTCCATTTCATCTCACAATCACCTTACCATTACACATTAGCGTAAGTGCGTACAACCTGAACAGGTAGTAAGACGCGGGGCTAATAATAATATAAAACATGAAGTTAAAAGGTTTAAATTACACTTACAACTTGACAATGGGTTTATTATAATGAAAAGAAAAGATATGAAAAGAAGCATATTTAGAGGTCCGCACTGAAACCACAAATTAGTAATATTGTCTAATGAAGAATGATTTATTTTTGTAGAAATCTTGGTTGAAATTATGTTAACAAATTCAAGTCTTATTATATTACCCATCCCTTAATTTAAAACTGGTTCCATACCAATAATAAACAACAGTTATTTTGTTTTTATGTTCAATGGCTTGAATGTCGCCCTACATAACCATTTAATTCTCTTTATATAATAGGTGCCAATTCTACCACTCACTTTGAATCTGTGCTTAATAGAAGATATGGCTTATTGGTGTGCAGGAGTATGTTATTAGTTGCAAAATATTCAAGGTTGTGATTATTAACAAAATAAAGGGCAGCCACTGAATTATGCACAATTCAACAATTATTGAGTTGATTAAGAAGTCATAGTTAACTAAATTAAAACCAGCTTTAATAGTCGAACGGTTTATGACAGTAGTTCCCAAACCCAGGGTCGCAACCGAAATGAGGGTCACAAGAATGTTCCTGAGAGTTACAAGAAGGTCTTAAAATTCTCAAATATAATAACTCGAATACAAACCTTTTCTAACTTGTAAAGTTGAAAAGGCTCTTTTCCCATGTATAACAATAGCCAACCTCTCTGAACAAGGATTTTTAGGTCTTGTAACAATCAACCCCAAAGCAAGAAATTGTCTGGAATGATTTGTGTTGTAATCTGTTCATATAGGTAACACTCAAACTTCAAGAGCTCACTTACCAAAATAGCAGCATTACAATTGTCACTTAAAAACTGTTTTTGTCACATAAGTACCAAATTTTGCAATAAGGTCACCATTTCATGGGGAAATAAAGTGTAATTTTCTATTTGATAGATTGAAACATTAATATACTAGAACTGATTCACTTTAGTTGATAACATCTTATCGATACAAAATAAAAACTCAAAAGCACTCCCTCCAAGAATGGAACAGCATTATATTGGCCACTGAAATAGTATTTTCTGTTACTTTCTAAATATTGTAACAAAGTCACATTTTCATTAAAAATGGTGCTTTAAATTATGTCCGATTAAAACTTTATTGACATTAAGTATATGTGTTATTTTAATTAATTCAATTAAGCTGGTTTAATAAACCATAATATGAAAATAAAATACAATTGAAACTACATATATAATGGCACTTTGGTGGCCATGCCGAGAAATTTTATTTTTAGGGTTGTGATTAATAAAGTTAAGACTTGCCTAATTGGCGTAGTTAGCTAACATGCTAAATTTGTGTTGAGCTAGACTGCCGAGTACAGGGAGATTGAGGTTCGAATCTCGCTCGGGTGAACTAGGAGTGGTTTTTTCTAAATGGTTTTCCACTCTTCCTCCACACAAATGCAGGTTCACTTCCTTTATATTCAACCTCTCCAATTCCTAACCCATTAGCTTAATTATCACTGAAGTGTTTAACCCAAACACCGGTAAGGTAGGCCTACTAGTGAATGACATTGCTCCTACAGCTGACACTTCATTATATTTTCCTACAAATAAGCAAACTCTACTTTCAACTATGTTTTGTGAATATCCAAATTAAAGCTGGTCGGTTTCTTGACAATAATCTTCTTGTGCTGTTCTTTGAAAATAAAAAATAAAATTCATATGTTTGAAGTACTAAATTTATGTATCAGCTTTTCTTCTTTGTTTATCTTTGCTTGAACTACTAAGAGGTAAGTAAATTTCATTTTATAATAAGTTGTTAAGCTGAGGCTTTTTATGAGAGTTATAGTGTTTACCTTTTTAGTAAACGTTAAAATAAAGTATGTAGCATTGGAAAATGCCATAATTCATCATAGGTAACCTTTAACAATGGGTGTCAGAAATTGGTACATCAAAACGAAAGAGTCCTAATTACTGACACCCATGTCATCCTTTGGTACATGGATTTTTTTTTTAAATGTTGGACTTGGATATCTTAAATAGATACCCATGCCATCTATTGGTGCAACAATGTGTCGGGCACTGTTCCATTGGTTTTTAGTTATCAAAATTGTTTTACCTTTGTAGTTTAGCAGTGAAACTCTTGTTTAGTAGAGGAATAACTTATTATAGAAGATCTTTTAAATTGGTAAGTTACGTGCATTGTTGTAGTGATAATGATTAGTATACCCAAGCATTAGAATCAATAAAGAGTCCAATATCTAGGCCTAGTCATTTTAATTTAAGTAGCCACTTAGTTTATTGACAATCATGGTGAAGAGCTGAAGCGTCATCACTTTGCACCACTTTTGAATGTAGCGACCAAGGAGCGAATTACACCGGATGTTCTTTGTTATGTGTTTAGAAAATGTGGGCTTGCTCTATGGGATTCTAATGCATTTGATTTTGACAAAATAAATACAGATGCTAACCATCCCTTCATAACACATGATACAAGGCCAGTGTGTGCTAAAATAAGTAATTTTAATGATCACATACAGTTTTTGGAAAATTCATTGGAGATATAAAAGTACAGATATTCAAAAATAATGAAGTGGATGTGTGGACTGGTGTACAAGAAAAAACATCTTTGTATAATTTATGGAAGGATATACATATATTAATACAAGACTCTAAACTTGATAGGCTTAATCCTGATGACAACCTTTCAATTGTCAACCTTCCAAACACTCAAGCTAAAAGATCAAACCCTCCAAGAGACCACACCACATCTTCTTCCCCATCTCCATCGAGACATGATCATATTGATGTAACCACTGTTCCATCAACCTCTAAATTACCGGCATTCCATGATAATTCTACTTTGGCTACACCTTCAACTAGTGGAAAAGTACAAGCAAGGGCGCCTATACCTACCATACCATCATTCAAAAGGCTACTGTTTTTGCCTGAAGACAAAGAAACACCAAGTTCAAAAAAGAAGAGAGAAAAGGTTCCATCGGTTGTGTCATCTTCACAATGGCAAAAGTACAACTCAAAAGAGTTAGAGGAAAAGAAAAAAAAAACAGGAATAAGAAAAGGGAAGAAAAAAAGTCAAAAATTGGAAAAATAAAAACAAAAGAAACTGAAAAAATTTAAGGCTACCCATAATACCTACTTTGAAAATGATAGTCCTGATGAAGAAGTAGAACTTTTTCAAACCAGTGATTCTTCTTCAGAAGTGACTGAAGATTGTGCAATTAAACTTCAAGAAGTTGTTCCTCACAAATTGAAACAAGGTACGTTTGTTTTGATCAAGTTCATATAGGTAAACGTAACTCATTAAAATACAGATATGTTTTCATTATACAAAGACCACCTGGAGAAGAACACAAAGAGATAAGTGTGATGGCTTTGAATTGCACTGATACTGGGTTCAAGTATTATGTAAGCATATTTTTGGTCATTTTTAATCCTTTTCCCCTTGTAAACAAAAATAAGCAAATGCCTGACCCGCTCCCCTATCCTTACATAAGATTTGTGAACTTTTTTCATTTGCTCTCAGGAATAACCATTCTTTTTCTCCTGCAATTTTGCCTCTAGATAAAGAAAGCTAAAAATTCATACAATTTATAAATTGCTGGTAATTATTAACATAGAGGTGTAAATTAATATTGTGAAATAATTGACAATTAATACTGGTATAAAATGAGTTGAAATTTATTGAACAGGTTATAAAACAAGTTATAAAAGTACTTATAGTACATTATAACTTACTACTAGCCATCTTGAAATAATGAGTTTTTAAGATAATGAGCTAAATTCTTACTTTTTAATTTTATCTCTTTCATTCTATTCAGTTTAGTCATCATTATGTCATGAATAAACAGTTTATGGGTAAATACACAGTTAATCATAAAGAAAAACCATAAATACCCACTAAATTTACCTGTTTTGGTCAAATAACCTGAACCACAATTCGGTTCGTAATGTTAAACAACACCTTGATATAAAATTTAGTCAAAATGTTCGTTAGACAACAGGAAAACAACTTTGTCGGTTTAAGAGGTATCATGAAATGTTGAAAGTTAGGTTTTGTTGACAATCACAAAACTTTTATTTCTGAGGGGTTAAGAATAAAATCAAATCAACAATTTGAACTTTGTTTTAAAGTAAAATGTTTCTTCATTATATCTTTAGATAAATGATGTAGTAGTTAGAAAAAAAATTAAAAAGTGTTTTTCCAAATTTATCTTAGGAAACATTGTTTAGAGCTGTGTTCTTAGTCATATAGGTATAAAATTTTATAATAATTTAATATGGTACTAAACTATGCTATTTCCTTAAAAAAAATATTAGCTCTGTTTTAGTTTGATTGCAAACAAATACTTTTTTCCAACTTTTATCATAATATTTTTATTGTTAATTGTCCACCCCCACTACTTTTCACGTTTTTTTCTTTACACCATTTAGTTGTGAATATTAACTTATAATTTTGATCCTTTTTGCAGCTCACAACAACTTTATTGAAGAATGTCAAGCCCGCGAAGACCACCTCGTACTCCATCTCGCCGGGGTGATGAAAGTATTTCCCCGACTTCTTTGTTGGGTCGGCGTTCAAGAGATGGAACTCCTGTTCGTCCAACAGAGAATGGTGTTGACCCTGGCCCTAGAAGCACCCCAAGAAAGCCCCGCACTCCAAGAAGGCAGCAGGCACCATCTGGCTCTAGCCCTCCACGATCCTTAAGGTCCGATACCCCTGCATTAATGAGAGATGCAAACATTGTTGAAGAATCGGACCAGCTGTCACCTGCTATCAATCTGAATCCCACCAGCCCATTTGGTAAAATATTGGCTTTTGAAATATTACTTTAAAATAAAAAAAGCAATTGTTTTAAATATAACAACTCTACAATAAAAAAAGCAAAGGACATCATTGGATAACCTATATTTATATTTTTTAGTCCAACCACACATTGGAGCAACAATACTGCAGCACCACTTTAATGTAGGCCATCAAAGTGTTGTCTGACACTGTTTGATGAAACTTCTTTTCAGCATAGTTATATAGCAAAACACCTATCTAATAAGTATTTCCCCTCCTCCACTTATCAATTAGTTGCCACAACATATTTAAGTTTTCTAATGTGAGTATTCTTTTATTTTGATTAATAATTTAAAGAACAAAAATATAATTTTCATAATTTGAAAACATTAGTTGCAATTTAATAGAAAATTAAACATAATAAATAAGGTTTAATCAGCAGGAGCCAGTGGTCCGATTGAAAAATCTTTGCAACTGGTTCTCTTTCATGGCGAAAAATAAAAACTATGAATAATCTATTGAAATTATGTATTTAGCTTCCTTAAAATATTTCCAACTCGTTATTTGATTATCATACATTTTCATTCCTTAATAAATACATAATTGAAATTAAAATGTGATGGAATGTGTTAAGCGCACACAGTTAATCTTAAATGCCAAAGATAAATTCATAGCTCATGAGCATTTGGGCTATAGCTAATAGAATAGAAACCTTTTTTTATGATGAAACAAGGATTTAAAAGAATAAAATTTTAACCTGTTAACCAATTTTAATTTTTATTAGAAATTAACATTTTATTAGTAAACTGAGTTGGAGAATAGACCGTTGAAGAACACTACATACATTATTGTAAGTCATTTACTAACATTTATGTACATCTCGTAATGTTTGATTGACACATTTACATGTAATAAAAGATGAGAAAAATCTATAAATAACTAATATCATAGGTGACCTGGTGGTATAGGGGTAAGGTGTCTGACTTCTGTGCTGAGGTCGGAGTTCAATCCTCGGTCCCGGCACAGATTTATCTGATTGCCAAACCCTTCCTTCACCTCTGACAAGACGTGTATTAATCACAATTTGTGAATGTGGGGAATGCCAGGCCTCCACCGTGGCTCGGATCCCACGTTAAACTGTAGGTCTTCCATTTAATCTCATAATCACCCTACCATTACACTTTAGCGTAAGTGCATGTAACCCGAACGGGTAGTAAGACGCGGTGCTAATAATAATAATAATAATAATAATAATTAGTGTCATATTTTTAATAACTAGACTTAGCTCTATAAAGTGAAAATGTAAATCAGTTCAATAATTATTTTAAATACTATACAATCCCTTCAGGTATGAGTGAGATTGACTTAAGCTCTCCACTAAATTACGGAACTCCAAGTTCTTTGGGCTCGGTCAGGACCCCTCGATCTGGGATACGAGGAACACCCATTCGTCTAAGACCCGACATCAGGACTGATAGAAGGATCAGACAAGTTAATGTCAATTCAGATCAAGTGAGTATCTAATAAAAGTATTTTTTAAATTGAGGAGCTAATTTAGCCCAAACACTCATAAATAGACGTTCATTGCTACATTAAGCTGAAACTTAATTTTGTGTATGTGTGTGTGAACACACACGATGGCTTATCCAGATTTGGTCCCAAAAAAATCCTTTCATTTAAATTTAAAAAAAACTCATTTTATATATAATACTCTCATCACTTGAATGTTTTATATTTTTAATGGGTGCATTTTTAACAACTTACTATTTATTAGAGCTAAACATATTTTGTTAGATTGTTTATTAATATTATCACTACTGTGCATAGAGGTTTTATATCCAAATAATCTAATCACTGTGCTCTGTCTATTAACAGTTATTTGTTGGGTTCAGCAAGTGAAACAGCTTGAAAGATTAATATCCTACTATCTTTTGGGGTGTGAAAATGAAGGGGAGGGGACAGCAAGTAGCCTGCCAAGGTCAACCATTTATGAGGGATCAGTGTGTCTGTTATTTGTGAGCTAGACAGGGAGTAGAGTACAACAGGTGTCAAATCTCGAGAGAACATTTTAGAAAAGTGACTTTTAAGCAGTTTCATACTTGGAGCAAATTGAAGAGGTGCCAAACAATAAATATGTTTTGTAGTATTTTTTGCACTATGCAAATAATTAAATATAAAACACCATATTTTAAATGAATTAACTAATAAAAATAATTTCTATCAAAAATTTAATAAAATCTGTTATTTTTAATTGTACTATTAGATATTAATTGAAAATTTGGTTATTTGATTTGATAAAAAATGNTTTAATACTATTCTAAAGAGTAATTTTAAAATATCCGGTTCCTTCCCGAATCCCGATATTTTGTCTCATTTCCTGTCCCGAAATAAAAAGTCATTCTTGTCCATTCCTTGTCTAAATGCTTTATTTTCTTGCAATTCTTATTTACATTTGTTTGTTAAAGATAAAGGTGTACATTTCATACTTTCATATAAACCATAATTTTAAAATATCTTGGTGGATACATTGCCCATTATGAGATTTTTAAGCAGTTTTTATTTTTGGAAAATTATCGATAGATTAATCAAAATTAAATTTATTCGATTAGTAGTCCATTATTTTTGAAAGTCAGCTTTGGGGGGGATTCATGCACATACAGCATGTAGAGCTTAAAAATAAATATATGTGTGTTACTAAATTTTCAAAACCTGTGAACATCCGCAAAGTTAAATTGGGTACCTATACATTAAAATTATAGTACAGTAGGGTTCCAATTATCTGACCTAAATAGGACCGAAAAATGGTTGGATACTTTGGAAAGAAAGAAAAACAAATACTAGTACTATTGATATGAAATAAGGTTTATTAGTAACTACTCTATAGTTATAAATTATGCAATAAATTAATTAAATACACACTTTATTATATACTGTAGTATACAAAATGTAATATTCATTGTTTAAAAATTAGTGAAGAAGTTTGTTTCCCAGCTTTGCTTCTCTTCCTTGCGGGAAGATCAAGCCAATGGCACGTTATATATGTGTCGGATGATCGGTAATCTACTTATTTTGAAAGAAAAAAAAAGTTGAAATTGATATGCTTGCATCGTAACATTACTATCTAAGTGTGCGGTTTCTTGCAGCTGGAGCCATCTAATGAAGCTTCCAGAGACGTAAGCTCGGAACTGGACCAGGCAGGACCTCAACTCGTGATTTGGGGAACCAACGTGGTCGTGAGTCAGTGTAAGGAGAAGTTCAAACGCTTCGTCTCCAGGTTCATTGACCCTCATGCAGAGGAAGATGAAAGGACTGAAACTATGGATGTAAATGAACCACTTTACATGCAGAAACTGGAAGAGGTCAGTGAATCAGAATATAAATTAGTTTGTTTTTACAGACCTCTTAGTACTTGTTATACAAAGGAAAATTATACCAAATGGCTATTTAAAATAAACATTGAAAAGAAGATAGAAGGACAAGGCCTACACATGTGCCAGAAAACTGTAGGCCTCAAAGTTCACGGTTAGAAACTCAATAAAACACATAATTATGAAATTCTTGGGGTAGATCAATCCCCTTTTCAGCAGAAGAGATTAAAACACCAACTGGACTGTGGTATATTTTTGAATTAAGAAACACAATAATATCTAAGTGATCATGATCTACCTATGGCCATGTTGCCATAGTACAATCTGCGTTTTACTCTCATCTGCTGAAGAGTGGTACTGATTACTCTGAAAATGACATAATTATTTATTTTGTTGTGTGTTAGTTGTGAACTGTGTGAGGCCTGCAGTTTTCTGGTAAGTGTGTAGACCTTATCTCCAGTTTGTGTCTTTGTCAGATCCACACCCTTGAAGAGCCGTTCTTGAATGTTAACTGTGGCCATTTGGAAGCATTTGACCCTGATCTATATCGTCAACTGGTTTGCTACCCTCAAGAAGTGATACCAACATTTGATATGGCCATCAATGAGATGTTTTTTGACAAGTTTCCTGCTGCTGTGCTAGGCCATCAGATCCAAGTGCGACCATTCAATGCAGAGAAAACCAAAAATATGAGAGCTCTGAACCCAGAAGGTAGTTTAAATGTTATTATACATGGTTGATTGACTTTGTTTTAGCATTCCTTCTTACTACTTATTCGGGTTATATACTTATGTACTAATTATATTAATGATTTGAGGGATTAGGGAGGTTATGTTTATAGAAATTGTACCCACATGATGTATGTGGATGGAGAGTGGAAAACCATTGTGGAAAAACTACCCTAAGTACACCTGACTGAGATTTGAACTTCAATCTTCCCATAATCAGTGGTATAGTCTACTGCGAGAGTAGCACATTAGACCATGTGGCCACCAAAGCAAGTTTGTTTGAAAACAGATTGTTATCTGAAGGTTACTATTTCAAATTTGTTTCATATTTCTAAAAATTGAATTTGACCCAATGGTGAAATTTAGAGCTGCATCTAGCATCTATTTTATATTTTGAGGGAATATTAACAACTTGGTTAAGTCAAATTATGAACAAAAGTACACATTTTAATATTTATAAGTCTGAATACTTCCAGGAAAAATTTGTTTGCAATTTTTATTTACATATTAAGTTCACTCTTGTAAAAAAAAAAGTCAAAATCATTGTGATGGTAGGCCTACTACTTTACTAAAGATACATTTCTATTTCATTTTTTCAAATATTTATTTTACTTTTTTAAAATAAATACTCATAGGAAAAGTAATTGCAATATTACCACTTTATTAAATATATCTATAAAAGTTAGTACAATTTTATTATTATTATTAATTATTATTTATTATTATTTATTATTAAAGGGTTTGGATATCAGATAAATCTGTGCTGGAACCCCAGCACAGAAATCTTGACACCTGATACCTAGATTTTCAGGTCACCTAGTACAATTTTGATTTTGATAGTTTAAAAAAATGGTGTTTGGTAATTTGGAATTTATGGTTATTATCTCAAAATAAATTATTAAGTTCTTATAGTCATTAAGGCTACATATGTATTTTTTTTTTGCCAGATATTGACCAACTCATCACTATTAGCGGCATGGTGATTCGTACATCCAACATTATACCCGAGATGCGGGAAGCTTTCTTCAAATGTATTGTTTGTTCATTCTCAACTGCTGTGGAGATTGATCGTGGTCGTATTGCAGAACCCACTTTGTGTACCAACTGTAACACCAATCACTGCTTCACACTTGTGCATAATCGCTCTCAGTTCACAGACAAACAGCTGGTCAAATTGCAGGAATCACCAGGTATAATAAGACATAATTGTGGATGTTCATCTTATATTAACATTAGTTTTGGTCTGACAAAACTGAAAAATATTGAATCTTATGTGAAGCTCAAAGTTTTGAATCAGAATTTCATGTAATTAAAAAATCAAAATCAAGAAGTACTAACTTTTCATAGATTCTAGGATCAATTTTTAATGAAAATATAATTAATAGAGCTGTGAAGAATTACAAACTTCTGGAAAATGAATATTTCTGAAACTGGGGGGAAATTTATTTTTCTAGATTTTTTTGTAAATAAAACAATATTCATACAAAGTTTAAATGTTAAGTTTTTTGGGGCAGTTGTACAGTAGAAAGGAAGTGGATACTTTGTGTTCTTGTCACATTGCTGAGATCAGTTCTGGCGCAACCTTACTTATTTATTTTAGGCATAGCTTATAGTTGGGTTGGCGAGTCACAAATGAGTTTTTAAGGGGAAAGCTTTCGTAGTACAAAACATTATTTCCACAATACAGTAACCCTATAACTTCTTTGGTGCTGAATGACAGCTTTAAAATGCTACCAGATCAAATTATGTATCCCTACATCGAACCTTATGATCTGCAAAAACATGTGTTTAGCAGCTGTCACTCTTGACAGTCAAAATTTAGGCCTATACAAGAAACATAAGAAAGTGTTATTTATTTTTTACTTATTGTTGACCTTGAGATGTTGATGTTAGATCTATAAAAAAAATCTACAATATTAAAAATTTTAGCATTTAATCCCGTATTAGTTTTTTTTATTATTATTAGTAAATGATTTGAACTTATTAAATATTTTTTTAAATGTATAAATAGTTATTTGTTGATATTATTATTATGAAAAATCTGAATGTGTAGTATTACACATAGAAAACAAAACACTCATAAACCTTTTTAACACTTACAACAAATAAGTCATATTCATTATGAACTGGCCCTTTCAAGTGTTTTCCAACGGGGTCGCTAGAAATTCTTCTACATCGTCATCTTCGTCGTCCTCATCATCTTCAACCAGGTTAATGATGATAGGTGGGTGGGTCTCACTTGCATCCATTTTCATCTCCCGGTCCCAATCTTCTTTAATAAGTTTCTTGCAATGGTCAATTTAACAAACAAAAATCAATATCTTGGAAATTATGTATAGGCCTATAAAATAAAAATACACTATAGGGTCAACTGACAAATCAAAAACTATCCTAATTTAAAACCAAATTTCAGATTCACTACTCCAAACAGTCTTAAAGTCTCTAATAAAACTACAATAACAATAACTTATAACTTGAAGTCTTAGCCTGGTATTTATATAATCAACACTGTAGAAAAACTCGCTAGTATTTTTTATTACACTTCACAGATTTTTTTGGAATACTGTAAAAATCCTAAAACTTGAGGTTTAGCCTAGAAGGCAACACAACACAATCTTGGGGTTAAAAGATATATTTTATAGTCTTGATACACAGACTTGAATTTTCGAATATGATCACTGATAAACACTCAGTATATTTTATCACACTTTTCAATGTTATATTAGATAAATAATTATTCAAAGATCACTAAAAAACCGTTTGTTTTCTAAGGATAACACGCTCACACATTGAACTAATATTCACAAAAGAACACATAGATTACTAAGTAACCGAATTATATTCAAAAAAGACAATGTACTATTAAAATTTGTAATGAAATTATTAACAGTAGCATAGACACCCTTAAATATTCAACTATAAAGTATTTTGTTCGCTTCAACTTGTAGACATATGCATGTGATTTTATTAACTGTATTTTTATGATAATTCACTGTAATAGCAGCATAGCATAAGAAGTCTACCATAATTATTATTTTCTTCATTCACGATAAAATACCACTTATAAAAAATATATCTCACTGAAAAACTGGAGGTCGTCTTAGATTCAGGGTCATCTTGTATTTGGGTAAATACGGTATTTACATTTTATTTTAACAACTATTATTTAACCAGTATTTAGAAACTTCTGAATTGTAGGTACAACCAAGATGCTTCAAGGTCATACCTCCATCCTCTTCTAGCCTTCAGCGGGGGCTAGGGTTTGGAACATATTGATAGTTTCAATACTATTGGACCTAGCTATCGATTGTCTTTCGATAGTGGCAGAGCTTTTAAAACTTAGAATAAAATATAGGATAAATGAAATAAATGTTTCATTCTGATTGATTAATTTTGCAATTGTTTAGTGGCAGATTCCTACAAATATAAAAAAGGAAAATGGGAAAAACAGGATTAGTAATAGAATAATACTAATATTGAATTTTATAACTAAAACAATATTTACAAAAGATATATTTTTTTAAATTGGCATAATTTTAAAATGAACATTTTTACTTATCAACTACTCTTTTCCTATGATTTCTTTCTGAGAATTAAGTGCCCAAACTCAGGAGTGACACTTGATGGTAGTATGACTATTATCGATTGTAAAATGATAGTTGCACATCCCTAGCGGTGGTTGTTCCATCACTTTAATATGTGCTCATGCACACATAGTAGCCTAGAGAGCAGAAGACATACTGTTCACATCTCATTTTATTTGCATATTGTCCTGTAAATTATGCATTCTGTACAGTAAGCTACAAATATAATAATAATAATAATAATAATATTTAGCACCGCGTCTTACTACCCGTTCAGGTTATACGCTTTAAGTACTAATTACGCTAATATATAAGGAATTGGGAAGGTTGAATTATAGGAAGTGAACCCACATTTGCGTGGAGGGAGAGTGGAAAACCATTTAGGAAAAAAACCCCACCAGTTCACCCGACCGAGATTCGAACCTCGATCTCCCCGTCCTCAGTAGTCGAGCTCAACACGACTAGCGTGTTAGCCAACTACGCCACCGAGGCGGGTGTAAGCTACAAACAATATTTTTTTTCACTTGTCATAAAATTCTGCCTACAAAATTGCACACTGTAGTAATTTGATTGGTATATTATTATCCACACTATATAATTAGGCTGTCCATATTTACTTGAGACAAAAACGAGATTAGGGAAGGGGCGAGTACGTGGGAAAAGCCAAGTTAAAAACAAAAAGTCGTACAAAAACAAAATATTAAAATATCATTTTTATAACATAACATGGTGAACTTAAAATCATTCTTCAAAGAATCCGCACCAAAACTTTTAGTTGGAGACAGATGGAAACTACATTGAATCCTGCTCAAACTTTTTTTTTCTTTCGGATGAACCTATTTTGCACAACACATGTCAGTCTTTCACTACCTTGTCATAAAACTCATCACACTCCATGTTACTATTTTGTCTTACAATTAGCATGGCTCTCTTTGATTTGATACTTAATTTAGATTTCTCCTCAGACCCCATGCTATTCGCATTAGAAAATATTCTTCCCACAGGTGCTGTACTACCCGGCAAACAAAGAATAAACTCTACTACATTACAAAAATCCTAAAAATATTTAAAAAAAATTCTATTTCAGAAAATATGTGCACCCATCTATCAGATACAGAAATATTTTATTTATTCCATGCATCCAACCTCCTCACAACTATAGCTTTATGATTAACACCAATATTTAAGCATATTCTAGAGTTTTTATAAAAAATGGGACAAACACAGCATTTTTACTAAACGACGAGATGACCGGGACATTGCAAAAAAAAGGAGGGGACTGTCTGGTTCAAAACAGGACATATGGTCACCTTGTATATATAGTTCATATATATTAAAGTGTGTTCAATCATTTTGATATATATATTCCAAATAATGGACTTTTTTTTTTATCTTAGAAGGTGTCCTCTACTAAGAGATTTAATTGTATAAATTAATAAATTTCCTTGTCTATGAAAAAAAACGCTACTTGATTTGTATTATTAGGTATGCTTCACAATTTTACTATTTGATTCTAAAAAAAGTGAGACACTTGAGTTGCAACTATCGGGCCTAATGTGGCAGCATTCCAAGCTGGATAATATTGAATCTGAGTGTAAATGATTTTCTGTATTGGTTTGCCTACCTTTTTTTTAACAATAGAGGTACAGTACTATACTGTACTGTACTGTACTGTACTGTACTCTACAGCAGAGGTGCAGAATATATTCAGAGATTCAATATTTCCCCAGAACATAACATTTTCATAAAAAATCTCCCCTATAACCATAGCACTCAAAATAAAACATCGAATATTTTATAGAGGTAGAAGGGAATAAGGATTATTACCTACTACATAGTTTGTAAAATTCAAATTTTAATATATCTTTAGTCACTTATTTTATAGTACCTACCTTATACAAATTTAGTTGTCTCCTAGAAATGGCAACCTTCCCATTTCCTTGTGTGTATAATATATTTTTATTAATTCACTGATACCAGTAGGCTTACCAGTCCCAACATTTAATCTTAGCTGCGTGACTGAATTCAAACTAAAACAAAACATCGCTCACCCACAGTAGGTTAGCTGACTGATGACTCATCAGTCAATTACGCCACTAGCCAGGTTGAATTATCAGATTTTTCCTCTGCCCCTTATCTCAACCTCTGACTTATGTAGAATTCTGACACATTATCTTAGCCCCTAGACACAGCAACTCTTTGTGCTTACACCAACATTGCCTCACTATGGCACACTCATCGGCCTTTGATTTTCATACAAATGAAACTACCATATCAGAATAAGAATTTACTAAAAACATCAACATAATTGTTGGACTTTTCCTTGCCACAAATTTCCCGAGGACTGCTTTAATTTCTCCTGTACCTGGTTCGGACATATTCTGCACTCCTTCTGTACTGTACTGTAAAAGAACACTAATCACTGATATAAGCACATGTAAGGAACGCTCCCACAAATTTAAAACAAATGTCACAGTGTCTTTCACCGTCTGACTGCCATGCCTATAT
The DNA here is from genome assembly GCA_902141385.1 of Timema californicum. Lineage (NCBI taxonomy): Eukaryota > Metazoa > Arthropoda > Insecta > Phasmatodea > Timematidae > Timema > Timema californicum. Next base: position 23,046 of record CABFOW010000320.1, on the reverse strand, counting down.
GAGTGATTATGCAACTCATGTAGCTATGCTTCACACACACTTCCCTTGACACATCTTTGGTTTCCTACAGCCAAATCAAAACAGTGCTGCTATCTACACCGGCCAGGCATATGCAACTGCACTAGGACTGTTTTATACTCCAACTGCATGCATAGCAGTTATGCTTTGCTGTCTCCAATGTAACATTTGTGAGGTGTTTGGGACGATTTTTATATTCATTAATATTAAATATGTACCGGTTTGTTTATTTGTTTTAAAACACATTTGTTAACACCTTGAACCATGCCGGATAGTTGCAACTCTCATGTATTTGCACACCCCTCTGCTTCTTCATCAATAATGCCCTCATTATTTTAATCCTGTTATTTCAGATGATATGCCAGCTGGCCAGACACCTCATACTGTACTGTTATTTGCTCATAATGACTTGGTAGACGCTGTACAAGCAGGTGACCGTGTCACCGTCACTGGGATATATCGCGCTGTGCCAATACAAGTGAACCCTCGCCAGAGAAGTGTGCGCTCAGTTTACAAGACTCACATTGATGTGGTGCACTTCAGGAAGGCTGACAATAAGCGATTGTATGAGCAAATGGAAGGGTAAGTGTTGGAGCTAGACACTAAAAATGAAATCTCATACCTTGAAATATTTTTTTTGTCATGTATGAAAAAAAAGGCACAGAAGATAGGAATAGAAACAAGTCAAAAGTAAAAAACATTATGGCTTGTACAGTGAAAAGAAGACAATAGTAGGTTCTATATGCTGCCATTGGACAATGTACAATGTTAAGTGTGAACTGTGTTCTTTTGATTGTAAAAACTGTATTGTGTTCTTTTTTATTTGTTTACATCATTTTTTTTCCTGTTTCTTCTTTCGTACATAATAAAATGTACCTAATAGAGTTTAAAGAGTTTTTCCTTACAGGGTTATATTATTCACAAAAAATGTATTTTGAAATAGTTCATATCTGCATATACTTTACATTTTAATTTTGAATTTTAACTTTTTTATTTGTAATAATACTGTAATGGTAGATATTTGATTAGTACAGGTGTAATCTTCTTTCACTGTTAAAACATTTAGCTGATTTGAAAAAAAATATTCAGTCTTAGGTGTGTCCCAGCTTTTTAAAATATTCTGACATATATCCTTATGTAAAACCTCTTTTCACTTTTTTGAGGTATTTTGTATATGTATTTGAAAAAGGTATGGAAAGGTGAATAGAAAACATAAAAGAGAACAAACACAATATGGCTTTTACAATGAAAAGAAGAACTCAGTTCACGCTCAAAATTGATGCCCCTGGACAAAGATGTTTGGCTGCTTCTTAAATAAAATTGATCGCTACCACCCAATCTTAGTGAAGGTGTCACTTGTAGGGTCAATTGGTGGCTTGGTAGAGAGATGTGCGATACCTTCTGGCTCAGTGAGGAAATCAACAGGAAACTACCGTACTCCTAATTTCCCTAGTAAGCCTTTTCAATGCTGCATAGGTTTTCAGCTGACATTGGAATTGTTTAGGATCCAACTAAACTTTGGGTTGGATACTAATCATCACACAAACAAAAGTAGGCCTGGCATATTATAAAATGAGAAACTTTATTAATCACTCCATTATTTTGCCCTTTCTTATAATAATGTGTTAATTTAAAGAAATATAATCTCTACACTGCCTAGTTAAACATTCTTCATACAATTTTTAAATTTAAATTTCTTTCAAAAACATCTCATTAAATTTAAAAAATTGAATCAGGTGAAATCCGTTGTCTAAAAAACTGGATCAAAAGTTCGTCTCAATTTCCTGAAATTTTGTTTTAAATTCAGTCTCTTTTTATTAATACCGGTTCAAATAACAATGTTTTGAAGTAATTTTTTGCATTTTGCCTACTTAAATATAAAATCACATTTTCAATAGGAATTTACTAATTTAAATTATTTTTATCAAAAATGTAAGAAAAATTTACTATTTGATTTGCACTATTTGGTGTTCGTTTGAAATTTTTATATCTAATTCGAAATTATTCGATTCGATAAATAATCCTATACGCACACCCCAAATAATTAGTGTCAACATGCTAATATTCCTTACAGAAAGGAGCACTTGTTTCCGCCAGAAAGAGTAGACCTTCTCCAGTTGCTGTCCAAAAAGGAAGATATTTATGAACGACTGGCCAGAGCTGTTGCTCCATCCATTTATGAAAATGAAGACATTAAGAAAGGGATTTTGCTTCAATTGTTTGGAGGCACAAAGAAAACTTTTACAAACTCTGGAAGGGGAAATTTTAGGTATGATTTTATAGTGCTTCAAGAAATCTTCAACTTAAAAGTGGCCTACTTGATTGAATGTTATGCCAGGAAATGCTCACTTTTCTGTACCTATTTACATATTTAATAAAAGTATTCATCGAACTCACTACTTAATTCTTGAGTGGTGAAATGTTTATTTAAAAAAACTTATTTAATGAAAATTGTATTTAAAAAACATTTTATTAGTGGGAATGGACAGGAATTATATTTTTATCAAGGAACGGAAAAAGATGGAAAATGAACATATTGGAACTTATATGAGAAATGATATAATTGATGCGTTAGAATAATTTTATCTTAAAAATAGATATTGATTTTTAAACTAATACGTTAAGACTTGTTAGAGTCTTACCACTATTAAACACAATACAAGGGTGAAAGCAGGGCCTGTTGTTTGGAGGATTGATTTCTCTAAGGCTTCTTCAAGTATAAATTAAATAAAATTAAATAATAATCATCATAATCAACTGTTTCCAGCCCGTGGCCAGGTCAATTTAGTAAAATTCCTATTCTTCCTCTCTCTTCAGACCAGTGGTTCCCAACCTGGGGGTCGTGGCATGTTTTAGTTGGAGTTGCAATGCTTTTTGAGGCTATAGCTTTATCTATTTTCTCTTTTGTGATTAAAATAATTTATAGATTGGTTGAATCCACTGTTTCTCGAATCCAAATCTCAAATCTGAATCCTAGCAAATCGTTATAAATTTTAATGATTTACAAATATACCTACATAACACAATCTAAGCCTAAACTGTGAATTAAGATTTATTTCAATCATGCTTTCAATTTTAATCAACCCCAACCACCCCTCACAAAATACTGGTTGAAATACAGCCAAATTAAACAATCTAGACTCATATTATTGTTTAAAAATCAAATCAATCAAAATTTGAGTGTCTTTTAGTTATTTTTAAAAGTGTTGTTAGAATGGGTTAAGTTTCTAAAAAACAT
>CABFOW010000320.1:0-17972 GCA_902141385.1 Timema californicum | reverse complement strand
CAATTTATTGCATACGATCCTTAAGTTAGATATTTTGTTGGGTTTAATGAAAAATAAATACTGTCAACAGTCAGACAGTGATAAAATTGTTTATTTATCTCTACCAGCCTATGTATCGTATATCAATTGTTTGTTTGAAATCGATTCAGGTAACCTGATCACTTAGTAAGCGCTCTCGAGTTTTAAGAATCAAACAACGACTTTCTAATCCATAATTTGTTTTTAAATCAATTTTAACTTAGAGTTTATTATTTTTTTAAATATGTTATTGAAGTAATTGTAGAGATATTCAAACGTGGTCCTGCCTTATAAAATGGGAATGAACATATAATAGTCGAAAATATTTTTGTGTTTTAAATAGAATGTATTCTCAGAAATCGATATATCGCAATAATCAAATATATTTGTTTTCTACACGAAAATAGATAATGGATATGTAATAAAATAATAAAACATACTTAGGTATTATGGAGTCCATTATTTCCAATATATGTTTAATTGTTAAGCATGTTGTTTTAGTCTTTATTAAAAATATCTGTTTGTATTTTTATTTTTGCTATCTTAATACAATAAAATATCCTTTAATGATGATTAAAATTGATCAAAGGATATATAGGCCTAATTTGTTTATTTCAAATGTTTTTTAGAAACTTAACCCATTCTAACAACACTTTTAAAAATAACTAAAAGACACTCAAATTTTGATTGATTTGATTTTTAAACAATAATATGAGTCTAGATTGTTTAATTTGGCTGTATTTTAAGCTCTATTTGGCGAGGGAGGGTTGGAGTTTATTAAAATTGAAAGCATGATTGAAATAAACCTTAATTCACAGTTTAGGCCTATATTGTGTAATGTAGGTCTATTTGTAATTCATTAAAATTTATAACAATCGGCTAGGATTTGGATTCGAGATTCGAAAATAAAATGTAGATTCGGATTCGATAAATAGTGGATTCGACCCATCTCTAGTTAAAATGATAAAAATATATATATATTAGTGTTTCCAATTTTGTCATTGTTCCTAAATCATGCTTGTTTGGTTTGGTTTGTTGGTTACGAGGAAGTTGAGATTTGTATTCCTGCTGGGTGTACTGGCAATGATTTTTCTTGAAAATTTTCCTCCTCTACCTTCAAGCTAATAGGTTAAGTGTACACTTCCTCTAAATTCTACCTACCCCACTAGTGTAATTACATGCGGATAGACCGAAACAGGCAGTAGGGCATAGTAAGCTTGGCAAGCTAATTCCTCTGCCTCTTATTCTTATATTGTTGATTTTAGCTTGTGTTAATTCCATGTTTGGACTGTTGTCATGGTGCTAGGGCGGAAGTAAACATCTTGTTGTGTGGTGATCCTGGTACTAGCAAGTCTCAGCTACTCAGCTACGTTTATAACCTTGTTCCACGCAGCCAGTATACATCTGGGAAAGGTTCCTCTGCAGTTGGTCTCACTGCTTATGTCACAAAAGATCCAGAGACCAGACAACTTGTTTTGCAGACGTAAGTATCTTATAGGATTATGGTAGAAAACACTTTTTTCCTTGTGGAATTTATAATAAATACAAAAAATATAATAAATTTCTCACAAAATTGACTGCCTTGTGCTTTAGATATGAATTAGCCAATCATGTGCAAACCTTTACCTTTTTAATTTGAATCTGAAAATAGTTTAAAATTCTGAATCTTAATACTTAAATTAATTTCATATTCAGAATTTCAAATCTAAATAGATTCCACATTTTAATATGATGGAATATAATTTGAAATTCAAATTTAAAAATTAAATATTGGAATAATTTAATATCTTAAGGAACGTAATATAGGCTACTTCCATTATTTGACTTGACTAAATATACTTGTGAATCTTATAATATTTAAAATCTCGTTATTATTTGAACACTTGTTCAATCTTATTTTTTTAATTGAAATTTATTAACCCTTTTGTACTAAGCATATTTTCACGATTCCTGTGTATTTTAGCTGCAGTTTTTATGTGAATTGCAGTTAGTATTATACCGCTAAAATTGTTAATTTGTTACAAGTTTTAGTAAAATAACTTTTCATCTAACAAAATCCAATAATTTTATTTTTAAAAAACTCAGGGTTTTCACTGACACTTGTTTGATTTCTTGTTAAGTAGATGCCGAACATAATTCTGTGTTTATTTTTAGTGGAGCTTTGGTGTTGGCAGACAATGGAATATGTTGTATTGATGAGTTTGACAAAATGAACGACTCTACGCGGAGTGTTCTTCATGAGGTTTGTATCTTCAGTGTTTTTTTCCTTGCTGGGTGAAGCTGCATCCAAGGGAGTAGTAATTACGTTATTTGATGTCTCCCGCTATAAGCCCAGTTAGAAGAGGTATTTTATGAGTTTATACTATTTTATTTGCTTCAAGACTTAATTTAAATAAATTTAAATTAGAGTTGAGTCAAATACAATTTCCAATTTGCCCTCGAATCTCGACTCTCTAATCCGAATCTGAATTTTGGAAAAAATTATGAATATAAGAGGGACTATAAACATAATAGAATAATAGAAATTACAAATAGTTACTAAATGTTAAAACTATTTACAATAATATATTCATTATAACATTTGTAGTTTCAATTAAGTGTTAAATTAATGGTCTGGGTCTAGGTTGTTAAGTTCACCCTATAATTATAATTGGTTTTAACCAGGAATAAGCAGTATTAGAGCTCAAATCTTGCTTAAAAATAAATAAAATAATTAAATGTTTTTAGTCACAAATATGAAATTTTCTCAAATCTCGAATATCCTCTAGGATCTTAGGGCTCATCCCAAATTTACATTTATTGAATACAAATTTTGAAGATGTTTCATTAAATGTCTGAAAGGATATTATTTTTTAATCATGTGTAAGACTAAAAAGATTGGTGTAACACTGATGATTAGTTTAAGACCAATATGACCAATGAATATAATTGGTAAAGTGCTAAACATTAAATTATACCATAGCATTATGCTGACATGCAGATTTAAATCACCAATATCTTAGGCACCTAATTGCTATCAGTGATTCAATCGTAATAAGACTTTTTTTCTTAGTACCATTATTGTTGCCTTCACGAAATATGATTAGGTCAACATGATCATATAGGGCATCCAACTATTGCAATTTGGTGTGTCCAATCCCAGCGTTCCACTTTTCTGGGATGAAATCTGACAGTGTATTGTCCACCAAATTGCTCACTTCTTGTAGCTAAGATGGTTGAATGTGTGTTGCTCTATGTTCACTTACTTTGTTCCACTTGAACTTAGAACTTAGGTTGAACTGGTAAGGCAGAGGTCTTGGAGCAGAGAGGGTAGTTTGGTGGGCATTATTGTGGTTTATTTAGATATAGATAGATATCTTAGCTTAAATTATCTTAGGAATAGCAATGTAATATTTTTTTAGAGCTCCTATCAAAAGAAAAGAGTGCAACCTCGATGTTGGATTAAGATATAACGCTTAGGTCTGTTGGACTTTTAAATTTTTACATGATTTGAACTCAAGACTAGTTAGTTTAAACCAGGTCAGTTTCATCTTAAAATTCAAAGTCATACTCGATAGGTACTCTTGATTCCTACTGACATCAGAAGAATTGAGAATACATCTTATTATTATTACACTTTTCAATATCTCGATTCTTACCTCTCAAATCACAATAAATGATAGTTATGGCATTAAAACTAAATGGAAATATTTATAATTAGGTAACTTTTTGATTATGAATCTTATCAGTTCTTTTGCAGTTTCACTTTAGTAGAAACAAATTTTAAATGTACTCAAAATCTTCTTTTTGATATAGTGAGTCTGCACAAATCAAACATGGCTATTTTGTTCAAATATTTACTATCCAACACCACTATGATACATAAATAATTAACTCATTTTTAATATGAGGTTGGATACATGAAAAGGATTGAAATTGCAAATGTTGAGGAATAACAATCAATGATCTAAACAAATCAAGATCAAATTTAAAAATAATAATTTTTTTTATAAATCTGACATTTTTTGTTCAAATTTACTGAATAGGATTAACCCTCTAAGGCAATAATAAAAAGTTACAAAATTAGTTTAACAATAACATTTTGTGACAAGTAAAAACTAAATTAGGTTTATATGGGATCCCAAACTTCGGGAAAATGGATGTTTTCAAACCTTGAGTTTAGGAAAATTATTTCCTAAATTCAAGAAAATTTCAGATTTGAGCATTAGATTCTATATAGAAAAAATCTTTTTACTTTTCACTATCTCAAGTGAGATTTGTTATAAAGCTCAAATACTGCTTATTGGTGATTCAGAATCAATTATAATTATTGGACGAACTTCTACAACTAGGTCCCAGACCAAAAATTTTAACACTTAACTTTTTCTTTTTACATCCATTACTGTCTTCAGCCTCTGGTTTGGATAACTTTTTATTCGAGTCATATATTTTCTAGGACAGGTGTAACAGCCACTCCCCGGCTGTTAATTCATCACTGTGAAAGGGTAAACCCACATTTCACCAATTATTATTTGGGCATGCCCAGAATCTAACCCGGGACCCTTGGCTCAATATTATTATCAACACAGCATCTTAGTACCCATTCAGGTTATTGCGTTAATGTGTAATGTTAGGGTGATTGTGAGATGTAATGGAGGACCTACAGTTTAACGTGGGATCCGAACCACGGTGGAGGTCCGGTATTCCACACATTCACAAGTTGTGATTAATACACGTCTTGTCAGAGGTGAAGGAAGGAAGGGTTTGGCAATCAGATAAATCTGTGCCGGGGCTGAGGATTGAACCCCAGACCCCCGACACCTTACCCCTAGTTCTCCAGGTCACCTTCTTGGCTCAATAGACAGACACGCTACACACTGAGCTAAAGTGTTGGATTTTAACACATAACTGAATGTATGAATGTTATAATGAATGGATTATAATAAATAATGTTAACATTTAGTTACTATTTGTATTTTCTATTATATTTATATTTCATCTTATGTAAACAAATAATTTTTTCCCCATGATTTGAATTTGGATGCAAAGTTAAATTAAAGATTCAAATTAATGTTTAAAAATGAGGTGACCCAATGGCTAGATAATTTTATAATAAAGGATAATTGATAAAACTAAAGAAAAAGGAAAAATAAACTACTAAGAATAAATTTGATGAAGAAAGCCCACCTAGGGAAAGAGAAAATATGTGGGAAAAATCCACTGCACAAAGGTGACATCTTCTTCCTTTCTTCTGTCCTCTATAGTAGAAGTAGTTACACATTTTAACACAAATTATTGATAAAGGCAACAATTCCGAAATATTATTTTATTTGTGCTAAAATGTGTGTGTGACTACTTCTACTATAGATTGACAGAAGAAAGGAAGAAGATGTCACCTTTGTGCATTGGATTCTTCCCACATATTTCCTCTTTCCCTAGGTGGGCTTTTTTCCTCAAATTTATTCTTAGTAGTTTATTTTTCCTTTTTCTTTAGTTTTATCAATTTCCTTTATTATAAAATAGATTCGAATTAATAAAATATTGAATGTGACCAAACTCTAGTTCTAATTTTTCCCTGCTCGTGTAGGTTATGGAGCAGCAAACTTTGAGCATTGCAAAGGCAGGGATCATTTGTCAACTGAATGCTCGCACATCTATTTTAGCTGCGGCCAATCCTTGTGAAAGCCAATGGAATAAAAACAAGACAATCATTGAAAATATAATGTTGCCACACACTCTCTTGTCCAGGTATGTCTTTGGTGATAATTAATCCTGTGAGATTTTCAATTTCAGATCAAATATCAACCCTAGCTTATGAAATTGAATCAATTCTGAATCTAAATCATGCTTTAGAAAATGTTCAATTAAAATTCGATTTGAATGTCTTATAATAATGTTTTTCAAATTGATTAAAATATTAATACTAGGTTAAACTATAGTTTTATAGTCTACTCACCCGTTTTAGGGGCCGTATGGTCTAAGGCGCTACTCTTGCACTAGACTAGACTGCCAAAGATGAGATCGGGGTTCAAATCCTGGTCGGGTGTATTAAGAGTGATTTTTCCTTGATGTTTTTCCACTCCCCCTCCACACAAATGTGGGTACACTTCTTCTAGATGTAACATTCCTAGGCCCTAACACATTAGTGTAATTAGAGTAGTACATAGGCATATAACCCAAACTAGTAGTAAAACTTGGGGCTAAAAAAATTGTCTATTTCAAAAGAAAAAAATTCTTAAAAATGACTCCAAACTCTTCACCCTTAAAATTAATTGTAAGTATTAACCTCAAGATTTAGGTACCGGTATATAATACATTATATTAAAATGATTTATTACATTTTAATAGCAGATTGAGGTTTGTTTTTATATAATGTTACACAAGTCAAAAGTTCTGACATTTAGGTTTTAACTTTGAACTATATTCATCAAATCCAGATCTGGGATCTATTTGAATTTCGTATTTTAGTTAGCTTTTGGTTCAAACTTTCAAAGCTTCGCACTTACTTAACAACTTATCTTTATTAATATGTTAATTTGTTTATACTATTAACTGTGTTGAAATATACAAATTAAATATCTCTAAACCAGATATCTGAATATTGAAGTCTTTAATTTAATTCATAGATAAATCTAAGAAAAACATAAAAGTAGAAGGGCGAGCCTTTGATAGAAACAAATTGATGTATAGATTAATTTCTTCACTCTCCCTTCATTCTTCTATATGACTATGAAGGGAGAAGATAACATGTTTCTCTCAAGGCCTTGCCCATCTATCTTGAGATGTTGGTTCCCTTCTCTGCCTCTTACATATATTTTTTTAGTTCCATTAAGCTTGCTGTTTCCAATCTGCGGCATGGGTCTGGTTTTTATTCTACCCATATATTTTCACTACCTACCTACTAGGCCTGTTGTAACTTCATATACCTTATAATCTAAATTTAGACTAGGACAGGCACAACATTCAGTCCCTGGCCGTTAATTCACCACTCTTAAAGGATAAACCCATATTTCACCAATGACACATTTTTCAGTCATCCTGGGAATCAACCTGGGACCCGTAGCTCAGTAGACAGACATGCTACCGACTGAGCTAAGGTGTCGCATCCTCTTATATTATATTCTTTTTATACCTTTTTTATACAATTCTTAGTCATTAGGCTACTTATTCCTATTTCAAAATAAAAGTGTGTGTTTCATTTATGATTTAGTAAAATAGTAATCATCAAAATTAGGGCTGGGCCGAACTACCCTTTTGCTGTACAGGCCCATACTGATCATTTTTGTCGATTTTTTAGATTACCGATTCAAACCATTTTGTTATTTTCTTCACAATATTACAAAAGTAATGTGCAAAACAACAAACATACATTTTTGAAAATAATAGTTTGAATTAGAAGGAATAGTCAGCGCTCTTACCTTGGTGATACTGAAGTAGGAATTGTTTAGATAGAACACTAAGAAACATCTATTTAAACAATCTCTACTCCAATATCACCAAAGTAAGTGTGATGGCTATCCCTTCTAATTTAAACCATGATTTAATCTAAAAAAACTGGATGTAATAGAGCTGAGAAAAGTACTGAATGTAAATTCCTTGGAAGCGCGTGAGATAAAAGATGGAAGTAGAGAGAATTGTAATTAGAAGAGCACAGCGGGGAAAGTTGTTCTTAGGTGTGAAAGAGACCTGCTCTGGAGAAGAGAAGTGACCTTGAAATGCAAGGAAGTTTTGTACAGAGCATACTTAGTTACCATTGTCACTTATGCAGCAGAAACATGTGTAATGAATGTAAGAGAGACTAGGAAAGTGGAGGCTATGGGAATGAAGTTTGTGAGGAGCATGTTAGCTTTAATGTGGAGAAACAAAATTACGAATGAAGTTATTTGGGAAAGAGTTGGTGTACATTGAGTACATGAGAATTAGAGGAAACAAAACTGAGATGGTATAAGCATGTAGTGAGGATGGAAAAAGAGGGAATAGCAAAGAAAATGATGGAAATGAAGTATGTAGGGAAAATACCTTAAGGCGATTGGCCCTTTTCATTTGGCGTGGAAATGCAGAGCCATGGGAACAAACAACGGTTATCTTCAAGAATAGAAGCATGTTGATTAAGTTATACTTTTTATATACACACTTCCTCTATGATTTGAACAATGATCAAATATCAATAAAAGTTACATTTTTCAATAGAAAACTGCTGGCTTCATAACAAAAAATAAGATAATGTAACAATTAACAAACATCAATACATTAACTAAGAAGGTATGTTGAAAATATTAACATAAAAATTTCACTCGTTCTTGATAAAACTGATATTTCCAAACGTATGATTTTTCCGCAAGACCTGCTCGGTAGCTAGTGCCATCTACAGTTTCCATGATCCATCTGTTCTTGTTGGTGCAGAAGGATACTTTGGTCGCTTTTGAAACCATTCCAGGCCTAGGTTTTAGACTTTCACTCAACACGGCCAAGGGCCTTAAGGAAGACCAAAAAAGAGATGGGAGATGATGATAACAGAAAGCGTACAATTGAGAGGAGAAGAATGGAAACAATTAAAGGCAGAAGAGTGGTGGAAGCATAGAGGAATATGGAGGCATTTTACTGAACTGACATCTTACTAAGCAAATATTTAAAGTGATAAAAAATAAGTATTTATCAATGTATTAGAAGTATATGAAAATAGTGTGGAAACACACTGGACATCCTTGTTTCAATTTTTTTTATAAAACCCTAGTCACATAAATAATAATTGGTTTAATAGGCTTTATTTAATATATGTATTTAGTATAGATAGTACCTGAATTAGGGTATATTTAAAATATACAAACTAAATATTAATTACTGTCTTGCCTCTTTTATTTTTCTCTTGAATGTATTCTTATTATGTTCCTTACAGGTTTGACCTAATCTTCTTGATGCTAGATCCACAAAATGAATTGTTTGATCAACGCTTGGCTCGCCATCTTGTTTCTTTGTATTACAAGACGAGAGACTCTGAGGAAGATGAACTCATGGTTAGTTTAAGGTCACTTGCTTTAATTTGTTACTATGTGTGGGAGTGTAAGAAATGTAAAGTTAATGACTGCAGAGAAATTAATACCTACCTAAACCGTTAAACATTTTTTGATTTTGAAAACAAATTATGTAAAATAATTGTGTTATAAAATATACCTCCACATTTTTAGAATGTGTTTCGTCTAAAAATAATAGTTTTTCTTCTAAAGGATGCAATGTATGTTAGATTTTGAAACATTTAAAATATCTGAGTCATATTTAATTAAAACATAATTTTTTAATAACCTTAATGCATATTTGTTTTTTATTTATATAATTAAGTTTTAAAATTATATATTTATTCAACCCAAGTTCAACTTTGCTTAATACCCAGGAGCTTTATGAAAAGCTTGCTTGAGTTTGACTTGGATGAAAAAACTGATGCTCACAAACCCCTTGTTAAAACCTCTCTCAACATTTGTTAGGAAAAATACTATAGACCTTTTATTTGGAAATAAATATATATATATATATATATATATGTATTTATTTTCTAATGCAACCAGGGTTTGTTGACTAGACATTTCTGGCCTTCAACTGTTAATGGTGGATATATAACCATCTTTTGATGTTGGGGCACTATGTATTCTACTTAGCACCGCGTCTTACTACTCGTTCGATTTATGCGCTGGCACGATGTAGGTGTTCTAGATTAGAATGATGAGATGATTATGATTATGTGGTGCCAGTAAAAGCCTTAAGCCAAATATAACTAACCAGATTATGGTGACCATAGGAACAATTCCCCTTTTCAGAAAAAAGATCATTGGTACTTCCAGGAATAAAACCCATGACCTCAAGATAGCCTATTTAGAAAACTTTCAATTCAAAAACTAAATTTAGATAACATTTTTTACTGCACATATTTTTTCTCTTTTCAAAAATTCTACAAGATTACAAAATTTAAATTTATTGTTCAGGTCTATAACTGCAACCAAATCAGAGTTTTTGTCCCTTTTTGTGATCCAATTTAAAATATTTTAAATATCTACCCATATATAATCTTTTAATTTTATCATCAAATTATGTTTTATATTTTTATTGGAATGGTTGGGAATGATAAGCTTGCACTAAAATTATAAATCTGAAAAATAAATATAGACCTAAATCATAAAATTCTTTTTTAACTATCCTCTGGTTTGTTCTTTCTGAAAATAGTTAACTTTTTTCATACATATTATTTTAAAGCATTACCTCCTTTCATAACCTCTTTTGTCCATTTTTGTGTTTCTTTCTTTTTCCCCTCTATTATTATACTTTCATTTTTCAATATATTCTTCTAACTTAAAATCATGAATCCACAGAATTACTGGCTTTCACAAATCAGAAACCTCTCATCCAAATTTGCAGCTGTAAAATGCCACATTTTTTTCTTACAAATCTGTATAAACCTAGGCTTAATTCCAACTGGTCTTGCCATAAAACCAGCCATTACAGGAATGCCACAGTACATGCATAAAACAGTCCTTTCTTTGGCCAAACAACAATCTCAACAGTTAACAATACAAGTTTTTAAACTGAAGCCTAAATGTTTTTGCTCAATGCACTTTTTTCATACATATGAAAATAGTTAATAGTTATTTCCTGCCCAAAAATGTCTTGAAGTCAAACTATCATTCCCGCACATGTCTAGTCATAACCTGATAATTTGAAATGATGTATTCAGACCTACCAAATGTTTTCATATTTGTTGTTTAAAGTACATTAGTTGATGAAAAATAATTCTACATAGGTAATTGTAATGCTATCAGCTATTAATGGTTCTCTTTAGGACATGAGTATTCTGCGTGATTATATTGCGTATGCAAGAGAACATATCCACCCAAAGCTGAGTGAGCTAGCATCAAACAGGCTGGTGCAAGCATACGTTGATATGCGCAAAGTGGGGAGTGGTCGAGGTCAGATAACCGCATACCCTCGTCAACTTGAGTCCCTCATCAGACTCTCGGAGGCCCACGCCAAGTTGAGATTCTCACAAACAGTTGAGGTTCTGGATGTAGAAGAGGCTTGGAGGTAATTAGTTATAGTGTTCACATATGTTTATAATATAAATATATTCTAAGCTATTGTTAAACTCTCAGCTTAGTTTTTAATATAGTCTCGCTTGGCGAATGTAGTATGTTATATTTTTGCACAAGAAGCCATGATGAGAAAATATGTTGGTAACTTGAGATGTTATCTTAATACACATACACATTTAAGCAGCATAAAGCCTACCCAAACTAGCTGAGTATGGGAAGTGCTAGATTTGTAATACATATCTCTTATTGAAGGACTTACATGCTCACTGACTGACTAGGAGGTTTAAGTCAATTTGGATAAAGTAACACCTTCACAAGGGTGATTATGCTAGATTTCTTAAATGTATGTGAGCGTTTAAGAACAGCGCAGGGTGTCCAGGGATCTGAAAAACAGAAATGATAGGGAATTTATTTTGTCAGGGGAAAGCAGGTGGATTTGATCAAATTACTGGAATTTTTACATATTCACTTTAAAAAAATCGCAACTGTTATTTACAATAGTAAAAATAACCTAATAAACTACTTTAATAAATTTTGTATAGTCAGGCAACAAATTATACTTTTGCTGTCATTTTTATATTGTTAGTTTTGGATTTCCTGCGTGTCTCTCAATTTGAGAATGACCCATATAATGACTGGAAAAGTCAGGAAATTTTAAAATACAGTTTGGCTGAACACCTTGTTCAACCATCAAAAAAATTATATATTCAAAGAATGATTGGAAGGGAAAGACCTACACACTTGCCAGAAAATTACTGCACAAATATTTAGTTTTAAACCTTAGCAAATTACAGTCATTTTCAAGGCACATTAGATACCTTCTTAATTTGAAGAAAAGGGCTAATGAACCCCAAAATTTACTGTGATAAAATTAAACATTTGAACCCAACAGATTTCTTGTGCATGGACCATGCAATCTAAACTTTAGTGGATTCATTCGTTTGGTGCCATTTATACCTTTGTTATTTATGATAGATACCACGCTATTAGCATGATTGACTCGCTACAATGGCATCATGCATTTATAGTTAATATTATAAGATTCGTTTATGTGTTATTCTTGACCACATTGATATTATTTTATTTATAATATTTCCACTAGACTACACAGGGAAGCCTTAAAACAATCTGCAACAGACCCTTTGTCTGGCAAGATAGATGTCTGCATATTAACAACTGGTCTGAGCAGTGCAACGAGGAAACGTCGTCTTGAACTTGCCCAAGCGCTGAAAAAATTGATTACCTCTAAAGGCCAAGTGAAGACATTAAACTACCAGAAGATATTCTCCGAGCTTAAGGAAGGATCCCAAGTGGTTAGTCAAGTTAGACAATTGAATAATACTACTGAATCCAAATCTTAGAAAAGTGTTGCATAATTTTACTTATAGTAAGAAGATTGTAAGAAGGTACAGGAAAGGTGGATTGAAACATATAAATGGAACACACACACAATATGGCTTTTACAATAAAAAGAACACAATTCACACTTTACATTAATATCATTATACAAAGAAGTAATAGCTGCCTCTTGAAGAAAATATATCACTACCGCCCAATCCCCCGACCTAGGTTTCATTCTTTTGGAACTCATCAAACAAATGTTAATTGTGCAATACATATTTTAGGCCAAAGCATTTTTTGATGCATGCATTCAAAATTGCCTTTTCCGAGGAAAGTTTTGTTTACGTCTTGGTTTGTTGGGTGAATAATTCTTTACTTTCACTGTAGAATCAGAAAGGAAATGTTTGTTGGGTGAATAATTATTTACTTTCACTGTAAAATCAGAAAGGAAATGAGTGGTTATGTGTTCACAATAAAGTGGGATCATACTTTTTTTTAATAGATAATTTAAGGATAGCTTACTGATGAGTGATGACTGATTTTAAAAAAATCAGAAAATGTTTACTAACAATCAATTTACTTAAAAGTGAGTGGGGAGTTTTTACATGTGTTAAATAAGATTATGTTTGATTTTATTTTTACAAAAAATATTAAGCGTACATTACTGATTTTTGAAAATTTTCGTTCCAAACTTTTATATCAGATAGAAATTCGAGATCTAGTAGAACTCTAGTTGATGGCAACATTTACAAAATATTTGTTGGCTTAACAATGTGAATGAAAAGATTATTTTAAAGTTTGCTAAGAATTTTTTGAATCTTTGATGGCAATGTTGATGTTAATTGTTGTAAACTAAAATATCATTCAGAAAACTTCTATATTAAAAAATAAATTTTAATTTCATTTTTAAATCTAAATGTGTAACTCTAAAATCACAGTTTGTTAGTGAAAGATTTTGTTTGAACTTTGGCTGAAGGCCTGCCCAAGATCAACCTTCCACAATAATTGTATCTTGTGTTATTTTCTGTTCCATTAATTTAATAAGTTTCCCCCCCTTCATTACAGATGGTGACTCGTGAGATGTTTGAAGATGCATTGAAGGACTTGCAAGATGATGGTTTCATCATTGTCATGGGGAAGAACACTATTCGTGTCTGTTAGAACAAGTTTAATAAAAATACATGTTTTGATAAATTAATAAATCTTAAGATCCCTCTCAAATAATTCAACAACTCACATACTGTACAGATTTTTGACATTCCTTTTACCACCAAATATGTTCCAGGACTGCAAAGAATCACCACTTTCTTTAACAGGGTGTTCAGCAACCTGAAAAACGGAATTCAATCAAATTTATGGAATTTTTACATTTTGTCACCCAAAAAAAAAATCACAACTTTTGATTCACAGTAGTCAAAATAAAATATTTCTTTCAGTTAATACACACGGCATATCTCTTTTACTACAGCTGATAGTGTCAAGCAGACATATCAATTAACAAGGTAAACATGTTATTTTAGTTTAGTTTTTTCACCACTTCAGCCAAAGTTGAGTCATGGTTATGCGCATGTGTGAGAATTTGATTAAACGAGTATTATAGAAAGAAGGAACTAAGAATGACGGTCTCACAACTATTTTAAACCATTGTGGGATTGGGCGATCTTTTAACGGCTCTATATAATCTCACTGAAATATAATTTGAACTACCCAATTGTGTATATACTTTCACCCCTTCATTGAGTGAAACATCTTTAGAATGTGTATCTAGAAATAAAAACGACATTAAGCTATGATCTTAGTAAAATTGTGTTGTTTTTTTAAAATTATTTTTCATTTAGTACCACATCTTACTACACATTTGGGTTATACGCTTAAGTACTAATTACACTAATGGATTAGGAATTGGGAAGGTTAAATTCAGATTAAATGAACCCACATTTGTGTGAAGGAAAGTGGAAACACGTTTAGGAAAGCCCAGTTTACCAGACTGAGATCCTAACCTCGGTCTCCCTGTCGTCATCAGTCTGGCTAACACGGAACTAGCGCGTTAACCAACTACATCATTGAGGCGGGTCATAAAAAATAAAATTGTTAGAAATATACTATTAATATATGAGTATAGCAATCTGGAAAACCCGTAAAAGTTAGGAAATTTAAAAATATAGTTTGGCTGGACACCATGCTTAAGAGTGGCTACAGCTTTATAATTTCTTTCACTCAGACACAAAACCTTCTCCTCTCTTCTCCTAGAATCTCTTTCATGCGACACCCTAACCTTCACACCCTTCTAGTACACCAAAAATTGCCCGATCTTAACAAAACTTTCACCTTATTCAACGCAGCAAAAAGTTCACATCTGTGTATGAAACAGCACTGCGACACTGGCAAGATCTACCCAACCAGCAAGACCTTTAATAGTATTAACATGAAAAAAACAATACCCCATTCAAGGCCATTATGACTGCAACATATCCAACTTAATCTACCAACTTCAATGTGATTTTTGTGATGCTGAGTACATCGGACTCACAACAGGACCTCTGAGAATACACACTGTTTCGATACCAACCACACAAATTTAGATAAACCAGTTCCTTCCCATGCTAACATCCATAGTAGATTTTGACTCCTGCGATATCACCAGATTACTCATAGCATTGCCACTTTTAACAACTCTCAGCTCAAGCATTAGAAACTTTCACATTGATGGGTAGCCAAATCCTGACTACCTCTAGGTTTAAATCTGTGATAGAGAGAGAGGGGGGGTGGCTATTTTGGCAACGCTGCAAGTTTTCAGTTATTTTTCAAATTCTCCAAGCATGTAGATCCATATATCTTAATTTGTGTTTATGGTGTCTCCTTATATGAAAACGTAATAATTCCAAAAATTAAAACTATGTGTAACAGAAGACCTGTAAAATGTGAAAAGTGTAAGAAATGAAGTTGGAAGTGTGTTTGTTATGAAAACTTAATAATTCCAAAAATTAAAACTATGTGTAACAGAAGACCTGTAAAATGTGAAAAGTGTAAGAAATGAAGTTAGAAGTGTGTTTGTTCTTATCTAGGCCTAACCTAACAATCTTTTTAGGTTGACTTCCTTCACTATCACTTACTTTGCATTATTGTAAAGTGTTTCTACACACTCTTACTATACATAAATCTGAGTTTTATATCTCTCACAAAGTTGGTTGCAAGAAGAACAGCCATATTTGGTTGGATTCTGGCAGAACAGTTTAGAAAATATATATATATATATATGTTGTTAAAATTGAAAATTCTTTTATATCATTAGTATTATTTTATAGGTTATAATACTATAAATCTAAACTGACAGCTGCATATTACATGTCTTGACTTATGATTATATGAAAGCAGTTTCAGTAACTTTTTTAACTCTTGAATTCTTGTTAACAGAATTCACTTTAATAGAATAACCCTGTATAGTAAATAGTTTTATAGCTACTGTACTGTATTTACTAAAATTATAGCCATACAATGGAAATTTGCTCTGGTAGTAGGTGTGTGTGAATATTCAAAAATGTTAATAATTAATGGCCGAATATTCTATTCAAAACACCAAATTATAAATCGAATAGTTGTGTCATAAAACTCTTAAAAGTCTCATCTAGACCAGCATATTTATGCATGAGACACGTGGGTAGCCAGATAATCTGGTGACTCTGAGCTAAAAATACTCATGTCCTTTGTTCAATATGAGGGGTGAGGGGGTGGATACCAATGTTAGCCGAAAGCAAGAGTTTGTGTCCTGCCTAAGGGTTGTAAGATGGGTGTAAAGGGTCTTATAATGATTGGCTGGTAGAAAGAGAAACAGTTGGGAGCCATATGTCTCGGGCTCTTTCTACTAGTTTAAAGTATTTGCTACCATATTTCCCGGCTCCTGAAAATGAAAGGGGAGGGCAATATTCCTAGGTCAACCATTTGTCAATTTCTCTATCATCAACTACTATTCGGTGATCTCCATACAGACTGTCTGTCTCCCATTCAGGTAAATTTATATTTAACGAATAAGGCGATTGAAAAAATGTAACTTGTTATAAATGGTCTCCTAGTTTTGTTTATACTACAAGTAATGTTTAGTGTTAGGACGGTAATCAGGATATACAAAATAGAGTTTGAGAGACGTGTAAGCATAATTAAGTGGTTTTAGTTGACCATATTGGCTTAATGTGTGTGGCAGGAAGCAAGGTATAATTTCTTGAGGAAAAGGTTGTCATCACTATATGAAGGGTGTGGGACAATTTTTTATGTATGTAAAGATAGATGTAAAAGCTGGCTGGTATTAGCAGTTTACAAAAACACCAGGATTCTCACCATGGGTGCTAAGACCACTAAAGGAATTACTTAAACATCAGCCTTGGTATTGGCAGGAAGTCCAGGCCTATCAATATGGTGAGCTCTGAGGGAGTTCAACCCACTACTGAGTTTGTGATGTGTGTGGGACATTCGGTTTTTTATAGCAGATTTGTCAATGATGTAATGGATGCTTTCAAGATACAGCTGGATGTTTAAATTATTTTAATAATATACAGTGTGTCAGTGTCATGCACCCAAAACTGTGTTTACAAAAAACAAATGTGACACCCCCTAGGAAAACTTGCCACATGCCACAAAAATTGTTTTCCTGTTTTTATTTCTACTAATAGAAAACTTAACTCTGAATATTAAAAAAAATACCTCTAGCTATAAAATTACTTTTTTATAATATTTCAAACATCAATATTTATTTTTACCCATTTGTGATAAATAGCAGCTAAAGCTTGGGGCATGGTTTCATTTCCCTCGCAATAGCTTATTTAAAGCTAGATTTCTTATATTCATGGTGTTGTGCTAATCCTGTTTATTGGTTGAGATCGTAGTTAACGTTTCAAACTAACATGTCATAATCTAGAAACCATCAATTTCGACCTGAATTGACATTTTACACTCTGCTGAACAATTTCTTCGAGCAACATGTGGCATGTTTTTCTAGGCTGCATCCAAAATGTAGACTAGGCTGTGATTCTAGGAATGTTAAAGTAATTTTACCTCTGCAGTTTAATGTGAGCTATTACATTTAAAGGATCCTTTTATTTTACTTAAACATCTACTAGAGTAACATATTCATTAAGTAAAAACTCTATAAGAATGCTCCCAGCACTTGTTTTATTTTGATAAGCAAATAAAATGCTTGTGTTTTCATAATGTGTATACTGCAGCCAACATCTCAATCTTATGAGAGGAACCACCTTTGCAGTGTTGTGCGGAAGTGGGCCCTTTGGGCGAAGACAAAGTAAAATACACCACATTGTCTCGTGCTCACAGTTCTGCATTAATAGTATGTGTTAGTATTTAGTAACCATCGCTTTGCTCAGCCCCATCTCCTGACCACACACCCCTTTTTCCTCAGCTAGCAAGTGTGTTTCAACTGATCCGCCAATAGCGACCCCGAAGTACACAAGCATCTACAGTTTTACCTAACAAAGTCTTGATGAGAGATTTCCCATCGCAAGTGAAGCATAGGACGAGCTGAAAGTAATTTAATTAAAGTAGCTCAGGAGT
>CABFOW010000319.1:258858-318764 GCA_902141385.1 Timema californicum | reverse complement strand
CACAATCACCCTACCATTGAACATTATCGTAAGTGCGTATAACCCGAACGGGTAGTAAGACGCGGTGCTAATAATAATAATAATAATAATACTGGCTCTTAATGAAACAGATGTTAACTGAGCTATCATGAATGGAGCTTAGGCAAGTAAAGATATAAATCCATCACTATTGTTACCATAACATTTCTTACAAGTGAAGTGTGTCCCATTTTAAAACACGTCCACCCGCTCAGTGGCCGCATTGTTTAAGACGTCACTCTCACAGTAGACTAGATGGCTTATGTCCTGGAGATCAATGTTCGAATCTCGGTTGGGTGTACCGAGAATGATTTTTCCTAGACGGGTTACCATTCTCCCTCTACGCAAATGCGGATACACTTCTTCATAGTAATATCTTTCTCATCCTTGAAACCACTGGCGTAACTAGTCAATAAGTGTATAGTCCGAAAGTATAGTAAATGTGATGCTAAAAATATCCGTCTTAAAGGTTTTTTAAGAATCAGAATTATGTCCTAAGTCAAATTTATTTCGATTATGAAGACGAAACGTTTTGGAACGACCTGTGAAAACTGTCCTCCCCCGCTTTAGGACAAGACCCAGCATTTTGAGAACCGTCTGTACTGTCCTACCCCCACCCCTTCACCTCTTCAATCCAACCAGCCAAAGTGCTGATCTTGTCAGCGGCCGAGCAGAAGGAACGCATCATTATTCTGGAATGCCCGCCTGTTAACCCCTCCACGGTCGTCATTTCTCCTCCTCTCTCTTACTCTCTCCTCCGATAATCGGCCGGCATCATCTCCCAACGAGGTCCATTCCACTGTCGGCAGAGGTAAGCGACGCACGGTTGCCGTACCGAACAAAAGGAAAACCTTATAGAAAAAAGTTTTAAAATGTTAATGAAAAATTGCAAAATAGTCGGGAGACTTTTTTTTTGCATCCGGGAACAAATTTTAAGGTGGGATTGAAGGTAACACAAATTAAGGTTTGTATTTTTTTCAATTTTTATGACAAATGACTTCACTCGACAAAAATTAATAAAGTATTGCTTTAGTAGTTACATTTAGCTTAAGGTAGAGTGCTAGTGAGCGTGAGTTTAGGGCAGTATTTTTGCAGTTTTTATAGCACAAACATCTTTTGGCTAAAATAAATAATATATTTCTTCTATAGAAACATAGAGTTTTGTTTTCTGCATATGCTAATATCAACAGTTGTTTAATATCTGTCATGAGCATGGCGGCATTTGGTGACAAACTTTTCTCTGTATTTAAAAATAGTAGCAATTTTTTTTAATATCTGGTAAACGTATTAAAAATTTGACCAGGATCTTTTTAAATCTTGATTTAAAATAATTATATTAAAATGCCACTATTCTCATGACAGAATTAATGTTGAAATTATTATATACAGAAAAGTAAACTAAATACATCTATTGAAGCTATTTATTATTTATTTGAACCAAACTTTTTTTTTATCATAACCACTGAAAAAAATAGGAACTTAACTCACACTCCCTTCATTCACACTTCAAACTTCTACATTGGTCTACGTTACCAGTTTTCCCTACTCCAGATACGACAAGTAAGACGTGAGATAATATTGTAACTAGCGAGAAAATAAAAGTAATGTTTTTGATGAGATAAATATCGTCTGGCCTGTCTTCAAATTATAAGCACTACAATTTCATGTTATCTAAACATAACTACGTATTCTCTTATCGATTCAGGTTATACACTTAAGTGCGTATCATGCTAATAGTTATAGGGATTAGAAAAGTTATATTGAGAGGAATTGTACCTTCATTTGAGTGGAGGACGAATGGAAAACTATTTGGTAAAAAACACCCTCAGTGCATTCGACCGATATTCGAACCTCGCTCTCCCCCCGTCATTGGCAGTCTAGCCTACTGCGAGAGTTGCGCGTTAGACCACGCGGACACCGAAGCGGGTCTCAGTTATCTTCAAAATACGGATATTTTATCAATTTTAACTTATGTTTTAAAAGATAGATGCAATGTTATATGCTTTAACTTGACATCTATGCTTTGCATATTGTAAAAGACAAATAATTATATTCACTCTACCTCATGAAGTGAAACTATATATAGTGAAGAAAAAGATTTTTAGCTTTAATGGTCATTAAATAAGGTTTTAATATTCAAACTTTGGTGTGAATTCTATAATCTGTACAAAAATCTTCTAATACAGCCGTATGTGTATACAGATATTAAATTTGTATATATATGTATATATATGGCCTATATGTGTGTGTATATACTCGTGTGTATATATATCTGCATACATATATAAACTTAATTGATCGTAAGATTAATTCTTCTAATTCAGCTCTGTGTGCGTGTGTAAGAGAATATATATATTTGTATATCCCTACACACATACACACACCTTTATTAGAATAATGTTGTACAAATTGTAAAATAAATTAAAGAATGTATAAAAATAAACATAAAAATAGTTTTGTTCTGTTTGTTTTATTTTAAATAAAATTTCTACTTACCCAAATTCTTAATATCTATTATCTAGTAGATGTACCTTTAATAAATGCCATTACTGTCTGTCCAGGTTATCCACCAGTCACAGTTATTTGAATCAAAGGATGAGGGAGGTGAATTTTAAGTAAATATACTGGTAGGTTTGAGCTATTCTTTCATGGATTGAAAATGGAGATGGAGCAGAAGCGATGCCAAGCGTCGATTTTAGCTGGCAGCCACCTAGAGAGTGTTTTATGGAATAGTTTTATATAATATTCCTTTACTACTTTACTATCTTCATTTAATAGCATTATAGTTATTTCTTTAACTAAATAATTATGTCTCTAAGGAATTCGAAACTCTATTAAGTATGAATTGTATTATACAAATATGTATTTGTACTTAACAAGTGATAATGTATGTGCAACGGAATGGAAGCAAGTTGTTCCAAATATAAAAAGAACTGAAAGTTTAACAATGAAAGTTAATTTATGACACCATAATTAGATAAGTAAATGTAAATAAGAACTAATTTGAATCTATAAACTCTTTTAAAATGAAAAAAAAAATGAGTAGGGTGTCCTTTAGACACATTGATATAAATCTACAATTCCATACAAAAGAGGGTAAATAAAATGTTAGTTAGTATACTTCCAAACAAAGTAGAATAAAAAAAAACAGAATGTGTTATTTCTTCTTTCTTAGGTTTATTCTTCTTTGAAGATGGTAAAGTTATATTTATATATTACATAGTTTCGCCATTGACACTCAAGCTAAAGAAAGACTCAAGCGTTATAGGACCGGTGCGGTATTCTTACAGGGTGTCGGAACAAGTGCGATATAAACTGGAATTGAATAGAACGCTGACTATTGCTGATACAGTCTAATGTTTATAAGAAGGACATTTTACGACAGCGAGAAAAGCTACTATATATATATACTTCCCCGCATTAAACTGGGGTGCTAGTGAGCGCGAGTTTAGTGCATTCACTTTTCAGTTTTTATAGCATAAACAACTTTTGGACAAAATATATCAAATATGTCTTCTATTTATTCACATGGTGATATTAGCAGTTGTTGAAGATCTGTCATGAGCATAGCAGCATTTGGTGAAAAACTTGTAAAAAAAGAGAAAAGGTTGTCATTAAATTCCAGGACACTTAACAGATATTCAAGAGCTGTTGATGGCACCATGTGAAGAAGACTAAACTCTGTTTCTATAGAAGAAATATTTGATTTATTTTGGCCAAAAAATATTTATGCTATAACAATTTCAAAAATACTACCCTAAACTCACGCTCACTAGCAGCCAATCTTAATATGTAGGTCATTGTATCTGCAAATGCAACTTTTGATAGATATTATCAATACTCATAATATATTCTTCAGTGGCCGCATGGTCTAAGGCGTCACTTTCATGTTAAGACAAGACTGCCACTAACAGGTAGATCAGGTTTCAAATCCCAGTCAGATGTACTTAGGGTGGCTTTTCCAAAATAGGTTTTCACTACTCCCGTTCCAAGCAAATGCGGGTACACTTTCTGTAAGTTCAACCTTATTAATCCCTTACTCATTAGAATATAGTGCATATGCGTATAATCTGAATAGATAGTAAGATGCGGTGCTTGAAAAAACTCAAAACTAATAAATAGTAGTTTTTATTTTTGGGCTTTAAAAATAAGTTTGCATTTTTTTTTAAATAACCTTCCAATGAATAATGGACTTAATTTTTTCTATGTGCACAAAAACAATCCAACAATATTAGCTATTTGAGTTGAACTCATTTCTTTAAGACACAGAAATGGATGCATCCACTACCTCCTCGCCTTATCAAAGTATAGTTCAAACTTTACTCGGACACCCTGTAGGTAATAAAAAAGGGAGGAGGTATCGTCAACGGGCCATCAAAGTGTCAACAACGGTGTTTAAGTCCAAGAAAATACGAGCAGTGTTCAATTTGGGAACATGGCACTTCTTCTAAACGTTCTTCCTCACAGACCAGTCTTTGGAACAGAACGTTCACCTCTAAGTTCCCAATATCCATGTCGGGGATTCTGGACACAGAGCCATCCAATCGAAGAAACTAAGAGACGCAGTAACATGGCGTGCAGTCAATTAAAAGGAGCGCTATCGCTTATCCAACATTAAACTTATTAGGTTATTATGGACACTTTCAGCGATTACCTAATAAAATTATAACAAATTCGTCAATGGCTAACAAAGCTCTGAGACGCGTTGCAGATGTCAAGGAGTATCAGGTTAATAAAATGGGATGGTAGGGATTGAAAGCTAAGGGTAGTATTTTTGAAGTTTTCGTAGCAAAAAATAATTAGACAATTTTTTAGTAGAGACATAATCATTTTATTGTTTTCACATAATAATTTCAACGGTTCTTGAATATATGTCAAGGGTATCCTAGAATTTGATGTAAGCTTTTCTCTTCGTTTAAAAAGTTACTTATTGGCTGCTAACATGTTCATGACAAATATTCAAGAAATGTTGAGATTACTAAATGTAGAAGATTAAACTCATAGGTGACCTGGCGGTATAGGGGTAAAGTGTCAAACTTCTGTGCTGGCGCTGTGCTGGGTTCAATCCTCGGTCCCGGCAAAGATTTATCTGATTACCAAACCCTTCCTTCACCTCTGACAAGACATCTTGTGAGTGTGGGGAATGCCGGGCCTCCCCCGTGGTTCGGATTCCACGTTAAACTTTAGGTCCTCCATTTCATCTCACAATCACCCTACCATTACACATTAGCGTAAGTGCGTATAATCCGAACGGGTAGTAAGACGCGGTACTAATAATAATAATAATAATAATAAAGCTCATATGTTTCTACTTGAGCAATATTTGACTAAAAAATGTTTGCTATGAAGAGTGCTTACCCATTCGAGCGTCTCTTTCTGTCCCACCTCAAAGAAGATTTTTGATTTCATAATATGGTTCACGACAAAATAGAGGTGAAAGTTTTCATCGTATCTAATAAAACACTTGCACGCGCAAACAAATATCCAACAAACCTACAATATTGTTATCTCATATGGGGTGAAAACCCCCTTGAATATTTATTCATGTGCTTAATGTAGGTCTTCAGATTCATATAATTGTCGATAGCTACCACATTATATATATAATATTAATGCTTAGGAAGTACCGATGGCACATTTACCTCCAGAAAAAGATAACTAAATTAGTGCTCAAATATATAGTGAATAATAATATTAATATTGATGATGATGATAATAATAACAATAATAACGCTATCACATAGTCATTAAAGGTTTACATGGCAACTTTAACGTTGCTTCATTTTGTGATTGCAAATGTATCTCCTCGAAATCATAAAATAAAATATGTTGCATGTAAATCAAATGTCCACGTATAATATACGAGTTTATTAAGCACTTACAAATAAACCATTAAAAAAATCAAACTTTTATTCCTTCAGAGCTTCGCCACATTATTTAAAAAATCGTTAAAAAAACAATACCCCAAAACCCCATGTTTAATATGCAAACAATCCACCATAAAATGAAGTCGTATTTCCTCTCGGATGGGGGCTTAGTTTGTCCGGCGGGAGCCATTCGGAATTAGGGACCGGGGCTTGACGATATTCCATGAAATCTGCAGTAAGAAAACCCATCCTGAGCTGCATTTTGTTCTCATTACTGCGTCTCTCCCGGTGAGAGAGTTGTTTGTTATAAAGCTCGTGAAAACTCGGGAGAGACATAAAAAAATGTTCTAGAGGGTTGGATTCAGCCATGCAAAGAGTGTTCCATCCATCGTAAAGTCACCCTTTTAAAAAATACACATACACGTGCACACACCTACTACCTCAGATGCACAGCCTAATTAACACATTATTACCACAAACACACTCCCACGACCCGACGAAACCGTCTGCGGTAGTTTTCTAACTGCTTTATCTGGAACCATTACGGTTGATTTGAAAATTTTCGACACCTTCCACGGGCGTGAAGTTTATATTAGTATCGCCCATAAACACGCCGTTTCCACTTGATGAGGTTCCCTTATAATCTGGGGAATGAACTCCAGCAGAATTTCATCTCAGATAAGTAGAGAGTGGTTTTAGGAAAACCAAAGCCTCGTGATCATTTGTTACTTACCCGATACTGTCGACAACCCAATAACAATACATTATTGGGCACGCGGGCCAAGGCGTCATCCTCGTCTAGTTTGTTTTGACAGTGACGGAGGGTCGGGTTACAAATCTCGGTCAGATGTAATGAGGGTGGCTTTTTTCCTAAATTAATTGACATGCTTCCTCCACGCAAATGCGAGCTGATTTACTCTGAACTGTAGATTCTTAATCATTTACCTACTATTATGAATATGCGGATAGACCGGACGGGTAATAGGGTGCGAAACCCCCCCCCCACACACACACATACACACATTATTATTATTAGTACCGCGTCTTACTACCCGTTCGGGCTATACACACTTACGATCATGTGTAATGGTATGGTTATTGTGAGATTAAATGGAGGACCTACAGTTTAACGTGGAATCCGAACCACGGTGGAGGCCTAGCATTCCACACAAATCTATGCCGGGACCGAGGATTGAACCCCGGACCCTCAGAACAGAAGTCTGACACCCTACCCCTAGACCGCCAGGTCACCGACACACACACACACACACACACAAGCTATTAGTTTTTTAGCATACGGTTGAATCCACACAAGAGCTCAAAACGCCTCGTGTGAGACGTTGAGCTGGAACAACTGTGTGCGGGTGGACTGACACAGCCCCGCGGGCGAGGTTTCACCCACCCGACGTGTAGCATGGGCTAGGATGGACTGGGCACGGCTATTGTCTCCAAGTTAACACACACACTCCTCCCCTTGTGCGGATTGGGCATTGCCAACTCGCACCCCAATTTCCTCCCAAGGTAGATTGAACAGTGCTAGATTGATCTAACCTTGAGCTTGCTCCCCTTCTCGATACACATCAATTTTACCTCCTTAGCTAACGTCCACCTGAATGGTTTGTACTGAATCCAAGACTTCTGGCTATTTATTGTATTAATTTCAAACTAATATACCACTTTGAAGTGCCTAATCCACCAATGTCTCACATTAACAGTGCCCAATCCAGCACCCATTCTCCACATTGCTTAGTGCGGGGCAGAACGCTGGCTACAGTTCGATTAGAAATGTGATCAAGTTTAGCACCAAACATTATTCCATGCAACTGACAGATTTGAATACCACTATCACTTTTAGGCTGATTGCTCTGCGACATACATAGTATATACGTGAGAATGACTACAACAACAGCATTTTACGTTTGGAAGATTTGTGTATATTTATAGCCTACAGAGAATCGGCAGAATGTGTCGGAGATTTTTTTTAAAAAAAATACCTCTATGAAAACCATCCTGTGTGCAATCAGAAGGGAAATAAGCTTGGTCTAATGGGTCAGATGTATATATTACCCTCCATTTACCATTAAAGTTAGCAGCAAACTTCCCTTGACATGTTCAGCTTATAAGAGTGGGCCATACTGTAAGCGGACAGATACACTTCAGGATAAACGGAGTGTACGATCATGTTGTGACAAACAATGGTGCTGAAGTACAACTTCACTGCGTAGGAACAATTAGAGAGGTGCGGGGTGGTCGTGAAGTTCGTCAATGATGACCTTGCCCTTTTATACAAGTTGATGAATTTTAAAATATGCATACACCTGGAAGATATGCTATATCATTTTGATAAGTGATATAAAGGGATTATACTTGCCAAAAGAGACACCTGTTCAGGTTATACGCATATAAGATAATGACTCAAATGGGTTGGGGATGATGAAGGAAGCATGTAAGAGGTATTATACCCACTTTGGCGTGGAAGGAGAGTGGGAAACCAATTAGGGAAAAACACCCTCAGTAAACCCGGCCGGGATTCAAAACCCGATTTCTCCATCATCAGCAGGCCAGTCTAAGACGTGAGTGACGCCTTAGACCATTCGGACACTGAAACGAGTAAGGATCAAGTTACCGGCTAACCTATACGGTGGTGGAGGTATAGACGTGAAAGTAGAAAAGTTTGTATTTATTTTTGGTATGAGACATTCTTCGTTACCCCTATGGAACAATATATTTAATACTTTCTCTACACCTCTTCAATATTATCCCTCAGACACCTAGCTAGATGATTCAGGGGGCGTGGGACATAGGAACATAAAATAATCACAAACATTTATATTCCATAATAAAAAAACCTTTAAACTTTTTAAATAAATAAAATACGGAGATCTACTTCCAATATCAAGCTACATTATTCTTTTCCTTAACCACATTTAAATGATCCGATTTGTTCTAATCAAATTATTTAAGAAATACATTCACACATGGCATCTTGTGCACGTATTTTGTAACTACATAGAGGATTTCTGCCCACCTCACCCCCTCACATCTCCTCTAGGCAGCCCTGATGTCATAACGCCAAACAAGCAAAACCACATGTAGGCCTACATTTTTTAGCCAAAGAAAAGAGACCACGAGCGCTATCTTGACTTCCTAATATAACTGCCAACCATAATTATTACTCTCCTGTATCTATCCGCGCATGCGCTTATGATCTTTTGCCACTGCACAGCTCTAAAGTTTTTTTTTGTTTTTTTGTTAACAAATACTTCCATTGATAAGAATAACTATTGTCAACTTGTCCTGTATGCACCATGGTACTTTCACGTAGGAATACTTCTAACTATCTTCCTCAAAGATTAACAAGATCCGGCATGGGAACCAGGTTTTTATCGGGCTGCGTATTGCTGTGAGCTGAGAGAACAACATTGCAACACATAAAGATATTTGCGAGACAAGAAGATGATAAGGGGCAGAAGCAGAGCGGTGGTAAACACACTAAAAGGAACAACTTGAAATTGAGTCGGTGGAAAGAGAAGTTGAAGTATAATAAATAAGTAAAATTATAATGACCATTCCGTCATATTTAAATATTGATAAATTAAGATGAATAAAAGCGAAAGAGTATAAGAAATTTACAAAGGAAACATACGTGAAGAGGGAAAAACATATGTAAATAATATAAAATAATGAAAATATCAAGAGAATATATAGTCAATCAAGTAGATAGTTCTGCCAGTGACATATGATTTTAATATCCAAATCTAAAAGTTAATATAGTGAAATTTAATATATACTAGTGTATTAACAAAAATGACAGTTCATAAATGTATCGGGGAGAAAACACTATATATAGTGAAGTAATGTTACGATAATAATGGGGTTAAATTTTTTGAGTTCAAAAATTACGAAATGTGACCATATTTGTATTGTTATTTTGGCATTGATACTATCAATCAAAAGTGACAGCTACTTAAAATGTGATCTAACGTATGATTACATTAAAATCGTTCTTGTAGCTGTCAGATATATACCATCCCCATATAAATTATCTAAGGGTATGCTGATAAACTGTATAGATATAGAAATAAAATCAAAGATAGAATAAGAGTTTGTAAACAGATTAATTTAACGAATTGATTTCATCTACATTTAGTTCACACATGAGCGCTTGCTAGAAACTACAAATTTGTGTACACGCCTGGTAGTTAAAATGTTTGATCATATAAAAAAATGTTAATTTACTGTATAAAAACTTATTAAATACATTAATATAAAAGCGAAATAAATTCTGCAATGAACTGGGTCTGAAAGCGTTACTTGTAGGTCGTTACAAAATAAAAATAAAGTTTTTCAATTACCATTTTGTATAAGTTAATACACAAGCAAAAAGAAAAAAATTCTATAAAAACAAGATGAATTTTAGTATACGAGATCCAAGTGAAACAAGACACGACCAAGAACTGTAAGAAAGGAGGATAGAGAGGGAACGTTATCTTTGCATCACGGTTGCTACGTTGAATACTTATTGCGTCATGCCTAGTAATGTTGAAAGGCAAAATTAGTAAATAAGAAAATAAAACAAACCGCATACAATCGATGTGAACTTTAAAAAAAGGTATGGATACGTAAAGCCTCTGACCCAAGTTGATGCATTTTTGGTAATATTTTCTGTCCAATAAAAAGTGTATAATAAACCAACATTAAGTCAGTGATAATGATAAAAAAATCAATCGTTAAAAATAGAGAGATTCATGCCCTGGATATATTAAAAAAACACCAGACTTCTCAAAATGAAATTTCGAATTATATTTTGAACTCATACCAAATACGAGGATATATGTACTTGTCTATGACAAGGTTTAAACAATATCTTTATATCAGGGTGTAGAGAACGCAAAAAAAGGTAAGTGTTTTTGCAGTTTTTAGAGCAAAAAAAGGTTTTGTCAAAATAAATAAAATATTGCTTCAGTACAAAAATAGAGTTTAATTTTCTTCACATGGTGATATCAACATTGGTTGAACAGCTGTTATGAGCATAACGGCATAAGATGACAAAGTTTTTAAATATAGATAAAAAGTTGTCATTAAATTCCAGGACACCCTCGACAAATATTCAAAAACTGTTTATATCTCCGTCTGTAGAAAATTAAACTCGATGACAGTACTGAAGAAATATTTGATTTATTTGACGAAGAATGTATTTTGATATATTCTAAACTATAGCCACAATATCACGTGAAATAGATATAATAATAATAGTAATAATAATGCCTCATGTGTTTAAAAACAAAAGATAATGTATATGTGATGTGGTTAATATATTATATACACCATTATATATATATATATAATTAAAATTATTCATATTTTTACTTTCTCGCTATCTTACAGGTAGAAAAAACATAGTGATCGTCAAAAAATCGAACTCATGATTTTGATGAGTGTTGACGTTTCATGACCCCCCGAATCCAAAAAAGTTGTTTTTGACTTTACGTCTGTCTGTTTGTCTGTCTTTACCTCCAACTAAAGCCTAAAATATTTTACCGATCGGGCTAAGACGTGGTATATAGGGCTTTCATAGGGTTGCCCCGAGGGATTTTTTGAATTGGATATCAAACCCTAAAATTGAGGGTAGTTTACTGAAGGGCAGAAAGAGAAAAAGTCGATTTTCTCAAAATCGGCTCTTACAATTTTGATTAAATTTCATTTCTAAACATTTATAAATATTCCAAACAAAATGGTTTATCTCAATATTTCGGCAAAATGACTTTAAGCGCTTTGGTCCGATGCGTTTTTTTTTTATAATATCTCCTAAACTATTTGAGATATTAAATTACTTATCGTTACAAATATGTAGGTCTCTTTATAATACAAATATTTTATAAGAAGCATATTTTTATAAAACCAATAACTTTCAATCTATACGTAAATATATATATTTTTTAACTTTTCGAACACAAAAGGTAAAAGTATATCAACCACAAAAGAAATCTAACCTGAAATGTTGATGAATGTCGACGTCTCGTGACCCCCAAACCCTTAAAAGTGCTCTTTGTAATTATGTATGTTTGTGTGTCTGTTTAAACTTAAAATTAAGAGTAGTTTAAGAAAGGGCAAAAAGAGAAAAAAATCAATTTTCTAAAATCAACTATTAACTATTTTGATTAAAATTCGTAACTAGGTGTTGATTAAGATTATAAATAAAGCGGCTATTTTCATTTTACCATGAAAATGAATTTTAAGTTACTTTACAGAAGCAGAAATGTCCTTATCTCCGCAACTATTTGAAATACTAAATAACTTATCATTGCAAAGTTTTAATACTATTAAAAATTAAAAAAACTTTTATATGAAATATATATTTTATAAATCCAAGAGTTTCTGAGATATTGGCAAATATATTAATACAATTTTGTGAAATTTATTTGTAAAGAGATGCTAAAGTTTTAACGCAATAATTCTCCAATGCTATAGAGTAATTACATATAAGTTTCTTATAGTGTGTTGTTTTTCCTTAAACCTCTTAGGAGAAATGTTTGTACAACATTGATCTATTTCCATTTTAGACTCGATAGTTAATATTTACATTTTTATTGGTCAAAATTTATAAATAAGGAATTTAATAGCAATGCGATGGCATGAAGATTTGCAACACCTAGTAAAATGTCGAGAATTTTAACCGGAAGTTGAAATTTTAATACGAAGTGTTGACCCTTGTGCACCCAACATTGATCTTTTTTTATTGATCCAAACATAAAAATGAGGACATTAATTCTTTAAAAACAAAATTATAAAATTTAAAACTGGGACTCAACAAAAATATTTTTTACATAGGTAAGCACATTTTATTCTTGGGTTTGCTAGTGTATATTATTTCGTTTCACATATATTACGAATTTTGAGTAAATAACTCCATTTTCAAACAATAGAGCGAGAAAGTCCGTACGGAGTTCCGTACCATTTATTTATAATCAGAATGAATCAATTCTTGACTTATTAAAATAGCCAAGTTAAGCCTTTAAATTTCCCACTTAGCAATCCCTCTACTAAAATACAAATATTGTAAAGGTTTTAGTTTACACGTTTCCAACCTGTAGTCCAAAGACCCAAGAGTCCTGTAGGTGTCCGTGGACAATCTAATGAAGACCAGCTTATTGTCAAGTGCTTTAACATTGGAGATACTATTTTCTCTCAACATCGTTGTTGGACTTAGGGCTTCGTGCTCTCAGTGTTTACAAAAGAGTAATAATGTACTTTATACTATTATCTATCACTTATTCATGTCAGATAACGTTTTCAATTCTTGGAAATATTAAAAATAGATAGAAACAGGCTTCGTGTAAAGCCAGAACTACGATCGAAATTATCCTCCGTTTATCCAGAGATCTGAAAGCTGAATGTTGAGAAACAGCCTCATATTAGGTGAGTGTTAAGTTAATTTTGGATATAAATAGTCAGACTCCTTAAAACCACCCATTTTTAGTAAAAAAATTGATAAATAAGTGCTGCTTTTTTATCAACATGAAATGGATTATATAGAATACTAGAAATTATTCATGTACCTAGGTTTATATTTCACCTTGTGCGGCAGGGATGATAAGCGGGGCTGCGGCAATTATCATTGACTCCAGGGGGTCTCATATCTGGTAAAAATTTGGAGTCACTGCTTTATTATATTTTGCTTCAATTGTCGTTGTCTTCTAAGAATTATTTTACATCTATTTAAAATAAATTAATATTATACTGATAATTAAAACATCCACGAGTATTTTGTGTTTATATTAAATTGTATTTTTTTATCTTTAGTTTAAGTGGCACTATGTATATTGAAAGGTTTAAGTCTTACCTTGACTAATCACATCATGGCCCTGCTTATAAAACACACTCATTGTAACCCGTTAAGGTAAGCGTTCTATCTTCCAGGGGCATAATGTCGGCCTATACATACCAAGTGTGCGACCAATTCACTTGTACTTCCTAATAAAAATAGAATATGCTGTCTAAAAAGTTCCTTTTTTTGCCGATACTTGAAGTGGAGCATTAACTATAATCTTAACAGTAAAATCTGCTATCATTGATAGTTCTATTTCTTTCAAAAGCTTGTTTGCAGCACGTTCAAAACTAACTTGTGTATCGTTGAAACGTCAAGCTGGGAACAGCTGATAACTTTGTTGATAAGGAGGGGGAGGAGGGGTGGCGGGGTGGAGAGAAAATCTCTAAGTATATCGTGATACTCATCAGTGAAGTCTCTCAAAAAACTGTTTCAAATAAATAAAGCAACAATGCTGAAGACAAATATAAGCTAGCAGCTGCCACCATGTTGGTTCCGCACGAATCCGAGAGTGACATGATGAGAAATTCAGGGCATTAAAAAAACCACCGTAAAATTACTTAAAAGATCTTCCAGAAGACAATTGCTAAGAGCGAATACGTTAACCCTTATTCCCAAAATGTCCAACTGATTAAAAAAAAACTAAAGAGGTCTTTCACTAATAAGTTAAAGCATTCCTCTAGAATTTGGTGTTGGGTACTAATTTAAATAGAGCAACTTCAAAATTCAAAATTATTAATAACATAATCATTCCCCGCCATAATTTGTCAACTTTCATCGCCTATTGAATTAAAATTAACTTAGAGAACAATCTTAAGTCATATAACTATAAATTAGAGAGTTGCCAAAAAATGTAGGAAGTTAAATAGGTATTCGTATCACGCGCGTGAGTGGTACGATGATAAGTTTAGAGTTTTTGCTGGAACCCAAAAAGATGTGTCCGCGATGCTGTCTGTAAAGATCTTCCAGAAGACAATTGCTAAGAGCGAATACGTTAACCCTTATTCCCAAAATGTCCAACTGATTAAAAAAAAACTAAAGAGGTCTTTCACTAATAAGTTAAAGCATTCCTCTAGAATTTGGTGTTGGGTACTAATTTAAATAGAGCAACTTCAAAATTCAAAATTATTAATAACATAATCATTCCCCGCCATAATTTGTCAACTTTCATCGCCTATTGAATTAAAATTAACTTAGAGAACAATCTTAAGTCATATAACTATAAATTAGAGAGTTGCCAAAAAATGTAGGAAGTTAAATAGGTATTCGTATCACGCGCGTGAGTGGTACGATGATAAGTTTAGAGTTTTTGCTGGAACCCAAAAAGATGTGTCCGCGATGCTGTCTGTCCGTCTGTATCTTGGCCTAGAGCCGAAACAATTTTACCAAACGGGCTGAAACTTGGTAACTAGGATTCTCATAGGGTTCCCCCGAAAAGATACTTCTGGAATTAGATAGCTAATTAGCTAAATTATGGGTAGTTTATCGAAGGTTGAAAAGAGGACAAATCGGTTTTCTCAAAATCCAATTCAACGATTTTGATTATATTTTGTATACAGGCACCGTTTAGCATGATAAACATTACTTTACATAGGTAGTTTTACATACGCAAAAATTTAGTTTTATTTGATCTTCACAATTATTTTAGATATAAAATAACTTATCAAGGTCAAGTTGTGGTTGTAATGAAAACTTTAAAAAAATGAGATATATTTTTATAAAACTAGCAGTTTCTGAGCCATAAGCAAATATAGTATGGAGGCTTATTAGAAATATAAATCAATGGTTATGTTCTTCAGTGGACAAAGATATGTTATCTTCTCAGTGTTTATGTAACAGTGTACATTATTACATCCACCCTCCTTGGTGGAATGTTTCTGCAAAATGTTTATTATTTCGTTTCACAAATCTTACGAGTTTTTAATAAATGTCTCTAGTTTAAGATTAAAGAAAAAAGAAAGTATGTGTGGTGTACCGTATCCTTTATTTACAAATATATTACGCCAAAATTAGTTGCCCATCAATTGCAACAGTGGGCATGCGGGCATCCTAAATGTCAAGCTGCTTATCCAGTTTGATTTACAGCTATCACGGAGGTCAGAGTTCGAATCTCCACCGTACGTTCAAGCGAGATTTTTCTTTAGTGGTTTCTCTTTCTCCCTTCACACAAATTCAGGTACGTTTCATCTAAATTATATATTTCTCACCCACATTCTGTTAGTTTAATTACATGCTCTTAGTCTGGACGGTTGGTAAGACTCCGTGGGGAAAAAAAAGCACAATCGCGTGTAGCTATTTATAATCTTTTAAATGTGTTCGTCCCTTTTCAAATACGAGGCGACGTTTTGTAAGTGGTTATAGGCCAACAATGAAGGTCAACATTTGGTATTGACCCACCTTAACACGAGAGAGGTAACAGAGTCACCACCCAAAACGAGGGGGCCCCCCACCTTCCACGAGGAAAATTAGGAAAAGGTGGAGAGATCTCGGGTAAGCAAAAGAAAACAACGAGAAAAAAACTGCAGTTGACGCGGCGAGTTTATTACAAAAAGAGAACGGTTATAAAAAGTCTATAGGTGAGAGAAAAAAAACACGTGACGTGCTTTATCTGAAGTAACAAAGATACAAAAAGATTAAGGTGGGGTGTGAGAAGTTGAGAGGGGGAGGCAGTAAGAGTCCAAAGTGCGGCTGAAACATGCTAATTGTAGGAAGCCTCTGGTGATGCTACCACTTAAGAGCCCGCAACACCCAAAGACTTACTGCTATGAATATCACCGCTGAGGGAACAACAGATCTTGTACACAGAACATATTTATTTTCGTTCTCTCTCGGTTAACTGTTGCCAAATCTCCTCGCTTTCAGTAATAACTGGAGGCGGTGTACTGGGGTACGAAGGAGCTACTGGCAACATCGACGAACCAGCGTTGCCAAACTTGTCTAATATTTGAGAGAATATTTAACACGTGAAAACAAGAAAGTGGCAACGTTGTTTGCAGGTATTACACATACATTTCCCTCTTTTAACTATAATTTAAAGTAAATTAGAAATATTTCGTGATTGTCTAAAGGTTGGCAGCAATAACTCAATTTGCGTAAAGATTGGACTTTCCTCTCATTTTACCCCCGCACTCTTTGGTTTTGATATTTGTGCTTGTAATTAATTTAATTTTAAGGTTGGATGACGCAGACTCTTAATATTTTGTTATGAAAAAGAAACGCCATCGCAAACACTTCCAAGATAATAGCACTTTTTAAAGTCTCTCCTGAAAATAAAAGGAAAAGGTGTCGGAAGGGAGGAGGGGGAATAGCTTCAGGGGACTTGAGAGGGGGGGGGAGCCCAATTACTCCATTAAGGATGTGTACCGCTTCAAGTGCTAATGGCGAAGTAAATTGAGTTAACACCTTTTAACACAATTACCTTTAAGAATTAAAATAGGAGGGTAATTCTAACACTGTAAACTTTGTTTGGTTTATGGAAGAAAAAAACAGTTAAGAGGGTGGGAGCAGGGAGAGAATTTGGTGTTGTCGTGAAGAAGCTTGGTAAGGTAAATATAAATTTCAAAAGCAACTTTTCACGGATAATGCACTGTATCAACACTGTTTACTAAGAATTATGGTTCTTAAACCGTATAATAAAGGATAAAATTAAATTACAAAAGTTTCATTGGTTGAATAATTATTGCTAATAACTAGTTACTTCTTTAGCAAACTTATGCTTAGAGATGTATATTATGTCGCTATTCATGATCCCTGTAAAACCATTAAAATTGTGCAGTAAATTTTTATTGTCGAGAGATGCAGAGATCTAAGAGTTATTCCAAGGAATTTTTTTTAAATATTTACGTAAATCTTCTTTAATCAATAAAATAAAAATCTATTAGGAATTGGAGTTATTGAGAAGCTATACAGAACTATATTCAAGTCCTTTAATACAAATTCTAATAGACTATAATTGTAGTCCAGTTTTTAAAGAAGGAACCTGATCTGATAGCTAAAAAAAAGTTAATGGATATTGTTTCATGTATTATATGTTAGGTAATGTTATTTGCAGTTGTTAATTTTGGTCATTTTATATGGTATTGATAGTATCTACAAAACCACACTAATAATAAAGTAAAATTTTAACATTCTTGACAAAAAAAAATTTTTTTCTAAAAGTTTCTCTTAAACAAAATCCTTTTATATACAGGGTGGTTCATTTAAAGTGTTACAAGCTGGTTTCTCGGAAACCATGCATTTTAGAGAAAAAGAAGTGTCAAGACAAAAGTTGTTTGATTTTGAGGAGCAATCGAAAAATGTGTTTTATTTTTTATTTGGTGACTTGATGCAAGGTCATTTCAAGGTCAACTATGTTATTTTAAATGGGAACATGTATTTTCTTATTACGGAATTAGGCTTAAGGACATTATTTTGAACACATTCAATAAATATTGTTGTTAAATGTTGTTTCACTTCTGTACACGCTTATTACTGCATAGCACCAAATTAATAACGTTCACGTGACTTTGACATTTGTCGCTAAAGATGTAAAAAACAATAAGTATTATTATTAAATACAAGCAACTTAAGACCAAGAAACTTCTTTTTACGACCTTTGATTTCTAAGGTGACTTGTATGCTTGGTTTTATTAAATATCTTAGAAAATTGAAGGTTTAAAAATAAATATTTCAGTCATAATCTGCTTTTTTTTGTTTTGTTTTTGCGTTTGATAAAATTCCGTGATAAGGAAATACATGAGCCCTTTTAAAATAACGAATTTGACTTTAAAATTACCTTGAATCAGGCCACAAAATAAAAAAAACCTATTCGATTCCCCCTCAAAAGCAGACAAATTATGTCTTGAAACTTTTTTCTCTTAAACGCTTGGTTTACCAGAAGCACTCTTCTAACACTTTAAAAGCTCCACCCTGTATAAACGTAGTCCACAAGTATTTCATCCTCCAGTTACAAAGGGCTCCAACGACTAGCCTCAACCCACGAATGCAAGCTTGGTTGCATACACGTGTTATCTTACGGCGCACAAAGCTTGAACCTTGATACCCATGATTAGAGTTTTGTCTTTAAAGCCAGCCCAAAAGGCTACGTTACTTTCTTGCCAGTGAGGGAATATAGTGTTATAGGAAATGTTTATATTAGAATGAATAATACGAAAGGTATTCGAGAAGACCGTTAGTATAAATTTAGTCGTATCATATTATATTTTTATTTCATATGAATTTAATTAAAGACATTTCAGGGATAAGCGGCGAACTTTTGAAGTGCGGCAATGAACTTTCGAGTTACCATTACCATAGACTAAAATAAAGTATATTAAAATAAGCAGAGAGCAAAAAATTTTGTATAAATTATCACATTCTTTTAAAAATGCATAAAGTGTTTTTTTGAATTCACCAACAAGATAACTAGCTCTAAAGATAGCCAATTTCTTTAGAATAGAGGAAATCAATCCAATATAAATTTTTGATATGAATGTCTTCAGCTCAACCATTCTCTTTGGAATTCGTGTATTTATTTTCGAAAAACTTTTTTTGTTTCTTAAACATTAACATTTCATAGTTCTTAAACAAACATTTTATTTAACTTTCAAAGAACGGTGGTTTTTAGATTAACTGTTTTAACCTATTTAATGGTTTTAAATAGTTTAAAAATGACACTTCGACACGAGAATCGGAGGGGGAAAAAATGTTGGATCACAAACAAAATTTCACCATTAATACTTTAAAACTTCCAATAAATGCATGACTTGTTTTTTATCCAAATGGAAACACCTTGGGAGGTCCCCAAAATTTATGTAGTTTTCAAATAGATAATTAAATGCCCAGAATCATTCAAAAGCGGTTGCGCAGGCTTAAAATAACAAATTATTTATTTTATTAGTTAAGACATTCTCAAACTAATGGTATTGGTGTAGGTGTTGTAAAAAATTAACCATTATCATAAATTGCTGAGATTCGAGTGGTTAAAGAAATTCCTTGGAGCTCAGCAAATAAAATCAAATGTTAAGATTAAAAGACAAAATGCATTCCTTTGTGCCTCTTTATGAGTAATAAATGATCCACCTAATAAAAAAAAACTTTTGCGTTCGCTTCATTGGCTTATCAAAACGGACAATCAAAAAGACGCTGATGACTACTGAAAAGAATGAGAGGTCATTACGACCTTTCAGAAAAAAACTAAACCAAAAGGGCCCCTCATCCAATCAAAAACCATCATCGCAAGTTAACAAACAACACCAGGGATAGAAGAGGCAGCAGAGGAGGTGACGCTCCAACTTGGTTCGGGAGATCGATAAGGCGGCGGACTGACAGGCCAACACGCTGCCTGTCAAGTGCGGTCACGGTCATTTTCGTGGTGAGGAGACGGGTACGGCTCACACGTTTACACAGCCGGGACCACACGAGCCGGGCTGCGCTGCCGTCATTAGCGTTATCTTCGTGGTGAGGCCGGGACCACACGAGCCGGGCTGCGCTGCCATCATGAGCGTTATCTTCGTGGTGAGACCGGGAACACACCAGCCGGGCTGAGCTGCCGTCATGAGCGTTATCTTCGTGGTGAGGCCGGGACCACACGAGCCGGGCTGAGCTGCCATCATGAGCGTTATCTTCGTGGTGAGACCGGGAACACACCAGCCGGGCTGAGCTGCCGTCATGAGCGTTATCTTCGTGGTGAGGCCGGGACCACACGAGCCGGGCTGCGCTGCCATCATGAGCGTTATCTTCGTGGTGAGACCGGGAACACACCAGCCGGGCTGAGCTGCCGTCATGAGCGTTATCTTCGTGGTGAGGCCGGGACCACACGAGCCGGGCTGAGCTGCCATCATGAGCGTTATCTTCGTGGTGAGGCCGGGACCACACGATCCGGGCTATGCTGCCATCATGAGCGTTATCTTCGTGGTGAGGCCGGGATCACACGAGCCGGGCTGAGCTGCCATCATGAGCGTTATCTTCGTGGTGAGGCCGGGACCACACGATCCGGGCTATGCTGCCGTCATGAGCGTTATCTTCGTGATGAGGCTGGGACCACACGAGCCAGGCTGCGCTGCCATCATGAGCATTGTCTTCATGGTGAGGCCGGGACCACACGATCCGGGCTGCGCTGCCATCATGAGAGTTA
Source organism: Timema californicum (assembly GCA_902141385.1). Taxonomy (NCBI): domain Eukaryota; kingdom Metazoa; phylum Arthropoda; class Insecta; order Phasmatodea; family Timematidae; genus Timema; species Timema californicum. The sequence goes on along the minus strand of CABFOW010000319.1, from coordinate 297,937 downwards.
TATGTTTATGGTGAGGCCTGGTACACACTAACAGATCTACGCTGCTGTCGTGAGTGATATATATATGGTGAGGTCTAGTACACACGATAAGAACTACGTTGCTGTCTCATGATCGTTATCTACACAATGAGGCCTGGTCCCCATGAGCAGAGTTCTAGAACCAAACAATCATGTTGGCAATCTACAGCGTCTTTAAAGAGCATCAACCCTTCCTTCACTTCTGACAAGACATCTTGTGAATGTGGGGAATGCCAGGCCTCCACCGTGGTTCGGATTCCACGTTAAACTGTAGGTCCTCCATTTCATCTCACAATCACCCTACCATTACACATTAGCGTAGGTGCGTATAACCCGAACGGGTAGTAAGACGCGGTGCTAATAATAATAATAATAATAATTTAAAGAGCATCAACCTCATAGCGTGGTAATGACCTCATCTGTCTAAAAAAAGTGTTACTCTCATTTATTAATTGGTCCACTTCTTAATAAGCGTCTGAGCTATTCAACTACACTTTTGATGTAAGGATTAGGAACGTATAGCTTATAGAATGTGTATCACCATCTGCATGGAGGGAGGAGAGTGAAGGAAAAATTGATGAAAATTGTTTAAGTAAACCTGGAAAGGGTTAAAACCTCGACCTGCTTGTCTTTGTAGAACCAAATAAGCAAGACTACGGTTTTTCCACATGTATACAAGTGCGTCTTTTGACTTTGTGAACATGTGAAGTAGGACTCATAAAACGCCCTTGTTAAATAATATATACTATATTTAATGCCTTTCAATGGGAGAGTGCAATAGTGTGTATCAGGTATTCTAGAGAGGCCACAGCGTTAAGTTGACCACTAGGAGAGTGTGGTGGTGTGAAACAGGCCTCCCAGAAGGTCCACGGCGTTAAGTCAGCCACCAGGAGAGTGTGGTGGTGTGAAACAGGCCTCCCAAAGGGGCCAAGACGATAAGCTGGCCACCAGGAGAGTGTGGTGGTGTGAAACAGGCCTCCCAAAGAGGCCACAGCGCTAAGCCAGCCACCAGGAGAGTGTGGTGGTGTGAAACAGGCCTCCCAAAAGGGCCGAGAAGTTAATCTGGCCACCAGGAGAGTGTGGTGGTGTGAAACAGGCCTCCCAGAGAGGCCACAGCGCTGAGACAACCACCAGGAGTGTGTGGTGGAGTGAAACAGGCCTCACAGAGAGGCCACAGCACTGAGACAGCCACCAGGAGAGTGTGGTGGTGTGAAACAGGCCTCCCAGAGGAGCCACAGTGCTAAGCCAGCCACCAGGAGAGTGTGGTGGTGTGAAACAGGCCTCCCAGAGGGGCCACAGCGCTAAGACAGCCACCAGGAGAGTGTGGTGGTGTGAAACAGGCCTCCCAGAGAGGCCACAGTGCTGAGACAACCACCAGGAGTGTGTGGTGGAGTGAAACAGGCCTCACAGAGAGGCCACAGCGCTGAGACAGCCCCCAGGAGAGTGTGGTGGTGTGAAACAGGCCTCCAGCGTGGCCCTTCACTCCCCATCAGGCCTCCCAGAGAGGCCACAGTGCTGAGACAACCACCAGGAGTGTGTGGTGGAGTGAAACAGGCCTCCCAGAGGGGCCACAGTGCTAAGCCAGCCAACAGGAGAGTGTGGTGGTGTGAAACAGGCCTCCAGCGTGGCCCTTCACTCCCCATCTCAAGACCGTGGGTGCCGTCACAAAGATTAAATAAATGTTGTTCCAGAGTGATGTTCCTCAGTCGGAGATTCTCCCACATCAACCATTCATCATTATTACCATGGACCACTCTCTAGAAGTGCCAGTCCGAAAACTACACCCCCGGGGCACACTCTTATTATTAAGAAAGCACGAGCGCTTTTCAACTTGGATTCAATTAAAATAGTTGGAGGCATTTACATAGAATGAAAACAGTACACTCAAGTACACGAACATTTTAAATTGTTTTTGAAGTGTTTGGTTTTAAAATACATTCTGAAAATATTAAAAGAAAATTACACTAAATGTCCTCACATTTATATAATTTAAAACGTAAAATGATTCATTTCGTAGTTTAAAAAACGTTTATACACAGATCATATGTCCAAGAATATTACATTCAAAAGATTATAAAAATTGTGAATTTTTAATTTGATTTTAAATTTATAATACATGTATATTATGTACTAGATTAATTGAATTTCCAACTCTATCATTTGAGGGCGACAAATGAGATAAGTCGATACATACGTGGCGCTTGATGAATAATTGCTAGTTTATAATAATTGTATCAATAAAAATTATTTGAAATTAAACTAAATACATAAAACATAGCATTTTTACAGACTTAAAGCCTTAGTCCAATGGGAAAAAATAAGGAAAAAACACGGCTTTTGCATGGAGAATTATGAGGAAACCACTCTTGTAGTAAAAATACTCCCAGAGAACCCTTTTGGGATTCAACCTCAACTTCTGAATTCTCTTAACTTTCAATTGTCAGTCAAACATACTGGAGCGTAACTATACTCCAAATTTTCTTACGGTTTGACCTTTATGACATTAAAAAAATACTAGATCTACATTCATGAGTTCATACGTCAAGTTATATGATTTGCCACTGTCGCTGTTGATAGATATTATCAATACATATAAAATAGCCTCAATAAAATAGTAAAATCATAAGCTTATCAGCTCCGGGTTAAGCAATGGGCCATTGGATGAGAGTAGGTAATTGACCTTAAAGAGCAATAGGGTACAAAGAAACTTCAATATTTCCAAAAATATTAATTAAATATAAGATAAAAGAGAACAGTTTCGCTCTCTTTAGCCAAAAATCAAACAAAAAATGAATTCGCCAGTAAAATTTAATCGCAATGTAAATTCATGTTTCAGTGACAAAATAAAATATTTAAAAAAAACCATTGTTCACACACCTACTTTGGCCGAGAGAAAAATGCATGTTTATCGGATGACCTTATGAACTGATGGTTACAAAACGGTCAAATAAAATTACAGCTGACACCATCACAAACCTTGTAGCACTAACCGATTCATGCAGTAGATATAACTATTAAAAAAAACTTGTTGAAAAATATCTCGAAAGTATATTTTGAAAATATGTACAGTAACAAAAACGTAAACCTCAATACAATTTTTCTGGTTACGTTTTTTATATGAGATTAGCTAAGAGGATTTTTAAGAAGGTTGGCTTTATAAAAAAAAGTAGTATTTGCCGGGCATAAAACAGAACAGCATTAAAATGTTGCTTGACGTTAAAAATATTGTATATACATGTTTATCTTAAAGAAATAAAATGAAACCTTTTATAAGTAAAATTTAGCAGAAAAATAATAAAAGTGGGGGCAAGATGTAAAATATTAATAAACCATAGAGTATTAAAAAAAGTATTAGTATGGATATTAGAAGTAAAGATAATATAGGCTACGATTAGGTATTTTTTTGTTTAACAAAAGACTACTCACTATAAAAAAAGTATTTTGTTTATTTTATCCACACAGTCCCAAATAAATAAACATCGCTCTTTGTGAATCCTACACATTAATCCAGGAACTAATACAAAAAAAAAAGTAGCCTTATATGATGTTAGACATAATATTTTTTTTCAATAAATATATAAATATTTTTAATCAATAAGCCAATGCGTTTATTTAATTTATTTTTAAAAGAGATTGACTTCAAGTATTTCTAGGTGTTAGTATCTCTCGCATAAATTAGTTTATTTAAACAGAAGTGGAAAAACGCTAATTTGTGATGTGTGAGAGATTTTCGCAGTTAAATCATTAACTTCCTGAGGGACTTTAAACAAGACCACCCCCCTCATCTTAAACGGTACAAATAATTATATTCTTTGGTGCTAATTTCTCCAAAACCTATTTGCAATAATTTTTTTTTTAAATCTATATGAAGACAGTCCAAACATTGATATCACGCAGTGAGGCAAGACAGTTCAAAAGTGTGTAATTAATAGTTTAAAAAAAATTAACACCAGTTACATTAAAAAATGAATTCATCGCTAACAAAAAAAAAAGTCAGTTTATGTAAATAGCTCCCGAGAAGGGATTCCTGGGACGACCATTCGTAAAGCTGTCATCTCGGAGCCGATACCACCCTCTACGGGAGTCTTCAAGGGCATTAATCAAGGTAAAATTTTAACGATCTGGACAAGGAGAGTAGAACCCAAGGCTGAAACGCCAGCAGCAACATTTTTTTTAGCACCGCATCAATCCGTTCAGGTTATATTCATACGTACTAGTTATGCTGTGTTAATGACTAGGAAAGATGAATTAATAGGAAGTGTACAGGCATTTTGAGGAGGGGGTTAGGTGGGGGAATTGTGGGAAATCATTTAGTAAATACCAACCTCAGTACACCCAACCGGGATTCAAACCCTAATTTGCCCGGTCTTCGGAAGTCCATTCTAATGCCAAAGTGACGCTGACCTAGACCATAGACCCACCGAAGCGGGTAGCGAGAATTTACTAGCCCTACTGCAAACATGGTTTCTTAAATATTTCAATAAACAGCCCAAAAAGATAAACATTATTAATCATTAGTAAACTAACCCCAAATAAAATTGGTTTAATAAAAACTAAAATATTCTCTTATTCATCATGTAAAGAACTCCCTAGATAATCACCTTAAAATATATCCTTAAAGAATTTTTTTTTAATATATGGTTCAAATCCCCGTCAAGTGAGGGTAGTGTTTACTAAATAATATATAAAATGTTGATACCAAAATAAGGTTGTATTTTCTAAAAGGTCATTCCTGTAAAAATTTTACTTTTTAAGGTAGTCCAAAGGAATGTTCATTGGAAAGAATATTCAACTAGAAGGAATATTTCGCGTGAATAAACAAGTCAACTAAATAACAAAAAAAATTACTAGTCAAATTAAGAAATGTTTTTAAAATTAATTAGAAATTTAGCTCTCTCATATACGTAATTTCAAGCCAAATCTTTAATAGGAAAGGGAAAGCAAAAATGCTTACCTACTTAGGAGTATGCAAAAAAAACTCAACCTCATGCTCGTGTGATCTTCCCCTAAAGAGGGAAAACAAGTTTCACTCTCTTTATCTCTTTCTTTTAACTAAAACTTTGGAATCTAATAAAATAAACGTTTTTTCCGAGAACTACAGTGCAGAGGAGATATAACTCAAACCGGCCCACATCTCGCCACTGACACATCGGCTACTTGCGAATAGATGGACAGAGAGGAAGGGACAGGGCAAATGTCAGAATATTTTTAAAATAAACTTTGGTAGAAATGTACACATTGAAGTAGAAGAGAAAAAAAAAAGTGTTTTGTGTCAAAAATAAAATAGACTAAAGCTGGATTCACACGTCCACCAAAAATGAAGAACATAATCTGATAGAGTGACGCAGCAATTCACACGCTGTGTGTTGAGCCAAGATGCATTGCAATGTTAACTCGAAACAGCTGATTATCAACATGTTTTAATTTCTAGTGGATAAACATATATTTTAGATCATTCTCTTGATGTATGTATTCAAATTATAGCTTTGTGTCATGGTACAATCCAATACATCGATACAAATATTTTACATTAACGGGTTATTTCAAATCTCCTCACAACGGCCAACGAAGCGGTCTGCTAGCTTCAGGCTGTAGAGAGCATGCGCTGTCATATGCACATGCGCACTGATTTGAGATGGTTGGTTCTGAGAGTTGATTGGTTCTCCCGTGCCGAACATCTCAAGCAGAGCGGAAGAAGTAGATATTAGTTGGACTTCAGTGAGAAAGCTCGCACAGACAAGGTAGAAATCTTGTGATTGGCTTAGAGCTCATCACGTGACTTTGTTTCTGTTCTGCGCTAGTTTTTCGGCGAACGTGTGAATCCACAGCAAGTCCCCAAGAACAAGAAGGATGTAAGGTATAGTCAAAAGAAAAAGATAATAAAGTATAGTTTAGATAGAAATGTGCTAATATTAGACTACATGAATAAGAAAAAAGCAAAGCAGCAAAATTAGGATTTCATAATGAAGAACGAGATTAAAGTAAACTAAAAAACCAAGAATATAACTTTTTTTTAAACTTACAAAAGTATAGTAATTTGACAGATAAATATACTGTAGTGACTGAAGTATTCAAACGATGTAAAAATAAACAAATAAATCCAAAAGAACAGCTAAACAAAAATAATCATAAGGAGGCATAAAGTGGCAGAAGCACCAAAGAGAAATATGAACGGCAACTAAGCAAACAAAAACCGATAGTGATAATAAGTTAAGGAAAATTAAAAAGATAAGATATAAATAATAGCGTTATATAAAAAACAGAGATAAAATATGACAGGAGTATTGAGTTAACGCAATAAGGTCGAGTAAAACAGCTAATAACTATATAAATTATTAATATTTATGAGCGACTTTACTATAGGAAAGTGGTAAAACCGATATTTGATAAAAACAATTAATAAGGCGTGGAACAAAACAAATTATGTACAGAAAGTATATCATGAAAAGACCAAGCGAATATATTTGAAACAGAAACGAAGAGTTCGAAGTAGATTAGTAGCGAAATAATACAACCAAATGGACCAATTAGTATGAATAGTTTTGCTTCTTTTTTGTCACCACGTCTCACTACCCATTAGGACTGTAAGCTTTTGAACTAATTACATTAACAGGCTAGGAATGAGTAAGGTTTTGTTTAGAGAAATTGTCCTCACATTTGTGTGGAGGGATATTAAAAAAACATTTAAGGAAAAGCCCCAATTGGGATTCGAGCCCTGATTTCCCCGTATTCGGCAGCCCAGTCGATTTCAGGATTGGCGCCTTAAAGTTATACCATTCGACCACAAAAGCGGTTATGAACAATAAAAATGAATATCAATAAAAGAAGAGAGGAATTCAAATAAATAAAAGGTGGATATAGACGATACAAAAATAGAATAAAACCGCATTAAGAACTGGTCTAGCAAATGAAGGAAAGAAAACAAACTTGTAAAGAGGAGTCTAGAAGTGAAGAGATGGGCGGGGGGTAGAAGAAACGAGCCAGAGGGAGAAGAGTGTGTGGCTATTTGAACAAGGCATATTGGATCGTAAACATATTATCTATTCCACGCACTCTCAAAGTAGTGAGTGTTTGAATTGAGGGCGATTAGTGGGAACGGACGTAACAGGTAGGGCCAGCTGGTCAGAGTTGGTTTCAATTGTACGTGTTCGACCGGTAGAAGAGAAGGGCCTAATTGAGAGCGGCGGTAATTACTTGGGCATTGTGCTTTCAGGCGTCACTTAGATGGACATGTGTAGTACCCGGCATGTGTGGAGAGATGTTAACAGCGCAAACAAACGCGGAATCTTCAGCGGGACGGGAAGCGGCCAATATCACGGAGATACAAACACAGTTTTTATCCGCATCTTCCTACCCGTCCGGGATATACAAATTCATTGATAGTATTGGGCGAGGGATGAAGAAGCAAGGTAGACACAAAAGCATAGAAAGAAAATTTCATGACTTTTCCCTGATACAAAAATTAAAATTTAACAGTTTAAAATCCTTATCAGGAATTTTAAAGCTGTTTAAAAATATTCAAAATACTCTATTTGTTAAAAATATTGAAACGCACTCAAAAATAAATATATCTATTGACTTAAATAAACTCAGTGTTTTAATAATACGCGATTATAATATGTATCTTCTCTGTGAAACAAAATATGATCCATTTCGAGATTTTCTGACATTTCCTTGATTTTCAGATTCCCTAGATTTTTCAGGCTTTACCCAAATGTGGCCACCCCGGGAAAGCAAAATTTAGAGTAAGTGTGCCTGCTATCTACCTTAACCCTTGATTACTTTAAAAACAAAATAAATAAAGAAAAAACAATAAGATGACAACATTGGTAACATATGGGATTTAAAACACGTCAAGATTAAACCCGAAAACTATTTTTCAGTTAGGTGACCTGGTGGTCTAGAGGTAAGGTGTCGGACTTCTATGCTGGGGGTCCGGGGTTCAATCGTCGGTCCCGGCACAGATTTATCTGATTGCCAAATCCTTTCTTCACCTCTGACAAGACGTGTATTAATCACAACTTGTGAATGTGGGGAATGCCAGGCCTCCACCGTGATTGGGATTCCATGTTAAGATGTAGGTCCTCCATTTCATCTCGCAATCAACCTACCATTACACATAAGCGTAAGTGCGTATAACCTGCCCGGGTTGTAAGACGCGGTGCTAATAATAATAATAATAATATTTTTCAGTTAGTTCCACTTCTTTTGTGTCGTTTCCCTCTACCAGTGACATGGTGAAGTAATTCCTAATGGAGTGAGGGGGTTAGTCAGAATTGTTTGCAAACTATATGAGGTAAACATGAATAAAACAATATATATTATTAAAATGAAGAGTTCGTCTGTCATGAGCATTACCCGATATCTACCGCAGTCCTTCAGGGTTTTTAGTACGTTTATACTAAAGGAGTGAAAGGATGTTGAAGTTTTATCTTATAAGAAACGTGCTCGCATCTGTAGAAAAAGTTTAGGAAAAACCTCCTTCACCTTACGGTTAACCCTTAGTTTAGGTAGTTAACTCAGCTCAAGTCAGAGGTTGCTTCGTAGGGTAGTTTTATTTAAGCTTCATTAAACAAAATTTACCAGTGAAACAGTTTATACAATTTTTTAACCTCAGCAAAATTGAAAAACTATTATTTTGAAATATGAAAAAACTAGTGAAATGGCACAGTTTTTAGCTGTTACCAAGTGGAGAATATAGAACACTGCACTTCAATTTGTGTTCTGATGGGGGAGACTGGATCGAAAAGGCGTAAAAATAAATTACAAACATGAGCAAGGCCTGGATATTGATGACGTCTTCTATATTTTTGTCGGTACCTCACATGCAATGATCATGTTCACCTAAACTCTGTTCATGATCCACTGGATGTAGTCAAGCGATTTATTTTGGGTTTTTAAGTAATATTTTCGTATTCTGAAAATTGAAATATGACACCTGGACTCGGAAATCGAACCCGGGACCTTTGGCTTAGTACGCCAATGCTCTACCCACTGAGTTATCCAGGAATCATCCCGTGCCCACGGTCATTCTTCACTCATATCTTAAGGCAGAGTCTATGATAGACGGCGTTGTTTTGGACCATTTTTTAGTTATTTTTAAGCACTTGAATGTTAATTCTTACTTGGAAGTAGAGTAGGTTACATAATGCTGAGTTATATACCCTGTAGGTGACCTGGCGGTCTAGGGGTAAGGTGTCAGACTTATATGCCGGCGGCCGGGGTTCAATCCTCGGTCCCGGCAAAGATTTATCTGATTACCAAACCCTTCCTTCACCTCTGACAAGACATCTTGTAAATGTGAGGAATGCCAGGTCTCCACCGTGGTTCGGATTCCACGTTAAACTGTAGGTCCTTCATTTCATCTCACAATCACCCTACCATTACACATTAGCGTAAGTGCGTATAACACGAACGGGTAGTAAGACGCGGTGCTAATAATAATAATAATAATAATATATACCCTGTACTCATCCCAAGACATTGTTAGAATAATCAAGTCTCATTTATACAATGAGCATGAGATGCAGCGCGAGTGGTAGAATCTAGAACCCTGTTTAGGGTATTGACTGTTAAACCCAGTGGGAAGATAGCATTGGGAAGACCTAGACAGAGATGAGAGGATAATATTAGAGTGGAACTGGAGGAGAGAGGATGTAATGAAGTGGACTGGATATAATTAACTCAAGATACGGATAGGTGGCGCATTTTTGTAAGTGCGGCAATGAAACTTTGAGTTCCTATTGCAACAAAGTAAGTAAAGTTATGTGACCCGCCTCGGTGGTGTAGTTAGCTGACGCGCTAGTTTCGTGATGCGCTAGACTTCTGAGGATATGGAGATCAAGGATCGAATCTCGGTCGGGTGATCTAGGGGTGGTTTTTCCTAAATGATTTTCCACTCCTACTCCACGCAAATATGGGTACACTTCCTCTAAATTCAACCTTCCCTATTCTTAATCCATTAGAGTAATTAGTACTTAAAGAGTATAACCCGCACGGGTAGTAAGACGCAGTGCTAAATATTACAAAGAAAAATGTATGTGTACCCAAATATAAAAATTGTTGCCACACACTTGTCGGACTGACAAGATAATGTAGGCATCAAATGAACAATTTGCGCTCTTTTCACATTTGTGGTAGAAAACTCCTAATTCCTGGTTAACCACTACAACTAAACTGGAAATATTTCTGCGAGAGGGATAGCTATTAAATTTTAAAAGTAATACGTAAATACTTGCCACCAATTTTAAGTACGGAATTCATGGGCTAGTTTTGCCTAAAGTTACGATCCTGGTAACGCTGTTTCTGATAACTGTTATGTTTTTATGTGAACTTTTTATGTTGAGCATTGTATTTTTAGATAGAGTTAAGAAGAGTCATAAAGTCTGGAGATATTGTGAAGATGCCAACTGTCTGAAAGATGTGGCTTCTTAACAGACATAAAAATACCGTATACACATTCTAATATTCGTGAACAAATTTAGAAATATTATTTTTTCATTGAAATATTTCCAAATGAGGCAATTCTTAATTTATAAACTTGGCATGGGTACAGTAAAAAAAAGTCCAATATTTAGTATATATATATAAGACACATAATTAAATAGATAGAGATATCATTAAAGACCTAATAATGGAGACTTTTACTTAAATGGCTTGCAGTGTGTTTTTTTAAGATGTGCAGAATTTTCACATAGGTACGTTAATCTATTTTATAACAAATGATCATAGCCTTTTGCGATCAATTTTAAACTTTGGAAAAGAAAAAGGCACAAACATAATTATGAGTAAAATTGATTGTAAATATCAATATAAATATAAAATACATCCAAGTATGAGTGTTTTTTTTAAAATCAATTCAAGCTATATATCTAGTGTCAGTGTAAGGTTGTCTAGATAAATAAAGTGATTTCTTCGGAAATTTAATATCTAGGCCTATATTAAAATAGTACGAATGCCAAATGGTTCAACCTCATTGTTTTCTCGAATCATTCTATCGTATGAAAAAGAACAAAATATTTTGACTAAAATTCTTATAAAAAACCTATTATTTAACTGACTTTTAGTCTTTTTTGCATCTCGCCTTGATACCTGTCCATGCAATCAACATTTAATTATACTAATGGGGCATGGATAAGGCATGAGTCCTTTAGATTAATTGCACACGAATTTGCATGGAGGAAGGTTGATAAACCAACAAAGATTAATCTACCCCCAGTATACTTTGTTTTGAGATAGTGTATTAGAAATTTCAACACATTTAATTCCCACGGCAAATTCTTTGCCTACACTTTATTTTGTAATTCGAAACGGGTGAAGGACAGGAAGAAAAGAGGCAATACTCAGACATTAAGACTGTCCCCGCGCCGACAGAGAAAGGTTGGCTGTAGACTATCGATCCTAGCGGAGTAAACAAGAACTAGAAGCAGATTTTCAGTAGAAAGTGACTGATTCAACTCATTTGATGGGCTCCGGTGTTCACACGGTTCAGAGTGTCAGGCTCTTTATAAACATTAAGGCCGGAGACAAAACAGTTTAAGTTCGAATCTTGACCAGGTGCCCTGTGAGTGGTTTTACACATAAAAAAAAACAATTATTTTCCCATTATTTCTTCACGTTATTTTAAGTGCATTTTTAATTTCATATCTTTTAAATTTCTACCTATTTGAATAAGTAATTACTTTCCTTAATGTTAAAAGCAGTATTTTTTTTTACAAAAACCAAACTGATAACGATTACTTCGTAGAAAATCAAACAGTTCTCAACTGATATGGTCAGTGGTCACGTAGCTTAAGGCATCAGGCTCGAAATATATTGGGTTGCTGATAACTGAAAGGTGTCCAATGGATGGTTTTCCGCGTGTGATTTATGATAGTGTTTTCCTTATCCCTTCAACACGCACGCGAGTGCATTTATTCAACACAATCTTCCTCATCGAGTCGTTAATAATCGCCATGGTAGAGGTATAAGAGATACTCATTGATCTAGTGTTGAGCACGGACTTGTGAATCTGGAAAAGTTAATCAGGTACAGATGAAAGCATACAAGTTTATGGTGGGATGGAAGGGGACGCGAGTTAAGGGCATTGTTTTTGCAATTTTTATTAATTTTTTTTATCAAAATAAATCAAATATTTCTCCAGTACAAACATATAGTTCAATTTTCTTTAAATTGTGATATCAACATCTGTTGAATATTTGCCATGAGCATAGCGGCATTAGATGACAAGCTTTTTAAACGAAGAGAAAATTGTGCCATTAAATTCCAGGACACCATTGACAGATATTCAACAACTCTTAGAATCAGCATGCGTAGGAAATTAAACACACTGTTTTACAGGAGAATTATTTATTTTAGCCAAAAAAATGGTTTTGATATAAAACCTGCAAAAACACTGACATTTTAGCGGGACCCGATCCACACCATTTTTAGATATTCTAAAGAATTCATTTTTTAGACGCGTACCATTCCTCAAAATGTGTATGTCTGTATTTCGGCGTAGGACCACATTATAAAATGTCTAGTACATTTACTTTGAACTAAAGTAGTTTTTATTATCTTGATGGATTAAGCTATGACCCTATCTAAATATTTATAAGCTACACCATAGTGTACTCAAGTAAGGTAAGCTTGATACCTTTCAAGGTAAACGGAGGATAATTTTGTTTAAAATAAGTGGGTTTGTGATTTTTACTAATTTTTTTTGAAATAGGGCTTTAAGAATAGAAAAATATAATATCAATGTCCAGCATAAAATCTTGAAATAAAGCGAAACCCCTTAATTTTAGTCATTTTTATCCAAACTTATAACCAAATATATGATGCAAAATATTTGCCGTATTGGGCAGTAAACTACTTACATTTCCCGTGAATGAATTAGGCGATGATTTCCCTGTAATATCCCCGACAGCTTTGATCCATCGAAGTATGTAAAAATAGAATTAACTTCCCCGTTTGCAGCCGATGTAGTTTAAAATAATAAGAGCTAAAATGACTAATAAAAAAAGAGAGGCATGAGAGTGTATGGCCACTTATGAAAACAAGTCCACGGGAGGTCCACAGAAATTGTTTTCTCCGACAATAATAAAACAAAGCTTGTTTCGCAAGGCCAGACTTTCCAAATTAAGTTCCCTACACAATACGCTGAAATCATCTCATCTCCCCATATGTACTAATCTGAATCTAGAGGAGAAACAGAGAGAGAGAGCTCAATAAAATATCGGAATTAATTAAGTGTTGGTCGGGTCGTTGCCGCCGGGTGCATCGCTTGTTTTGTTTTCAATATTAATGCACCCAGTTTTCTACGAGCTAATTAAGAAACATCACGACCAAGGACCATCTTTTGTTAGGGCCGGGGAGGGAGAGTGGGGAGATAGAAGAGGATTAGGGGCCTATAAACACGTCTATTGTATAACAACACATCAGATCATAAGGCGGGGTCCAGGTACCTGGCGCTTAATAACAAACTACCCACACCGGTGGCCACGCGGAATAAACGTCAAGCTCATGTCAGCTGGGTTGCCGGTGACAGGGAGAAAAAAGGTTTGAATCCCAGCCAAATGTACCGAGGGTGGTTTTATACCAAGCAGTTTCCCAATCTCCCTACAAGATAGTTTGGGTACATATCCACCAAATTTTACCTTCCTCATTCTTACTAAATTAGAGAAGTTAAATGCGTATATACCACCCTCAGTGGCCACACGATCTAAGGCGTCACTCTCGCAATAGACTTAACTGCCGATGACAGGGATGTTGGGGCTCGAATTTCGGTCGGGTGTAGTGATGGTGGTTTAAAAAAATATATTCTCCCATACTCTTCATGCAAATTCGGGTACACTTCATATCAAATTCAAACACTCTCTTAATTAACTCATTAACATAGTAAGTATATATACGTATACAGGGGTGGATCCAGATCATTTTCCTAGGGGGTCATAATTAAAAATAACAGTTAGGCCTACTTACAATGTTAGAGTTCTGTTTAAAGCCATTTAATAGTTTCTCATTCATATTTTCTCATGTATGTTTTAAGCTGTGGTCATCCTCTCTTATTTTATTGAATCAGATAGTTTTTACCAACTATTTCGAGTGATCCTGCTACAACAATTTTTTGAAAAATGGTTCACTCTAGAAGCTATGAGTGGTCATTTACTTGATTTTTTTAAATAAGATTTTTTTATATACCATTTAAAGTGTTCCTCAACTAGAAATTTTTGAAAATTGGGTGCCCCTCAAAGCTATTTGGAGTGATAGTCAGCTTAATTTTTTTTACGATAGTTAGATACCTCTAGAAGATAATCTTTGAAGTGGTCTTCCACTGATAAAATTTTGAAAATTGAGTTATTTCAGAAATTTGAGCAAATTTACAATTTGTAATTGTCCTCCCCAAGACATTTTTGAAATCTGTATGACCCTGAAAGCTATTTAGAGATTTCCTCCCCCGACATTTTCTGCCAGTTAGATGTATCTAGTCTAGTAGTTATTTGAAGCATTCTTCGGCAAATTTTTGACAAAAGAATGCATCTCTAAGTCATTTGGAGTTTAATTCAAGGCCATGTTTCAGCTTCATATTCGATAATATCAGAGGATTTGAAATATATCTAGGGGGGAAATTATCTCCAGGGGGCAGAGTCCCCCACAGTTCACCACTCCTACTGTCCCCACATACTCTATATTCGGTATTCGTGTATGAACTGCTCTCAGGTGATTATTAGTCTTCTTTGATGTGTGATAGTCTACCATCTATATGCTGAACAATGTTCGTCACTCGCTATGCACGACAAACATTCGTACATGAAAATAAATATTTTTTCCACACTTGCGTAAGTCATGTCGAACAGTGAATAGACGTTGATGAATAACGCACGTGTGGACCCGGATTAAGAGGTGTCCGCGCGTAAAAAGATTAAAAATTATCTAAAATGTATCTGTGATGTATTTTCTTTCTAAAATTTGAACATTTTGTTTTTGTATTAGTTTTCTAATTTTCACAGGGGGGGACCAACTGACCCTTTGACCCTCCCCCCTGAATCCGCGCCTGGGCGTATAATCCAAAAGGCTAAGGAACAAAACAAATGCGTATAGCCCAGGCCCACGATGCATAAATTGAAACCAACATAAATGAGGATAATGCATGCACTAAAACAAGAAGTTAGTTAATTTCATCATTTGAATTTAAACAGACTTAACCTATGATAGCACACATTAAAAAACCCGTTTAATCCCAAGGATAATACCTAACTTAATTAGGCAATGCAGATCAAACTATACGTCGCTTAGTAATATGTTTTTATTTATTCTTCTAACAAAACAGTCGAAATTATGACCAGTAAAATCGTTACTGTGTACATTTTAAAGAATTTTTTAAATTATGTTACTATAAAACACTTTTAAACTGAACACAAATTAGCTTTAATCAGTTAAAGAATGTAGAAAATCGCAGTTGATTAAATGTTCTGATTCGAGCGTAAACTTGTATCAAACATCTAGGTTAATCGGTCACAGTTTAAGAGCAAGATCATGAACATCGGAAGGGCAAAACCACTAATTTAAGAATGAATCATCCTACAATACTAGCAGGAATTTAGTCTATTTGAGGTTTGATAGCCTCACACTGTGGTTTTTCTTATGAAAATTGTAGTCCTGAAGATATAGCACTGCGTCTTACTATCCGTTCAAGTTATAGGCATATGTAGGTCCTAGCTACGATAATAAGTTAAATATGAGGAAGCTTACCCACATTTGCATGTAAGGAAAGTGGAAAATCATTTTAAAAATCCCCCTTAGTAAAAAAGACCTATGTTTGAACCCCACGTGCTAGTTATTTCTATTCACTGTACCGATTTTTAAAAATTTATGTGACTCAAAATTAAATATTCTTAGTTGCATAGAACTATGTTGATACCCTTAGCTTTAATTTTTCTATAAATCATAATTTGAGATAACCTTCTCCTATTTAATTTCAGCGGGACATATGAACGTCTGCAATGAGTCTATGCCTTAAAAGGAGACAATACTGTCGATATTATTAATTTCTAGTTTTCAGGAGAAAACTAAACAGAATTAAAAACTATTTTGAAAACTATATGGTATGGAACCAGGAGTCTGAAGCGGGCGAGTAAGAAGTTATATGAAAGAGCTCCCGGGATCCAAACGGGAAATTGATAGCCTTCTCCAGCAGACCACGTTTAGTATCTTGTATGAATAATTTGTCCTTGCGGCAGGAAATAAACGTACACTGTTAAAATGACAGTTTAAATAAAGATACAATGGGGGGGAATTAAGTTTGGTACGAAAGATGGTATAGAAATAGCGGCCGCTATGGTAAATGGAGACGCCGTGTTTGCGAATGCGAACCTATTTTGATAAGAAAATAGAGCAAGTGGAATTATTTCAATCAGTTGTGGAACCAAAAGTACAAATAAGAACATTTCGGGATGTCATAGATCTTGATAATAAATCTACAAGTTATTTGATTTATTAAAACAGTTATATATAGATAAGAAATACAATAGATATGAAAAAAATCAATAATTATACAGGTAATTTTTATAAGCATAAGCAAATTCATATAAACTTTGTCAAACCAACAAGAGGAATAGATAGCAAGGAGTTTCAATAGGACACAGGTATGTGTATGAAAGTCCTGCTAAAAGGTCCTTCTGTCAATACAAATGCTTGAGTACTTTATTAATATAAAATAAGGGCCTATTTATATATATTTTTAGATAAGCTCTATTTTTTGGTTCTTCTTGTACTCTTTATATCGCAGCCATTAAAAGAGATAAATTGAATCCGCTGGTAGTTTGGAAGGAAAGAATCATAAAGACTCTCAGCCTACGTTAAGTCCGGCCCCATCTCTCATTCAGACTTCAAAGGTATAAAGATGGGGTCACCGGTCGAACAAAGGGCTTAGAACGAGCCACGGATAACCTTATGAAACGGCAACACTACCATTTTCGGTAGTTAATTACCCGTATGCGCCACCTTCGGGGAGTCGTGGGTTCGAAAAAGAGGAAGATCATAAAAGTACCATTATGTGCGCGTCATAATGAAGGCTTGAAGAACGCCAGAGAAAGCTATAGCAATAAATCGCGATCAAAGAAGATCGTAGTACTAAAACAATAAGGTAATATTCAACAACAGTTCTAAGGAGCATCACATATTTGTTCAAACCAAGGTTAACCATTTAAAAATGAATTTATATTTTAAAAATACTATGAACTCACACCCACAGTAGAAAAGTCAAGCAATCTTAAAACTATTAAAACCATTTATAAGGCAAATCATATTTTCAGTACAGCAATTTTTATCAACTTTTTGTTAAGACAACATTTATGCGTAGGCCAGTAAACATTGCACAAGAAATTGGCTATTATCACCCCGTATAGACATGTTCGACTTCGGGTTGGATCATAGATTAGCATTTTATGTGCAAGGATGGTAGCTTGTATAGTTAAAAGAAAAAACTATTAGTGCGAGTCATAAAATATATGACGATGGAAACAAATGTTAGTAGTCATATTAAGCATTAAGGTCCAATGAAATCGTCCCCAAGCGTTTTAAGGTATGTATACGTTAATTATTAATAAAACGTAAAACAATTCTGCACTTAACAAGGGAGAAAAAAAATATATACTAGAGTGGCATGTAGCTACTTGTGCTAGCTTTCAAGTCAAAATCACATTTTCTTTGTACTCAAAATGTTATTAAATGCCTAATTTGAGGGCGAATGAAGTGAAATGGTAATAGGAATCATAAAAGATTCAAACCATACTTCATATATCACTTTTATCTACTCATCGTCCTAACCCAAGATCAATGAAAAATAAACCATGTATCATATTTGACGCTTTATTATTAAAATAAGACATTTAATTACTATCCTAATTAGGACAATTGCAAACATAATTTGTGAAATTAAATTTTGCCCCCATACCCGCTCCCCCCTTTCTTTCATATAGTTTAGGTACACAAATTGTATTTATGATTTTGAAAGAAAATCATTAACTAAAAAAAAAAAGTAATTGGTATCTGAAAATGTATACATAATAATAGAAGTATACTTCATTTAGTCAAAGCCTCCTCGGTGGTTGAATGGTCTGATCAAATTTGGTGTGGACTATGCCCTGAATGAATCTAGTTTATGTCAGGATATAATTAATTGAAACGTGATACCATTCCCAGGTCCAGTGCCTTAATTACAATGATTTGGAACCTGTGTGTTGATGGTCAATGGAATTTTGCTCTAAAGTTGTGTATTCTTTACATAATAACATCACTATTGAGTCGCAGATGGTTATTAACTGATAGCTAGCGATAATATTGATCGCTCATATTTAGTTGACGATTCACACATGTCCAACACAGACTCAGCCATAAGCTATGAGTGAAGAATGACCCAGATCATGGAATGAGAATCATGGATGGCTCAATAATAGAGAGTTGGCGCGCTAAGCCCAAGGTCCAGGGTTCGATTACCGTGTCCAGGTTGTCATTTTACGACAAATTTAATTTAATTAAATTAACTATTATGTCGGGTTATTTTATTTTTATTTATCACCACGTCCTACTTCCCGTTCGGGTTATATGCTTAAGTACTCATCAGGCAAATAAGTAGGGGGCGGATTTTGACCTAAATACCTTTTTTTATTCCTAGACTTTGAAAAGTAGACTTTTGAGGTATACGTTTATTTTCGATGATTGCGAAGATAGTGTGATGACTTTTATAGTGCCTATAAATGCCTATTTTCTATCTCTCTCTTCCTCACACCCTCTTCTTTCTTTCTAAATACTTGCGATCCCCCTTACCCCCCTCCTTCACTCCTTAGGTCACTCCACGTGGATACTCATGATAGGTAGGAAAAACCCCTGTGTCCAGTAATTTGATTGGTTCAAACTGGTCAGATTGTCGATAAAGATTTTCTTCTGGCCCACAACAGTATCAGTTCATTCAGTGGTTGTGTATATTACGCTATTGTTAGATGTGCATATCTGTTCATTAATATTTCTTTGTATTGGACTCGGTGCAAATTATTGAACTAAGTTAGTAGAAAATGCCCAAAGAGAAATTGTGTAAAAGTGTGCTATTCAAATAGTGGATTGGTGGTGATAGGGATTTCACAACGGATGGCAAAATGAATTTTTTGTCAGGCATGTTCCAAATAGGTAAGTTCCCTTTTCAAAAGGGGGGAAAAAATTATTAATTTTGAAAGTCAAGGTTTTTACTAAATATTTTGGCTACAGTTTAAAATTAGACCGTGATTATTTGCTATCGTTCAAACTAGGTGTCATTACTTACTGAAGGATTTCAACGACAAAGTGTAAATATTTATTAAAGCGTAAAATCTTACAAAAAATATATATTCTAGTTCTCTTGTTAAGTGATGCTTTGTTAATTCGTAGAATTCACATATATTATTAGATGAAAATTTCCACATATAATATTTAGGTAAAATGAGAGAAGAAATATCACCTAGAACAACACAAAAATACTGCAATACATATGAAGAATTACAGAAATAAATCCGGATCAAAACCAGTTTTTTCCTAAAGTTAATGACGCAGATAAAACCCAAGAGCAATTTTTTACTGACTTATGCTCTGCGATGGTAGCTGCAAGTATTCCTTAGAAGAAGCCGGAGAATCCAGATTCCAATGCTTTTCTCAACAAATATTCCAACATGAAGATACCAGATGAATCAACTATGAGGAAACACTACTTGCATTCAACTTATTTATCCGTAAGTTTTTAAAATAGCAGTTTTTCTGTCTGATATTAAAAATATTAACTAAATCGTATTGATTTAAACTATTTACAATAAACATTTATTTTTATTTAGTTTAAGACAGTTGAGAAGATCCGAGAAGATATTGGAGAATCATACTTCTGGGCTGCTGTTGATGAAACCACTGGCATATGTAAAAAGCAAATTTGGAAATTTTCCTGGAGCAATCACAGTTTTAGAGGCGAGGGATTTGCCTCTGCTGTGAAGATATTGTGGGAAATAGAAGAAAACCTTAATCAGGCTTCTGGCTCAGTTGGCACAGCCATCGCCAACAAATTTAACAGAGTATTGCAGCGAAACCATGGGTGGCAAATGATGGCAAGTATTGCAGGCATCTTGGAAGGACAAACTACATCGCTCCTAGAAGTCAAGCTTAGCTCAGCTGAGATAGCTTGTCTGAAGTTCTGCCCGATGACTTCATGTGAAGTCGAGAAAGTTTCTCACACTATAAAAAACATTTTATCAGAAAACTGAACAAAATTTACACCTGAAAATCTTGAGAAGTATTTGGTAATTAACTCTAATAGTAATTAATTTGTGTTTATGGAAAGTGTATGCTGGATTTTAAGAATGGATAATAAAAAAATTGAGTGTTTTGGTGTCTTGTTTTTGCATTACTATGCCTATTTATGTGCCTATTTTTTCTTTTTAATGCCTATTTACTGCCTTTTTTTACTTTATAATGCCTATTTATGTGCCTATTTTTGAAATTTTTAATGCCTATTTGCCTGTCTTTTTTGATAATTTTAGTGCCTATAAATCTGCCCCCTACTAATGAGTTAGGAATTGATAAAGTTGAATTTAAAGGAAATTAACCCGCATTTTCGTGGAGGTAGAGTGAAAAACCATTTAGGAACACCAGTTCATCCCCCCACCCCCCGAGATTCAAACCTCAATCTTCCCGTCCTCAGCAGTCCATCCCAACACGAAACTAGCGCATTAGCTAACCATGCCACCGAGGCGGGTAGGTTATTACTCAGATAATCGTTGTTTTGTAATGAGGGTAGCCCCCAATATAATCTGGACTCACCGCTGCATCCAGAGGCAAATCCTTGCATCAACGCAGTTCTCTGGTGAATAAAGAGTCGTTCTTGTTGAAGCTGTGAAAATGGTTACTTTTATAAAGACCAAGTCCAACAACTGGAAGGTTTTCAGAGCATTGTGTGAAGAGATTATGAGTCTTAAATATACCTTGCTGTTTCATACAAGGTGGCTCTGTCGTGGTAAGGTACTTATCCAAATGTTCAAACTTAAACATGAGGTCCAACTTTATTTTAAGACCATCCTTTCCAACTTGCTTCCAAGATACACGACTATGATTAGCTTCAGAATCTTGCATACTTATCAGATGTTCTCCTAAAATAAACAATCTAAATTTGGAAATTCAGAATAGCTCTGTAACGATCATAAATGTTTCAAACCAAATCATTTCTATGATTAAAAAAATAGGTTCTCGAAGTTCATTTATTGAAAAAGACCAAATTGAAATATTTGAAACTTTGCACAAATTCCTATTTGAGAATAAACCGCATCTCTCCCAGGAAATGAGCGATACATTAACTAAACAATTGAAAGGGCTAAAATCATATTTAGAGAAGTACTTTCTGAGAATTGGAAAAGAAGAGAACAACTTTATTGCAAGTCCCTTCGAAGAAGAATATTTCCAAACAGCCAGATTATCTAACAACGAAAAAAAAAAATATCGAACTTTTGACTAATATTACTTTAAGAGCTGACTAATTCAAAGGAAGTCCCTTACTAGCTTTTAGGCAAACATCATCAGAGAATATAAACAGCTTAACGCTTAAGTTTAAGCTAACCATTTACAATTACGGAACTTATTATAACTGCATAAAAAGTAAATGCAGTATTAAGTCAAACAAAGGTCTTGATTTGGGACTGTATATGACATCACTTGAATCTGATTTCAAAGAACTATTTGCCTCAAAACAAATTCCAAGGATCACAGTTAAGCTTTTTGTGTGGTGTACAATATATCAAAAGCGACATCTGCAGATAACATGACTCGGCGTATGAATATGTGAAAAAAGATCTAGTAACTTTTTCTAGTTGTCCATTCGTAAGAAAATTGGGGTATAATATATTTTGAAGTGGGATGGATCTAAACATGAACGTATCAGTATTTTTTTATAATTTTGATGATAAAAGTTAAAACACATTTTTTGCTTGATAAATAAAATATTTCTTCAGTAAAATCATTTAAGATCAATTTACTAAATATAGTAGTCACTTCCGCAATGACCACGACAAATACTCGCATTCGAAAACTGTAAATATAAATGTTTCTACTGGAGGAATATCTTTTTAATTTTGGTTAAGAAGATTTTTGCATAAAAACAGTAAACAATAAGGCCCTTAAATCGCGTTCCCTTTCACATCAGACTAACTCATGAATAGTGCCAGGTATTATTACATATTTTATAATGTATGTGTAGCTGTATCATACATGTTTATGAATAAACTTTAGACCTATCAGGTGGTGTTTCCAACCCTTAATTAAATGGAGTTTATATTGTTCATTTCCACCCCATTGAGAGCGGAAATGCGACTTATTATGAGGGGCAATCAACCCCAGACACAAACACCCCCTGGGCGGAACCGAATTAATTCTTTGTTTTCCCACCTTCCAGTCAAAACACTTCCACATTCTGTTTCATGCAAAATTCAAAGCGATAAATAAAAATAAACACGTATTATTACGGTGTAAAATTGCATTTTGATACGCTACGCGGGAATGTGATGTCAATTATTTCAAAACAGTCTATTATTTACAAATTATGTGTATTTTATTAGGAAAAATTACATAGTACAAGATTATAGGGTATATTTTAGAGCTATAACGAGTTTTATTTAAGATTTGGGTATAGCTCACTTTGGTTATAAGAGATGAAACAAAATAAATATGTGAAATTATTGTACGAATCACATTACAAATTAAGTAGACTTAACCACCACATCGGTGGATACACGGACAAAGAAGTCTCATTTACTGGAGACAGCGGGGTTCAAATACCAGCAAAGTGTTTTCCTAAATGGTTTCTTATCATTATTTCTAGGAAATGAAGGTACACTTATTCTTTTTTCTACCTTCTAAGTACCCATCCCATATACTGTAAACAACTAAATAACATGGATGCAGTATTAAGACGCGGTACAGGGCCTAGTTAAAAAAAACACAGCCATCATTTTGTGACAGCGCTAACTTGATTGACGGGCTTAGTACCACATAATATGAGCTTTAACTAACGTGTAAAAGTAAATTAGGGTTGTAAACCTACCTTTAATTTACCCATTTTTACACGTTTCCCTTATTTTATCAAATACACTAATATGTTTTGTATATTTTAATCTCTTTGATAACAACAACGCATTAATGAATTATGTGATTGATACCCAGATACTATTGAGCCAGGCCAAAAAAAAATGGATGTTAAAGTATTTCATTTTCAGTGCTAGCATGTGTAAGGTTTATAAGGCTTTTATTCAGAAAGTTCATGTTATATTATTTAGTGTCAATTTATAATGTTATATAAAAATATTGTGAATGTGGGGAACGCCAGGCCTCCATCGTGGTTCGGATTCCACATTAAACTGTAGGTCCTCCATTTCATCTTCACAATCACCCTACCATTACACATTAGCGTAAGTGCGTATAACCCGAACGGGTAGTAAGACGCGGTGCTAGTAATAATATATCAAAAATAAGCTAGCGAAACGTTTAGTTCTTAACGTAAATATGATGTATACATTTTGAAGAAGTACACTTTATGTTAAGAACTAGACGTTTCGTTAGCTTATTTTTTTTTTATAAAAATGTAACTTGCCTATACCAAGCTAAGCTTGATTTTAGAGACATTCATTACTGCATTACTAAACCAATGTTGTAAGAAGTATCTGGAAGTATTTTGTAAGTATGTTCTAATAGTGTGGGGAACCAAGCAACCTGAGGGGTTGATAAACTCGTACGTCACTTGTTCACCGAAGACAGTGGGAGACAGTTTTTAGATACCAGCCTTGAGTAAAATGGGGTTAGTTTTTCATTATGTGATGTAACATTTCACCCACACTAGGTGTCATATAGCCTTGCGAGTCACTCTCGCGTTGGATTGGATTGTCAGTGCCGGGAAGACCGGAGTTCAAATCTCGGTCAGGTATACTTAAGGTATTCTGTTCCTAAATTGATTCCCATTCTTCTTCCAAGTAAATGTGGGTATATTTACTTTGAAATCCTACATTTCTTATACCTATTCCATTATGTAAAACTCAGAATATACTAAACAATAGTTTTACCAGTTATCCTCTGGGGTTGGGAAAAGTGGTATGTTATCCTACATGAAGAAAATAAGTTAGGGACGATAAAAAAAAAGGGTGTTTAGGGAGATGTTTGGTCCAAAAAGGAATTAAGCTCCTGGGGAGTGGAGGAGGTTACACAATGATGAGTTGCATACCTTGTAATCATCAAAAGATGATAATCAAGTCTTGTAGATTACGGTGGACAGTGCATATAACACAAATTATAGATTATAGATACGTGTTTAGGATACCGACTGGCAAACTAAATGGGGATGAGATCAATGGGAAGACCTAGATCCAAATGTGAGGATAGCATTAACATGGGAATATTTGACGTACTCTTGTAAATGCGCCAATGAAATTTCGAGTTCATAAGTGGGATAAAGCAAGCACCTAAAGGAGGTCCTGAGAAGTAGTGGAGAAAGGGGAGGGGAAATTCTTACCTCCGGCTTACATTAATTTGTATGTGTGTCGTTTTACCTCCTCTACTGATTCTTATCCTTTAGATTAAGTAGTTAAAAGTCTTCACATTAAATATGAAAACAAAAATAAAACCAGTATTCTTTAATTTCCACGCAGTTTTTATGTGAAAGCTATTCTATTTGAACCAAAAGTATTTTCCTAAATCATCGTTGTTTATAAGTGAAGAGTGTACAGCCCATCTACGGTTTGGGTCTCGCCCTGATAGACAATAGGCCTGGGTGAAAACAGCATACCACACAAGCAGTCAAGATGGATCTTTTATTGCCCGCCATAAAGCAACAATACGAATACAGCCTTCTAAACGAATTAAAACCAATGTACGATGTACGCTAACATTATGGTCTGCTATAGGACGGAGTTACAAGAGTGATACATTTAGGCAAGGTGGAAGTGGCGGTGGTAAAATGGGGGGCAAAGGGGTAAGGGGGAGCAGTTTTACTGATCACGTCCCCGCGAGATGGATTTGGAAAGCAAAGCACTTTTTTTTTTAACATCGGGTCTTACTATCCGTTCGGGCTATAAGCATACATACTAATTACAGTAATGTAGTTATGTATTAGTAATTAATAAGTTTAAATTTAGAAGAAGTGTACATGTAATTGTGTGGAGAGAGGATGGAAAACCATTTAGTAAAATCACCCTCAATACACGCGACCGGTATTCGAAACCCAATCCTTACATGGCCAGTAATCCATTCTAAAACTTCACGATAGACTTAAACCATGGAACCACCGATGCAGGTAGGAAGTAAATACTTTTTTTTAAATACAAATATAGAGCATGTAAATAGAAAGAGGAGGTTGAGAGAGAATAAAGGTCAGTATGAGAAAAACATCTCGTTAAAGAGGATTATGAAACAGATATAGCTTGTGCTGGAGGTCATTAAGACAAGTTGGCGAAACAACTAAGAATTAAAAAGCGACGGTGAGAGTGAATAATAGTAAGAAAATAAAAGTAACTAAGGGATGAAATCAAGGGGTTTGTAAGAAAGAAAGGGTTAGTGGGAGAATGGTAAGGGAAGTAGGGTAATCGAGTAAAAAATAAATTCAGAGGGACGCAGAAGTGAAGGGGAAGGAAAATAACGGAAGAAAGAGAGTAGACAAGATGTAGAGGGTCCATTTTAAACATAAAGGAAAGAGGTGTGGGGGTTAATTTAATGGAGTACACGTCTAAAGACGTTATGTTTTTCTTTAAAGCATAGTATTTCAATCTTGTTTAGTATTATTGTTTTCACGGGACCTTATTGTAACTAAGCTAGAGCTAAACTAGACAAATATAATACATTATTATGGATTATTTACCCATAAATAATAGGCTTATAGCAATATTTCCAATAGGAAAATGTCCACTGCTCATTTAAAATCGAGCTAGAAACATTAGAATTACAACATATGCTACACCAACAAAGCTAGGACCTCATTATATTTTAACTAAGAGAGAGACAGGTGTAGAGTAGCAACGAATTTCTGGTTTAAGGTAACGGCACAGTGCACAGCCCTGGTGTGCAGTGACGACTCCAAGATGTACACCAGTGGTGTAGGATGACCACACCAAGGTGTACACCAGTGGTGTAGGATAACCAGACCAAGGTGTACACCAGTGGTGTAAGATAACCAGACCAAGGTGTACACCAGTGGTGTAGGATGACGACTCCAAGGTGTACACCAGTGGTGTAGGATGACGACTCCAAGATGTAAACCAGTGGTGTAGGATGACAACACAAAGTTGTACACCAGTGGTATAGGATGAAGACTCCAAGATGTACACCAGTGGTATAGGATGGAGAATCCAAGGTGTACACCAGTGGTATAGGATGAAGACTCCAAGGTGTACACCAGTGGTGTAGGATGAAGACTCCAAGATGTACACCAGTGGTGTAGGATGACGACTCCAAGATGTACACCAGTGGTGTAGGATGACGACTCCAAGGTGTACACCCCTGCCTAAGAGGTAACGACGCCGTGATGTACACGAGGAATACCTTATTGCGCTAAATTGTTGGTGTTGGGACGGTAACAAGGCTAGCGTGACTAGGAGGCGGGGTCGCCGGGCATCAACACCGCCATTTTTATACTCCCTCTCTCAGGTCCCCTGTACAGTCCCCTATCGTCCCAGAACCACTTCGTGTGCAACGAGGATTAACAAACATTCAAACATTGCCGTGAGATCTATTAACGTTCTTGGCGGCATCAACAATGGAACTCTTTCGAACAGCACATTTAACTAGTTTTAGGCTGGTTTCGTACCTCTTTTTAAGGCTTTCAATATTTGTTAATGTAATGCTTATATTTTAAGTTTAATTTTTTCATTATGTAACTACAGTACGACTTACATAAAAAAAATCCATTTATAGATTATGAAAACTTATTTAGTGGCCGAAATTGATAAAATGTTACCTGTATCACTTGTGCTGATTATAGGTGTTGACAGTGCCCGATTCAAGGGGGGCTTGTTAGGACCCCCACAAATCCCCGCAAGAAAAACATTAACTTTATTTTTTATTGTGGATGCCTTCTTGTTTTGTGCTTACAATAATGTTCTTCCTTAATAAAATAATTATTTTAAAACAAATTGATGAATGTGCAGTTAAAATTACTTTATAAAATAGACTATAAAGACATTTTCAACAGTTTTTCTGCAATTAAAGCAAGGAAAGTCTGTATATATTAAGATTTTTATTACTTATTTATGTCGCCTACTTTCTTTTACTTTATTATTATTATTACATTATTTGTGTTAAATCAAAAAGTTGCTTAATTTTTTGCTTTCCTCGGTGATGCTATGATGTAATTTACATGAATATATTCCCACATACCTCCCTCCAGATGTATAAATCCGGCACTAGCTGTTGATAATGTATATCAAAAGTGATAACTGCAGATCATATGAGTCGACGTATGAATAAGTGAAAGCAGATTTAATAACTTTTCTAGCTGTCATAAGACAGCTTCCTATGAAAATTGGCTACTATATTTGCCCCTTGATTGCGCGCATTATTCGAAGAGGTGTGCATAGAGGTATTTATGAAAACCTTTACGAAACAACATCGTAATACATCAGACAAGGATTTGGGCCCAGACCTTTCGCTAGTTCACAAAACACACAAGACGATAGTGACGTCATCAACAACGTGTTAACTCCTACTGAAAATCCTACACCAATGAACATATAATTATTTTTTTAGCACCACGTCTAATTACACTCTCGGGTTAAGCGCCTAGGTATTAATTGTGCCATGTAATAGGGATTAGGAAGGTTTAATCTAGAGTACGTGCACCTTCATTTGCCTAAAGAGAGAGAGTGGTAAACCTTTTAGGAAAATCCACTCTCAGTGCACCAGACCACAATCGAACTCCAATCTCCCAATATTCGGAAGTCTATTCTAATACGGGAGAAGCTTGTTAGATCATGCAACCACCGAAGCGGATCAACATTTACATGTTGAAACTTGTTAGGCAGCATGCTTACCTTGCATTATTCTACTATGGAGTATAAGATAGGGCCATAATGTAGTCCGTTAAGGTTAGAATGCTACCTTTCAGTGTAAACGGAGTGTACTGTATTTATTATGTGAACCTTGGTCTTTTAAACAATAAAAAAAACACTATGTTTATATATATATATATATATATATATATATATATATATATATTTGCAAGCCTATCTCTCTTAACTGTATGGCCAATGGTGTAAGTATAATGAAAATTGATCACCTTAAACCTTAAGAGCTAAAAATTGAAATAGCGTTATTTAAGAAAACTGAGGATGTGAAACTCAAGGTATTTATTTTAAAAAAGCTTTTACAATTATTAAGAGTGAGCTACGTCGGTTTAAACTTATATTAAGGCAAAAAGAAACACTATATATATAACGCTATTTAAATTTTTAGCACTTAAGGTTTAAGGTGTATCAATTTTCATTATACCTACACCATTGGCCATACAGTTATATATATATATATATATACACACATTTAGAAATAGATATATAACGTTAAATCAAAACACTATAGGAATATTATTTGGAACAAAAATAATGATTTTAACTTTAAATATTTTAAAGTATCAGTCTCCTTAACGAACGACATAGACGTATGATACCATTTTGCATTAAAACAACAAGAGGATGCCATCCCTCCCCACTCCCCTTCATATCCATAAGCCATAGGTCTGGTCTCCCAACTTAACGAGAATCACGAGCATACGCCAAATAAAGGACTCTTTTTGCTTTTAAAAATAAAAATATATATCCCCTCCCCGTAACATTTTAACAACTCAAAAGAATAAAGGAACAAGTTTCCATTCACTTGTTTCTTTTGTTCTTCAACATCCGAAACGTGTAGGCTATTGTCGATGCAAAGTACTTCTTAATCAAAACTAAAAGGCTATTGTTTATGGATATTTACCTCACAGGCCAACACTGTCCAACACATAAAGCCAGGAAAATAAATAAAGACTACTAACGCACCGTGAAGGACAAAGAATGGGACATTGTGACGAAATAAAGGATATCTTAAAAAGTTACATTATATGTGATACCAAGACGACCAAAATGGAGGCGTTAAAACTTACAGCGGCGAGCTAGAAAAATGCCCTTTGGTCTGGTTTTTCGTTTACGAAGAAGTGTGTGTTCGAATCTCAGTCGGGTGTATTGAAATGTATTTTTATAAATGATTTCCATTCTACCATCGCTCAAATGAAGACAAACAAATCGTTGAGAGAATAGGTTGTAAATAAGACATTGATTTTTCGTGTTGTGAATAAAATCATATTATTAGTTATATATTTTTTTAAGTTTTTGTTTAAAGCCAATTTAAAATAAATTAAAGAATTTTGAGTGACAGGTTTCAACAACATGCTATGCTACCTACACTCGTTATTCACCAGAAATAAATAATTGGTTGATACTACAAGTTGTGTGTTTTAGGTATCCTTCTCTCCACGTGCCCTGAACGGTTAACATGTAGCCAGCCCCGTGGTATAGTGGTCGAGCACTTTGCTATCAACCCAGGGTCCCGGGTTCCATTCCCTGCTGGTACCATGGGTATTTTGCACGAAAGAGGAACTATTCAAACAGTCACCAGGGTCTGGTTAACAAGGCTTAAGTTAGCTTAAGTGTTTCTACTGGTTCCACACCATCATCTAATCGAGATATAGAGAAATCAGTCAGGAAAAAGTATTTACACTTAATATATTTATTCGGACGTCCCCTGGTCAGCGGTTAGTTACTACGGGCTAATCGTCTCACATACTGGTTTAGAATAATAGTAGTTAGCCCGGAAACGCATATATATACATATATATACATTATTTCTGTTGTCAACATCCCTATTTTTGCAACTAAGGAGACGGCTAGACTGAGCGCGCGAGGGACTAAAATATAAAATAGAACGAACTGGTTGTAATGAGAGGTGGCCAAAATTGTGCGCGCGTGCGAGCGAGTGACTGAGCGCGTGCCCTTGAAAGATAAAACATTTTGGTCCACTGAGGGTGGGTTTTTCTAAATAGTTGTTTTTCCACTCTCTTTCCAAGCAAATTCGAATAGATTACCCCTAGAATGCTTAATTCTTACCCCATTATAGTAAATATATCATATGTGCGTTTAGCCTGAACAGGTAGTAAGACGCGGCGACGTGGAAACATTATTATTTAACAAAGGTGATGAAAATATATATATATTATAATTATCATCTTAATTATTATCCCCAACTTTCAAAATTCCAGTGTTTAAAAATTCACTAAAGTAATGTTCAAACTACATTTTGAGCAAACTCATATCAAGTCTGATGAAACAATTCTCAGATCATTACAGCATCTTCCACACATATAATAGCACTGAGGTGGTCTAGTAGCTTGACTGTGGCTAGGAAGTGGCTCACGTGAAAGGCATGTTTTGTGGCCCATGCGAAAGGAATCCCACTCATTCTAAGTTGTTCAAAATCTCAGCTATTTGCTTTGAAATTGACATTCAGAACTGACCTTGATATTAGGATTTATGTATAATAGAAAAGTGAGATGAAAGAAATGGATTTCTACACCACAATACTATATTACAAAAAGAGCAATAAAGCTTATTTCCAAATAATTAACAAAATTTGTTCGTATGCATATTAAATTAGATTGAATGTATAATGACTGTACTTGGACCATATATAAACCTCTCAAACACTCGTATCCAAGAAGAAGATAGAATACAAAATAATAGCAAACGATAAAAGAGATAAGCAAACCATTACTTTCTTCCTTTATCTTACCCCACGAAAACCAAACTCAGGATGTTCATAAGATAAAGACCCAAAATAAAATAATAAACTCTTCCACATTTTTTCTAACAAATATTCTGCGGCCAGAACTATGATAAAACGTGCACTGCTTTCCATCACGTGCCGAGACAAGATCACAAATATTCATAGTTTCTTGTTCACGGAAAAAGAGAACCTTAAGTTTTATGTTCTAAACAAAATTAATTGACAAGACACTATAGACTCCATCTGATATCAATCGTTCAAAAATAACAAGATGTAGTTCAATATAAGATCCCTTTTAACTCTACCTTGGATACCTTGACAAAACTCATTTAGGGTAATTCGAAATTGTATCTAGTTTTAAGAGTATGGTTAATCTATTTACTTTAGGTATTATGTTTTATCTTCTGTTGCTTGGATCTATATTATTGACACAGGATTAAAAACTATTTAATGCGAACTGTTAGTATGATATATTCTAATGGTTTTATTTAGGGGTGTGCGAGTAGGCATTTTTCACTTCGAATCGATTTTGAATTGAGATTGAATGTAATCGAGATTTTGTTTCGAGTTCAAGTAGTAAAAAGCAATATTTCTGCACTAACTATTTCAAGTAGAATTTATGTAATAGATAAAAATATAAACCATTAATTAGTATAAATATGACATATTTATAGTTTTTTGTGAAAAAATGTATAATCACACAAATTCGAATTTCTTAATATCTGTAATATAACTATACAATTTTACAAAAGGAAATATTGAAATTATATCTCTTAATTCAACAAGGGATTTCCGAGAAAAAAGAGCTCTAAGATTTTTGAGTACTTACTAAAGTTTTTCGATCATTGTAAGAATCCTAGAGTTCGAAAAGCTTCTAAAACGTGACTCGAACTTGAATTTTCGAATACTCTCACACACCTAGTTTTATTTTATAAAGTGATACATGTGTTACCGAAATCAAATTAGTATCAAACTTTAAGCTAGCTTTAGACAACGTATGACCGAGTTTCCCAACCTGGGGGTCGTAGTATTGCCTTAAAGGGGTCCATATATTCACATAGCTCACAACACTTAAAAAATATTCTTAACAATATTTCACGAATGACTTTCGGTTAAATGTTCAATTCAAGTACACTCTTGTTAACAAGCTAGTCAGTTGACCTGGTGGTCTAGGGGTAAGGTGTCGGACTTCTGTGCTGGGGTCCGGGGTTCAATCCTCGGTCGCGGCAAAGATTTATCTGATTACCAAACCCTTCCTTCACCTCTGACAAGACATCTTGTGAATGTGGGTAATGCCAGGCCTCCAACGTGGTTCGGATTCCACGTTAAACTGTAGGTCCTCCATTTCATATCACAATCACCCTACCATTACACATTACCGTAAGTGCGTATAAGCCGAACGGGTAGTAAGACGCGGTGCTAATAATAATAATAATAATAATAATAATAATAATAATAATAACAATCTAGTTGCGGTGCCAGACTTGAGGTTGAAACAGTATCACTTTAACAGGACATGTTTGATTTGAGCACATATAAATTGCACCAGCCATTTATTAAACCACTCAGAATATGTAAAAAAAACTTTATTATGTTTTGCAAATATTCTTCTATCCTTGAAATGACTGTGTTTATAAATAAAGTTCGGTGACTTTCCAGATGGAAGCATTATATCACAGGAAATAAAGGTTTGACATCGGGAATAATTATTAGTAAAAAGCTGAATGTTGGCCCCTCCCCCCTCCCTCCACCGTGTGCTTCTACTCCTGTGCTCCCCCCCCCCTACCCCCTTTCCAAAACTTTACATTCGCAGACATTGAGAAACTAGCTTATATTTTCATAAACAATGGAAGTGATGATGTAATTATTTTGTTAGTTTTAATCATAGAACTACACTCTACAAATTGGTCCTATTAAAATTTTCGCTGATAACAATAGTTGTCATAAGTTTAATAAAGGCTTAAATAAAACGGATCTTTGGTTTCAATATATAAAGTTTAAATATTATAGCTTGTTTGAAAATGACAATATGGGAATATGTTTGGTATGTTTGCTCCAATGACGCTTCAGATAATATCACTCCATGTGGATGGTGCTACTACTGGCATACCACGTAGTGGGCAGTACCACTACGGCAACAGGTAATCCCCCCGACATATGTTTGACAGGCAGTTCAGGGGTGTGGCTGGGCCAGATATTGGTATGCATCCACTCCACACACTGAAACTTTCCCTTTTCATAAAATGTTTAACCAAATATTAAATTGTATATGTATTATTATAAACTCAAGGGAAGGCAAGAAAGTAATTGTATGAAATTTTACATATTCAAAATAATAATTATTATTATTTTTAAAACCGCGTCTTACTACCCGTTCGGGCTATACGCACTTACGCTAATGTGTAATGGTAGGATGATTGTGAGAAGAAATGTAAGACCTACAATTTAACGTGGAATCCGAACCACGGTGGATGCCTGGCATTCTACACATTCACAAGTCGTGATTAATACACGTCTTGTCAGAGGTGAATGAAGGGTTTGGCAATCAGATAAATCTGTGCCGGGACCGAGGATTGAACCCCGGATCCCCAGCACAGAAGACCGACACCTTACCACTAGACCACCAGGTCACCTATATTTAAAACTAGAATGTTACAAATTAAAGTACTTACGTTTCGTTGTCTTGGTGTTTGTTAACCAAATTGTCTTACTCCTACAAGTTCAGGCTATGAAAAGCGTGTGTCGGTTTTGGCCCGAACATAGTCAGTAGCTCTTGCAGTGGACACTTTACACTTTTTGTATATTAATTATAATAAATTCAGTCATTTTAACGAAATTAAATAGTTTAAATTTACAGGCCTGGATTTAGTAATATTTTTACATTTTTCATTGAATATTTTGTTATATCATTTAAGTAAAATATTTATTTTCATTTTGTCTAGTTAAAAATAGTTTAACATATCAATGGTAAAAATTCAAATGTAAAAAAAAA
The DNA here is from genome assembly GCA_902141385.1 of Timema californicum. NCBI lineage: Eukaryota > Metazoa > Arthropoda > Insecta > Phasmatodea > Timematidae > Timema > Timema californicum. The sequence goes on along the minus strand of CABFOW010000319.1, from coordinate 264,096 downwards.
ATGTTTAAACTGGTCCCAGGTGACAAAAAATATTTAAGATTAATTTTTATCAACAATTAAAACCTAAATATTTGTCCAAATGTTATTTCATCTTCCCACCACCCAAAAGAAAATCCTTGCTACGTCTATGCCTGGCATAATCAATATTTACTGTTACAATTCACAGTATATACAGGGATGCTCGTCCAAAAGAATGTCACTTTCCTCACTTAAGGCAGGTGAGTTGTACCCTGACATTGCAGTACAATTTAATCCAGATTTTCGGCATCCAAAATTATTTCCACATCCTCATTTACAGATACAGGACACGAGGCGTAGAAGTTCATCCAGGGCAAAATGTTTGAGCTAGCAATAAGCTGCAGTGCTTTCTTCTTTCCTTCTTTTTCTTCAAGGTATTCTAACTTCCAACCTCAATAAGATACCAGCATTTTACTTCCTAGCCACCCTTGTACTTCTAAGTAAGCCTTTAGAAGATGTTTATAAGATGATTTTGATGTTGGGGGATATTTTGCCAGGTCAAAATTTGATCTTGTTAAGGTCGTGAATCGGAAGTAAGGAGCTTCGTTCAAATTTGAGTATTTACTCATCCCATACAATGGGCGGATACATTTTTTCTCCTTTGACAAACAATTCTCTTAGAGTAATTCCTTGTTAAGTAAAAATTCTTAATTGGCCCTCAGATTCATATGACGACTTTATAATTTCAATTGCTTTAATTTTTACCAATCCATAAAAGCACGATGTAATGCTTTTATGATTTCATGATTATTGATTGGTTTACTGTCGAAATTAGTAAATATTTAACATTGTACTCGATTTATGTTATTAATTTCACTTTTATCACTATAAATTGACATTGATACAGTTTTGTTCATTTACGAAATGACATGGAAAGCCTGAGCTAGTGCTGTTACAGACTGAGATTTTCTTTCGGAAATTACTGTTTCGTGTGATATTACTAGTTTTTCTGTGTGGATTTATACGCACAAGGTGCTTATATATGACCAACCCCTTGCTATTTGGACCCCTTGCTACCAGTGTTAAGACTAACTAATAGGAGAACTCCTGGCAACCTGGTGTTACGAAGGCTAGCTTCCCATTGGGTAAAGGCAGCCAACTCATCCATCACCTGATTTTCAAATACAACGGAGGGAATCTTTTAAAGAAAGAAAGTAAGTTTTAAAACGTAGTGTATTGAAATTACTTCTGAAAACGCGTGATTTTCCATTAATTAAATATTAAAAGGAAACTTTACTTACAGTTCATTAAAGAAAAATACACTTCATCCATGACTTTTTGAATATATTGTGAGGGGTGCAAAACAGCATCATTACAAGATGTTCTCATAACTTGCAGTTATACTTGTCAATTCAATATTTTCCAAAACAATGAGGGTGTGGTTTGAGAATTGCTCACTGAGCTGATGGCACTATTCAGCCTCATTGTGTGACAAGGTCATGGGTGCTAAAATATTTATATATATAATTTTACATCTTTTGAATCAGCCTACAACTTTCTTACTAAACATATTGACATATTATCATTTCTAAACACGCTACAACGTTAAATCTTCATATATAGTAATACAAATTCCGTTTTATTTAGGACTTGACTAAATTTAAAACATGGCTATTGGTATTAGCGCAAATTTTAATGATAACAATTTTGTAGAGCCTAGTTTTATGTTTAAAACTAAAATAGAATTACATAATTACCACCATGAGTTATAAAGATGTAGGCTAATCTAGTTTCTTAATGTTTGCGAATATAAGGTTTGGGGGATCTCAGGGAAGGGGGGGACTTGGGGAATGAGGGGATTTTTGGGAAAGTACACCTCTTATGGTGGTCTATCAACTGGCCAAAATTCAGCTTTTATCTAATTATTTCCGATATGAGTTTTTTTCCCTTTAATTTACTGGGCTTTTAATAACAGTTTCTAAATTCATGATACTCGTTTTGAAAACGTAGAGCATACCAATATTGGTGTCAAACAGCCATTATAAGCATGTAAGGGTGCTAGTTTTTTTCTTTCCCAAATACAGAAGGGGATTTTAATATCTTCAAAAAGTATTGGAATTACTGATGTAGTTACATATATTTATCTCTGTAAAAACCATCGGAAAGTGTCCAATCAATTTCAATGTCATATTTTGGAGAATATTCGAGGAGGTGAAACCTATTAAAGTATAAATACCATTTTATAATAAAGACTGCCTGTCATTAGTGAAAGATTTGCTTCTATATGTTATGAGTTTGAAACATTGAATTTATTTTTAACGTGGCTATGTCATTATATATCATTGTATCAGGGATACAATTGCACATACAAGGCCTATCTGTCAAATATTATTATTTAAATTAAGTTAACTCGTTGAAAAAGTTATCCTGAAAGTTGAATAACATATACAAGAATCAACAATTATGTGATAGATAAACTGTTAGAAATAAATTCATACAGAAACAATAATAGTTATCCACCGGCAGAAACTTGGAAACGGTCAGCGTGTTCGACTAACGTGCTCAGCTCTGTCTCTGTGTCAAGTCCCGGCAGAGTTAAATAGGAGTGTTTTCCTCATTGCGATTTTTATGCGAGTTTTTCTTTGTTGAAAAGTATACATAAAACAAACAAAAAATACTCCATGGTGTGAGCCCACAAGCGAGCTATACCGACTGAGCGGCCGCCACCATTTGCGACGATAGTACCAATATTTTCGGATATAAAATATCATGTGGTCGGCACAACGAGCCCTACAGCCGCTTATCTCAGTTTTATAGACCAGAAGTAGTTCATCATTTGTCTTCACAAGGCTGAGATTGACCCCATTCCATACTCATTGCTTCACAAATACATTTTTGGAAGCTTTGGGGATCGATCCTAGGACCTCTGACCACTAGACCACAGAAGCGGTCAATTTATTAACAAAAAAAATAGTTCATAAAAGATTAAACTTGTGAATCTACTCAATCTGCTTCTTCTAAATTAGCATTTGTGAGGTCCTACTTTGAAATGTTTTTGTGGAAAGTACGATTGATTTTGAGTCGACACACCACCAAACCACAACAATAACAATAACAATAACAGAAATAATATTCGATAGCAAATAACAATCACCTGTCAAAAAATACTAGGTTTTTTTAATACTTTACTGCACACATTTTAGACATAAAATCTCAACATTTGTGCCAACTCTCCTTCCTCTCAAAACATCATATCTTCCTCCAAAACTAGCCAAATAAACAAGTAACAAACAAACCGAAATATTTACTAGTTCGTCAAAACAAAATATTGCGGCTATTCTTTTGCAATGCCCATCTCTTTTTCTGTGTTCCCGATCCTTTAACCGCATCACTGTTTAGTTCAGTGTCTCCATCCACCTCTCCCCTTCATCGTTATTTTGTTTCTTAGCTTATATTTATTTTGTTTCTCGGTGGTTTTGAGTCCACACACGCCCCCACGATAAACCTTCCCCGCCTTCAGACGGGGCCAGCGAGATCAGATATAGTCGCGGCTGCACACAAGTGAAGACTTGGCCAGTCGGCCTCTACTACCTGCTCGCCTTCAGACTGGGCCAGCGAGATCAGATATAGTCGCGGCGCACACAAGTGAAGACTTGGCCAGTCAGCCTTTACTACCTGCTCGCCTTCAGACTGGGCCAGCGAGATCAGATATAGTCGCGGCGCATACAAGTGAAGACTTGGCCAGTCGGCCTTTACTACCTGCTCGCCTTCAGACGGGGCCAGCGAGATCAGATATAGTCGCGGCGCACACAAGTGAAGACTTGGCCAGTCGGCCTTTACTACCTGCTCGCCTTCAGACGGGGCCAGTGAGATCAGATATAGTCGCGGCGCACACAAGTGAAGACTTGGCCAGTCGGCCTCTACTACCTGCTCGCGGTAACGTTCTTCTCGTCAGTGTGTTCTTAGTTTATTTCAAATCCTTGGCTAACTAGGGTGAGCGTGTGTACTTTTCGTCAGAAGTAAGGTGGGGATGTAGGGGACGCGAGAAAAGGCCAGTGTTTTCACAGATTTTATAGAAAAATAAATGTTGTTGTCCAAAATAAATAAAATGTTGCTTCTATATAAACATAAAGTTTAATTCTACTAATAAATTAATATCAACTGTTTTTGAATGTTTGTTATTAACGTAGCTGCACTTGATGATAAACTTTAAAAATTGAGATAAAAAGTTATCAAATTATAGGACCAATATTCAACAATTATTGAGATAAGGCTACTATATTTTGTGGGGGAAAAAAAAATCAAAGTGTAGGCATCAAATTTTGCAATATTTTATTCGCACTACTGCCAAAAAAATATTTTTAAAACTGCAAAAAAACCTGTCCTTAGCTCGAACTCCGCTCCATTTCACAGTAATGATATAGCGGTGTCACGTCCTGCGGGTGTAAGGGTTTTGTTCAATTCCAGTTTAAGATACCCGAATTATCCTTTAGGGGTAAAGATAAACTGGGGTAAACGATAAAACGATACCCCCAAGTCAGCACTAGACAGCGACCTCTTCGTCTTAACCTGTTCGATTGTTCATAACAAAGCATTAACTCTAATAATTGAAACAAACGGTAAAATTATTACGTAGTAAAAAAAAAAGTTCGTTTCAGAATATTTATACAAGATATGTAACGTGCACTTTCTGATCCGGACAATTATATCAGCACACGAGAATTTCTATTAGCGAGAGTGAAAGGGCCTACCAATTTTTCCGGGAAAGGTATTTTCACCTACCTTATAGGTTTATTTTACGTGACACAATCGACATGGGACCGATGGCTTTACTTCCCCTGCTACGGTATTTGTACTACGGCTTTTCATCGCTCAAGAGTCCGTCGACACTGCTGGCTTTGAACACACGAAAATCTGTTCCTCGGCAAACACTTTACCTCAAGAGCACCAAGGTCGACCGAATAGGAATGATGATCTTACGACCAATGGTGTCAGTGTTTGTAATTGCATCAAACAATGGCAAGATTGTCTCAATCATATAGGGCCTCTAACATGGCATCCTTACAAAAGCCAATTATTTAGTTCTCATTTTATTATTATTATTATTATTATTATTGTTAGCACCACGTCTTACTACCCGTTCGGGTTATACGCACTTAAGCTAATGTGTAATGGTAGGGTGATTGCGAGATGAAATGGAGGACCTAAAGTTTAACGTGGAATCCGAACCACGGTGGAGGCCTGGCATTCGACACATTCACAAGATGTGATTAATACACG
>CABFOW010000319.1:231808-251133 GCA_902141385.1 Timema californicum | reverse complement strand
CTACCCATTTGAATAACGTACAGTATCTTTTCTTTATGCTAAAAAATAATCTAGAAAAATGGTTTTGGGAAAAATTGATTTTATAAAAAACCAATAAACTAAAATAGAATCAAGAAATAAAGAAAAGAGACTAAGTAATTCAAATGCGGCTTTTACGACTATACACAAAGCCATCTTAATGGAGGGAAAAAAATTATTATATCTTCAATATCAAAATTAGAAATATCCCTGATGTAAAAGAGAGATCAATTAGCAGCAACTATTGTTGAATTAATATTAAACATGAAATTATCAAAACTGAATGATACAAAATTAAGTTAGAATAATCTGTCAAAATATGCAGTAGGCTCTAATGGTTGGTGTTGTTCCTTATAAATCTCGTACCTTGTAACACTAGAAATACTGTTTTGTTACTTCATGTAGGTGTTCAGTTTACAAATAGCCACTTACAAATATTTGACTGTTATTATTATTATTATTAGCACCACGTCTTACTACCCAGAGTTGTTATACACACTTACGCTAATGTGTGCTGGTAGGGTGATTGTGAGATGAAATGGAGGACCTACAGTTTAACGTGGAAACCGAACCATGGTGGAGGCCTGGCATTCCACACATTCACAAGTTGTGATTAATACGCGTCTTGTCAGAGGTGAAGGAAGGGTTTGGCAATCAGATAAATCTGTGCCGGGACCGAGGATTGAACCCCGGACCCCCACCACAGAAGTCTGACACCTTATCTCTAGAACGCCAGGTCACCGACTGTTTGTTACCTCAAAGAATAAACTGGGCGTTCATGCAAAAGTCTAGCCTACACGTAGGGCTAGTTTCATTGGCCGATTGAGTACACCTCAGGTGCGGCGCTATAGGCTACTAAATACAAGACGACACCTATTGTTCATTCACGGGAGGAGTTTACCTGGGAAAGGTCTTTTTTCTTACCAATATCCTACTATATAATAGATTTCTGGTAGGGAAAAAAGTCCTTTCCCAGGTAAACTCCTCCCGTGAACGAACTTTACCTAAAGTCCGTTCACCGTAGGAATTGACTTCTGAAAGGCCTTTTTCCCTACCAGAAATCTATTATATAGTAGGATATTGGTAGGAAAAAAGACCTTTCAGAGAGTAATTCCTGCCGTGAATGGAGTATAGACTAGAATAAAGTGTGCATATGAGAATACCCATTTTGGTTTAGCTGGGTGTCGTATAATAGGTGTAACACCGCACTTGAGGTGTGATAAGTCTGAGTATGAAACCGGCCCTTAGTCAACGATGACTGATGAGTGAAAATAGTAATCAATTCACACATAACAACTGTCGGACCATTTGTGTGTGACTCTAATGAGCTGAACCCTTTAATAACAAATAAGTCAAATATAATTATGGACAAACATGCTTCAAACGGATTAGGATAGTTTGTCAATAGTATTTTAACTACAATAGGCTTCAAAGGAATCACATCCTACTGGATATTGAAGCCTTTAATCGGAATTCGGAATGAGAATCGTACAGCCTCATCGTTGCTAATAGTTAGATAATTTTCGCAGGACCTTATTTATTTAATTGAGGTATTTAGCGTGAGCTTTCGAAGCTGATTGATTATATCATCACACAACAATGTATATGAGTGAGAGCGAAAGATTCTACCAATTTTGCCAGGAAAGGTATTTTCAAATATCTTCCAGGGTTATTTTACATGCCACAACCGACCTGGGAGCGACAGCTTTGCTTCCTCTCTGAAGAAACCAGTGCTGCCGATTTTTTATCGAAGAAAAATCCGCCAACTCCGGGCTGGTTTTGGACCCACGAACATCGGGTCTTGGGGCAATTACTTTAAATCCAAAGATCACCGAGGTCGACCGAAGAATACACCTTATTAAAAATGAATGTAAAGAGAAGATTTGAATATTTAGATTTATTTTATTTCAACGTGCACCGTATTACTACTTGTCCGGGATATCCGACTATTTACACTGATGGAATAGTGATAAGGAATCTAGAATTAGAAAAAAAAAACATACCTACGTTTGCGTAGTGTGACTGTAGGAAAGAGTTTATTTAAATAAACCTAACATTCTAATGGGAGTCAAGCTCATCCATCCCGTCCCCGGCGAACCAGATAACACAATATTGAAGCCTTAATCCCCATGCCCACCTATGCATCCAAGAACTAACAGCACTTAATGAAAAGTATGTGAAATGAAATAGTTTATACAATTTAGTGGCTTAGGTTGAGTACGTTTGAATGTAATATTTTTACATTCACAAAAAAGTGACGATACAAACTTATGATAACTTTGATAATATAAAACATTTCTTATCTAGCAACTTCCTTATCTACAAGAAAAATTAAATACAAGGAAAAATCATAGCGCCAAACACGCCTACTATCCAAATCAATTAGCAAAGGAATGTGGGTGAATACATAGGCTTCTTATGAACAATTAAATACGTCGCCACACTCCATATAGCCAGGAAAGGGAAGGTCTGCATGTGATGCAGCAAGGCATTTCGACCGTTAGACAAGTACGGTTGAGCCACATTGGGAATTAATGACCACATACACGATGAGTTCAATGGGGGAGATCGGATGTCGGATGGTACGCTCCATTGAGCCCCAACTCGGCCGCAGCCGTCGACGGCCCACCGGGGGTGGTCTATTCGTCAGGTGGAGTGTCCGATGACTGGGGGTGTGCCATATGGAGAATGGTGTTACCCATCACATAGAGAAGGATCCCCTTTCTACGGTTGAAAGGATAGTACCAGGGGCGCTAAATTCAAGTTGTCCTTAAGGGGGAAGGTTAGATGTGAGGTAGAACGTCTGGCCCTAAGCCTTGTGTCTGCAGAAGAGGTAGTTTGATCAACAGTCAGGCTTCTAAACCTCTCTTCAAGTGAATAAAAATGCAGTCTTATCTACTCAATACACCTTTTTCTTTAGGTAAGTTATTTTAAATCGCTTCTGGCCAACTAACATTTGTCATTGATTGATAATTTGCAACCCGAAAGTTGGTTTGACGAGTTTCCTGATCCAGCCGGAAAATATTGCGCCCTCAACCTTTCATCTGGTTAGCGCCGCCCTCCCGCTACATTTGGGAGAACGCACATGTACGAGGGAACTCTTAAATAAGTACCTACGGTTATTTTACGTTGCTTCCCGCATTAAACTTTTATGAGCGAGCGAGAAAATACCCACACATTGTCATATCCGGCCTTTCATGGATATTTTACAGGCCCTAATTGGTATGGGGCTTTTATTTCTTACGAAGGAAGTTGTGCTAGGAATTCTTATATCTCTGTAAAAATCCATAAAGCTTTCCCAGATTTGAACCCATAAATTTAATGTTGTGAGGAGAGAGAGCTTTACCTCAAGACCGCATTAGTAAAGATACTAGAAGCTACAATCAAAACCAATTTAAATCTATTTATTTTATTAGTGCGTCTTACTACCGGTCCGGGCAATATGCATACATACAAATTACACTAATGTGTTATAGATGTGGAGGGCTAAAAAATATTAGAGAATGTGTGACCTGCATTTGCGTGGGGGAAGAGTGGAAAACCATTTAAGAAAATCATCCCTCAGTACAACCAAAAAGGATTCCAACCCCAAACTTCCCAATAAGTAGCAGTATAATCTATTTCAAGAGTGACTCCTTAGACCATGTGGCCGCCGAAGCAGCTGAGGATTTATATGCCAGTGAGCGCTTAGGTCCTAGGTATAAGAACAAAACCTAAGGTGGGGTGTAAGGGAGCAAGTAGGAAACAATTTTTGTCTCAATTCTTATAACCAAAAAAACTTTTCTGGCCAAAATAAATTAAATTTTGCTTTAGTAGATACCACCGTCTCTGTGGTGTATTGATCAGAGTTCCTAGCTAAAGATTCTTAGGTCAAGGGTTTGATTCCTGGCACATTCAGATTTTTCTGTGAAGAAATGAGCCTGGAAAGGAGTAAACATAGTCTTGTGAGGAGATACTTGAGTAAAAACGTAGTGGCTCCAGTCTAGAAAACTGAACGACCCGAGGGTTAACTTAGCAGACCACATGAACCTCATTTATCTGCAGAAATTGGTACCATCTTCACCAAAAGACAGCAGCCACTCAGTCGATATAGCTCGACTGTGGGCGGATGTCATTTGATTTTTGTCCCTCCTTTATTAGATACGTTTAGTATAATTTAAACCACAAAGTAACCTCAAAAGTTCTCTAATATTTTGTCTCAGCTATCGCAGAATTTGAACATAAACTTTTTAAATAAAGATGAAAAGTTATCTTGAAATGCCTTCATTCTCATAAAAAATATTTTAAAAAACTGTTGAGATTGTTTCTATATAATTTTTAAACATTCATTTTCAAAGTAAATAATAGGCCCATTTTAATTTCATTCACTAGCTCCAAATAATAGGCTATGTTTGAGAATGTACAACTAAGTTTAGTTACAAAATAAAAAAATTTTTTTTTTAACTCTTAAGTATTGGAGATATTTATTTAAGAGAGAGTTATTTATTTATAGCTTGAGTTCCTTTAAAAAATATTTTCAGTAATAATAGACTTTAGTAGGGGCAATTCAAATAGTAATGAAAATTAATATAAAACATACATAATATGGTTTAATTTTTTTTTACTAAACAAGAACTGATTATTGCCGCCATAAACTATATACGACTCAATAAAGAAAAGTTGCATAATAAAGACTACTCGTAACAAGATGGCGTCATTTAATATAAAACTTATAGATGCCTCGAGAGAAAATGTGGAAGTCATGACAAATTGACACGGGTGCATTCCATCATGACTTCGAACTTGAATAGGTGGAGGGGAGGGACTTTTCTCGTCTTCAATTAATACTACGCGGGTTGTTAATTAATAATTATATAGGTTATGCCATTTTATACCCACACATAAAGCCACGCAGACCAAAGTCTGGTCTTGTCTGGTGTGACGATGATGGGAGGTCGGGGTTAGAATCCTGGTTGGGTGTAATGAGGTAGTTTTTACATGCTGGTAGTCCAAAACCTTGTCTTAGTGGGTACCCCATCTAACTACTCAGCTAAGGGTCCCAGGTACAATTCCCAGCATGAGCAAAACATCCATCTAAGGTGAAATTGTAAACAATGAATTAACAACTATGGGACTGGGTGTGGTGGCAGTTCGAGTATAAAGTTGTGTGCTGATATTTAAAAAAATACTCCATATCTTCCAAATTGTTTGGGATATACACATTTAATCACATTAATGGGGTAGGGATGAAGGTAAACTTGAGAAGAAATATCACCACATTTTCACCAAGAGAGAGAAAGTGGAGATCCATCCTTGATACACTTGGCTGAAATTCGATTCCCCGTCACTGACAAACCATATTCGATTAGCTTGGCATTTAGTATGCGTACCCACCGGTGCAGGAATGATAGGATAGCTTAGTTCAGAAAGTGGACGTTGAATAGGGGAGACCGGAGCTAGTTTCAACGGGTGCACTTTGAACCAAAGCATTATTTTTTTTCCTAGTAAAGTATTGTGAAATAGAGCGTGCCACTAGTCAGGTTATTTTTAAATACATTCGAGATCATTATCATCAAAACGCAAATTCTTTTTACGTTTGGTTTAAACTAAAGTTTTAATGTACAAAATATATAATGACGCCATCTGAGAGTTCAGATAGATGCCACTATATTGTTATGGATATAGATGTAACGAGTGTTTCGACTTACCCCGCAGACGTGAAACTAGTTTAACATTAATTGTATGTATTAGACTCAAATAAAATAAATATGAGTATTACCCTACGGAATTAGAAGTACCACATCAAGAGCATCTAAAATAGAACCTGGTATAAATAAATAAAGCAATAATACGTTTTTCATTATTTTTTTGTTTTGTTACTTATAAAAGCGTTATAACATGTTTTCAAACCAATACATAGTGTAGTTTCTATGTTTTATGTCAATACACAGAGTAGGTTCTATTTTCGTTCCACTCTCTTCCGGTGGCTTACGTCACCAATATCTAAAAGTTGCAATTAATTGGGGATTAATTAAAATTAGCCGAAGAATTTGAACTGTTTTGATCTAAGACACTCCAGAAAAAACCCCATTATAAGACGGGAAAATAACTTCACAAGAATAAAAACTAAGATTTAAAAAAAAGTGTTAAATAAATTCGCAAAGAAACAAAAGTTTAACAAAGGAAATAATAAAACCTGTGAAAGGGAACATTGCTTTTTAATATTAGTCAACAGATAAGGATCAAACATATCGTTGAATGTGAGGAAGGACTTGAAGGATGAGTGCAGTTCAGAGTTTACAAAATGTCGATCCATTAGCTGGGTATATAAACCAAAGGTTTCCCGTGCATTATCTTTGTATCAGATGAATATGACGAATTTGACGATTTAAAACAATTGTTGCAACATATCCCTACTGGTGTTGCAGCATACCCCTTTAAAGGGACCACTTGCAATCTTTTATTCGAAATAGTTTTTCTAAGATAAATATAAATGTATAATCAAACATACACTTTTCGAACAATCTGAAAGTGCTATATTTTATACCCGTGAGAAATAAAACGATTTTAAAAAAAATCGAAGCTGAAAAGTGTTGCAACATACCCCGGTCTCCCCTATCCTCAATATAAACAAAAATGATAAATGGTTGGCTATGTTGCTTTTAGGTTAATACGGGTACAATTCCTCTAAATTTTATCTTACTCATTCTTAATATATTATTGTAAATTTGCGGATAGTTTGGACAGGTAGTAGGACGTTAGTCGTGGATAAACCCACCAATAATTGCAAAAACAGCCCCTATAGATAGCACATAATGAAAATGGGCTACTACATAATAAGTATCATGAAAACAATATCTACAGAAGAATTAGCTAATATAACTCCAGTTAATCTTCCGATAGTAAATAGGGAGATAAATCCTATAGCTCATAAGTTAACCGAGATCCAGACATTGTTGTTAGTCAACCAAACACTTTAATACCTATAGGGACTGCAATAATTATTGTAGCTGATGTGAAATTAGCACGGGTATCAACTTCTATACCTACAGCAAACATATGGTGAGCCCAAACGACAAAACCTAAAAATCCAATTGCGATTATAGCAAAAATTATCCCAAGATTTCCAAATTCTTCTTTCTTTCCGCTTTCATGGCAAATAATATGTGAAATTATTCTAAACCCAGGTAAGATTAGAATATTGATTTCAGGGTGCCCACATTCACATTGAGTGATTTGAAAACAAGCTGTTTGTATGCTGACATACATTCTTACCAGAGTTTAAATTTACTCTTTGGTGTTTTTATGATTTGTATTCACCTGTCGCTTTGAAAATTGAGTGAACACAATATCGGCTCTAGCGAGAATAAAACTACAGGATCCCTCATATTAATATGGAGACCAGTTTAAACTCTCATGAATAACTCTTAATGCAACACACAAAGTTCAGTTTAAAATCTCACAAGTGTGCTCATCTATCCTTGTATTTGGATAGGACCACGTGGGTGCGGCGGGGAGGGGGAAGAATAGGGGTCCCGGCGGAGAGGAGAAGGCAAATTTTGTTTGCAAATTATCGGGCCAGCTTTAACATTATTTTATTTAACTTTTTGATGATAAAATTATTTTTAGCACCGCATCTTATCACCCGTTGAGATTTTAAACTTGATCCCCCCGTCATACGCAGTTTCATCTACTGCGAGAATAGAAGATGCGGCCAACAAGAAGGGTCGATTAAATATTGACGTATGAATATAAAGGGCCAACAAATAATCGAATTTATTCGTTTTTCCTACTACTACCTTTACTACTAGCATTACAACTTAATAATAAAAGTAATAATATAAAACCACGAAAACCCTTTCGAAACTTTCGCACATTCAACCTTCCCCTTCACACCCTACACCCCCCTCCCCACAAAAAAAAATTTGTCTTTGGTTGGATTGTTGAGATTAAATACTCAGCGAAGTGTATACAGACAATAGCAAAGAGTTTATTTTCGGTATTTGATANAAAATACAATTGCGATTATAGCAAAAATTATCCCAAGATTTCCAAATTCTTCTTTCTTTCCGCTTTCATGGCAAATAATATGTGAAATTATTCTAAACCCAGGTAAGATTAGAATATTGATTTCAGGGTGCCCACATTCACATTGAGTGATTTGAAAACAAGCTGTTTGTATGCTGACATACATTCTTACCAGAGTTTAAATTTACTCTTTGGTGTTTTTATGATTTGTATTCACCTGTCGCTTTGAAAATTGAGTGAACACAATATCGGCTCTAGCGAGAATAAAACTACAGGATCCCTCATATTAATATGGAGACCAGTTTAAACTCTCATGAATAACTCTTAATGCAACACACAAAGTTCAGTTTAAAATCTCACAAGTGTGCTCATCTATCCTTGTATTTGGATAGGACCACGTGGGTGCGGCGGGGAGGGGGAAGAATAGGGGTCCCGGCGGAGAGGAGAAGGCAAATTTTGTTTGCAAATTATCGGGCCAGCTTTAACATTATTTTATTTAACTTTTTGATGATAAAATTATTTTTAGCACCGCATCTTATCACCCGTTGAGATTTTAAACTTGATCCCCCCGTCATACGCAGTTTCATCTACTGCGAGAATAGAAGATGCGGCCAACAAGAAGGGTCGATTAAATATTGACGTATGAATATAAAGGGCCAACAAATAATCGAATTTATTCGTTTTTCCTACTACTACCTTTACTACTAGCATTACAACTTAATAATAAAAGTAATAATATAAAACCACGAAAACCCTTTCGAAACTTTCGCACATTCAACCTTCCCCTTCACACCCTACACCCCCCTCCCCACAAAAAAAAATTTGTCTTTGGTTGGATTGTTGAGATTAAATACTCAGCGAAGTGTATACAGACAATAGCAAAGAGTTTATTTTCGGTATTTGATAAAAAAAATATGTTAAGATTTTTCTTTTACCTTAAATTTTAAGCAAACAATGTGTTTTGACGTAAACTGAGTATGCTCTGTCAACATTCGATAAAAAAAAATCCTTTCCACTGATACCTTATTCATTACTGTAGGCTTTGTATTAGTTGAGAAAAGGATTTATTGACAATAGAAATTAAATATTGTTTTAAGAAGAAGTTTTCCCAAACGGAAACTGCTCTTATTTATAGGCCTATCTCTAGACTGATGAGACATTAGACTTTCCGGTAGAAAATGCTGTCCGAGTTCTCAATGAGACGGGGCGTTTAGTACAGAGACCAGGTGTTTAGTTCCGAGATGGGTCGTTTAGTTTCAAGACGGGGTGTTTAGTTCCGAGATGGGGCGTTTAGTACAGAGACCGGGTGTTTAGTTCCGAGACAGGGCGTTTAGTTTCGAGACAAGGCGTTTAGATTCGATACGGGGCGTTTAGTACAGAGACCGGGTGTTTAGTTCCGAGACGGGGCGTTTAGTACAGAAACGGGGTGCTTAGTTCCGAGACGGGGTGTTTAGTTCCGAGACGGGGTGTTTAGTTCCGAGACGGGGTGTTTAGTTCCGAGACGGGGCGTTTAGTTACGAGACAGGGCGTTTATTTCCGAGACAAGGTGTTTAGATTCGAGACAAGGCGTTTAGTACAGAGACCGGGTGTTTAGTTCCGAGACGGGGTGTTTAGTTCCGAGACGGGGCGTTTAGTTACGAGACGGGGCGTTTAGTTACGAGACGGGGCGTTTAGTTTTTACGAGACGGCGCGTTTAGTTACGAGACAGGGCGTTTAGTTCCGAGACAAGGCGTTTAGATTCGAGACGGGGCGTTTAGTACAGAGACGGGGCGTTTAGTACAGAGACCGGGTGTTTAGTACAGAGACCGGGTGTTTAGTACAGAGACCGGGTGTTTAGTACAGAGACGGGGCGTTTAGTTCCAAGACTGGGAGTTTAATTCCAAGACGGGACTATTCCAACAGGGCCCTGGTGGGGCAACTACCTTGTCACAGCAGGTTGGCGGTATCGATTTGGGGGTGCAACACGTGCATGGCCCATATGTGATGTGTCTGGCCCGCTGGCGACATGGTATCAGCTGGCCTTCCCCATCGACACCTGTTGTCTTGCTTCAGATACTCGGGGGCTGCGGTCATTGGGGTCAACTTACCTTCGTATAAGAAGGGACTTGACCACCCCCCCAACCCCTATTCAACTCACCAAGCAGAGTAGTGCTCAGCAGTCATCTGTTGGTACCAGTTGGTGTCCAGTTGCACAGAGGAAGTTTGGTAACAGGCGCCTTATTTACACGGTTTATTTTCAAGATATATTTTTTTAACAGATTAATTATGTCGTGTACTACTTTGGAGAGCTCCAGTCCTTTGCTTTACTATATTCGTGATGTTTATCTAAAGTATCACGATTCTTGTAAAAACATTTGTGCCCGATAGAGTTTTTTTATGGTCTATACATTAAGAACTGGCTAATTCGACATTAGTCAATTGTAGAAATTGGATATTTCGGATCCACCATGATTCCCTATGAAATACATATTTAAATCAACGCTTAAAAAACACCAGTTGATTTGAATTTTAGAAAGAATATGATAGTATGATAGTTCAAAGCCTATCCATTGTTAAATTTTTTTCGAGTTTTTACTTATTTCAAACCTAGCTTTACTATCTTTATTTAATCACGCAATATGTCAAGAGTTTCAAATAAAGTTAAAAGTTATTGAAGCAATGCAATGGATAAAGCAGGCGGCGAACGAATGTTTCCTAGAATAGGGGATGTGGAGGCTCTACTTTAATAGCTTTTGTGTGACAATATAATCACGTGAAGCTCTGACTGATTTAGCTCTGCAATTTTAATATGATGATTTTTCCTAGTTTTTCTATTTAGAGTTCAAATTGTTCTTGTTTTTCATCTATGTATATATATTGTGTATGTTTGTGCTATATAGAATATATATGTGTACATTTATATGTATCATATTTGAAATTATTGATTTATTGTATATAAACCTGCCTAAATACTCATAAAAATGGCCAATTCAAATTTTTGATATTTCGATTTTTTTTAGATATCCTTTGGATTTAAATTTAAAAAGTTATACTGTACTTTGTTTATATGGCGGTATAATGATGCATTTTTATTGGTGCCTAATAGGTTTGACCTATTTTATTCAAATTTGATATTTACTAAAATGTCTATACTACCTCGGTGTATGATGAAACATATTGGAGAAACATATAAATTAAGGGGACTTTACCCAAATAAATACGAAACAAACATATTTTTGACTTTATATTTGTTTTATTGAAGTTTTTAAAAGCTCAATTTCAAAGTGCAGTTTTAAAAAGGATGATATTTGTTATGAAAGTATTGCTTCTATATTAGAAGTCATTCAATTCTTCAGACAGTCAAGCTATCTAGTGTAAGGGATGTCAGTAAACATTGATATAGTTTATCTTTATAAGAAAATTAAAAATATTATAATTGATCATAAATATGTATTCAACTGTTATTTGTGCTATAATACAAATAACAGAAGAAACAAATCAATACCAAGACTAATTGTATTGTCCACAAATAACATGAAAGAAAAATGACCTCCATGAGATAAACTAAAATACCTATTAGTAAAACCGGTAAAAATCAATTCCTAGCCCACCCTCTCAGTAATGGCCCACTAAAGAAGACCGTCTTGTCAACACTCGAGAGCTCCACAGCAAATTAAAGGTACAGCTTCCCAGAGGAACCAGCTACTGAACCCAGATCAAGTGCTTGTGTGTGTTTACCCTTCAATAAATTTTTTTTTAATAAGAAAAGACTGACCAGGATACTTGCATTTTACTATTCAAGCGGCATACAAAAAGGGGAAGAACATTTATAAAAACGAAGCACACTTTAACCCTTTAGAACTGAATTCATCCGGCAACCCCTTATTTCCTAGAAGTAAAGAAAGCCGGCGAAGAAAGGGGAGGGGATAAAAAAAGAAAGGTTATGTCGGGTAAGGCAGTATTGGTTGATGTTTGGGCAACTCGCCGCAACGGGAAAATATTTCAGAGACGGAGGGAATAAGGATAAACCGGTTAATTCATTAGATTGAATAGTGCTGTATCCCGCGCTTAGCTGCCCCCTTCACTTTAAGAGGGCACATGTCTCATTAAACAAAGTCGAAGACTTGAGAACAGTAGACCTAATGTGCTCGACTCGAAACGACAAAGGCTCCGAAAAAAGGTTCTTATCGGAATTACGGTCCTTGCGTGGGTTTCGGATCTAAGCAGCAACGAATGTTTTTAAAGGTTGTGTCACACCAAGCTACTTTACTCGCTGTTACCAATAGCAGTGACTAGCTCGTCACATAAAGTCGCCGCCACTAGCTTGTCCCACGTGGACACTGTTTGTTTAGTGGCCGCGAGTAGGGCAGTCTAGGCAGGCTCGTGCAGAAAGCAGAAGTGTCGTTCATACGACCTCGTCGTGCTATTATCCTACAGTTGATCCGTTTGGCATGTGTGGAATTGGCAGAACCAATACTGAGTCAAATACAGAGTACTCGCAAAAAGCGAAAGAGGATTAGTGAATGGATCGGTCGAAGAAATAAATTGGGGGCTTCTACGACGCTTTTAAGAGAACTGGCTGCGGAGGATCCTATTGCCTACAAAAATATTATACGTTTAACGCAAGTGAAGTTTGATCAACTAATTGAAATTATCACCCTTGAAATAAAAAAAAAACAAGACACAGTTATGAGAAGCGCTATTTCGTGCAACACAAAATTGAAAACAACAATGCGTTACATGGGGATTGGTGATAACCTGATGTCACTTGATTATTATTCAGAGTGCCTCACAACACAATATCAACTTCGTGAAATTGTCCTCCAACGCGTTTTTGCACATAGTTTTTATTCGCCGTATCTCACAACTCTTCATATTTTCTATAAACCCCTAAAAAACGCATATCTTCGTTTGGCCTCTTCAACGCATATTGTCTCTTTTTTTTCCACTTCAGCCATTATAATATCAAAAATACAACACAAGCCGGAGAGCCTACTCTAGTAGCGATCAAGAGTAGACTGTGTCGTCACACGAGTCGACTCCAGATCTTTCTCGCAGCGACTAGATCGCGTGATCACCGGGTTCGCACACTCCTGGCGAGTATAATATAACTAACGTGACCAGACGTCCCGCTTTGAGCGGGACAGTCCCACTTTGGGGAAATGTGTCCCGCTGTCCCCAAGATTTTCCATGGGACGCACAATTGTCCCGCTTTGGAGGGTAGTCCATTTTGTGAAATACATAAATTAATAAAAACGTTGTTATGACTCGTCTAGACACTCAGTGCGCCAGCCCAGTGCCTATCAGTCCAGTCTAGATGACGTGAATCCCCCTCCACCGTACCACACCAATGTACCCACAGCTACAGAACTACAGTATTCGTTCTGACTCAAGCCTCCTTCGGAAGTATTCGGTTGGACTCGTTAGTCGTCAACGTTAGTTAGCAGTACACAGGATTATTTATAGATCATTCGACCGACCAGTAACCTAAACTGTGTTTATTTATTTCGAAAGAGTTGTGTTTACTCTTTAGAAAGTTGTGTCGTATGCATTTAAGTTTGCAAACAAATATATTTAATAATGCCAAAAAGAAAGTGCTCTTTCAACGCTGACTTACGGGCTAAATATCCGTTCATAAAACTTAAAAGTGAAGCGAACAGTAGTGATGTCGTGTGTGAAAAATGTCGTACTGAGTTTAGTGTTGCGCACGGAGGTTCCTGTGATGTGGAAAAACATTTAAAATCTCATCGGCACGTAGCTTCAGACCAGGCTGCTTGTTCTAGTAAATCTATTTCTTTGTTTTTCAAAAGTAATGTGCCGTCCAAGAAAGATCTCGAAGTTTCTGCTGCCGAAGGTGTCTGGGCCTATCACACTGTACGAGAAAATCACAGCTTTCGTTCCAATGATTGTGCTTCAAAAGTAATAAGTACGTGCTTTGAACCAAAGTTTCATTGTGCCAGAACAAAATCGCAAGCCATTGTAACTCAAGTATTTGCACCATTGGCTGATTCACAACTTAAAAGGGGGTTGGAAAATGCAAATTATGTTTCCTTAATGACAGACGCATCTAACCACGGGTCACAAAAAATATTACCCGTGTTGGTGAGATATTTTGATAAGTTTGATGGGGTGAAAGTAAAAATATTGGACTTACGGTCTCAGCCTGGGGAAACTTCCGAAATTATTGTCAGTTATTTAAAGGACTTGTTGCGAAAGCATAACCTAACAGACAAAATAATTTCTTTCAGTGGGGATAACACAAACTGTATGTTTGGTGGTGCAGGAAGAAAAGGAACAGAGAATGTTTATCGCAAATTGGAAACTTTTTTGCAAAGGGATATTGTGGGTATTGGATGTGCTTCGCACATTATACACAACGCTATATTAAGTGCGTCTGATTGTCTGCCAGTAGATGTAGAAGTAGTGGTTGTGAAAATATATTCACACTTCTATATTTACACAGTAAGGGTGGAAAAATTTAAAGAAATTTGTGACACCATCGATATTGAGTACCAGAAAATGTTGGGGTACAGCAAAACACGATGGCTAGCGCTAATGCCTGCCGTGGAAAGAATTTTAAAATTGTATTTGCCACTTAAGGAATACTTTCTGAGTCAACCTAAATGCCCCGTGGTTTTGAAGACATTCTTTGAAGATGAACATTCATTAATGTGGTTATATTTCATACACAGCCAAGCAGCTACCTTCCAAAACTCAGTTTTAAAAGTGGAAGGTCAGAATGTTTCTGCCATCGAGGTTACTGCGGAGATAAAAACAATGAAAGAGAACCTTCAAAATAAGATTATCACTAGATTTATTCCTCATGTACTGCGCAACTTAATGACAAACAACTGTTCAGGACCTGAAAAAGAGGATTTTACCAAGACTATTGTAACATTTTACGAGACATCATTACAATATTTAGAGCAGTGGACAACGCATTTCGAGGACTTGGAAATGTTTGAATGGGCAACTCTGGAAAAAAATCCAGAATGGTCTGATGTTCAACTAGCCGTAGACTACCTTATTGATAAAAAACACTTCGACGCGTCTTCTGATACGGAGCTTTTTGATGAAATGACTTGTGTAAATAAATACATTGAGAACCATATTTCAGTGTGGAATGATAACAAATTAGAATCTGATAAACGGTGGCTTGAACTGCTTAAACATTTGAGAGAAAACTCCATAAACCATCAGCACATCAGTAAAATCGCAGAATATGTACTAGCACTGCCAGGAAGTAATGCAGCTGTTGAGAGAGTTTTTTCTGCAATGACAAAAGTGTGGACATCGGAGAAAACCCAACTTAGGGTGAGCATTTTAAGGTCAATATTAGTGACAAAAATTAATTTTGACTTGAGTTGCCAGGACTTTTATTCAATGTTACGGTCCTCACCAGCACTGTTAAAACAAATAAGTTCAAATACAAAGTATGAGTATGATGATTGAGTCTGTATGAAACATAAAAATGTACGCTTAGAATGTTGATGCTAAAATTTACTGAGTAAATAAATATAATGTGCTTTCTTTTCTATTTACTTGTATGTCTTTAGAGGTTTGTTTAAACAACAACAACATCAAAATAATTGTAAAAATAAACATCTAAATTAACTGTCCATACGTTTTCAATCACAGCCCCCACCCCCAAAAAAAAAAGTGTAGGCTTACGTAGGCTTTGTTTTCTACTTGTTTTAAACAAATTACCACAAAACAGCAACGTCCGAACTCAGCTAAATACGAAACTTTTAACTTATACCTTACTTGCAGGGGTCATGGATGGCCTCAAAATACGATTTTTCAGGCTTAAATTTATTTTAATCTGGGGGTAGGGGGGTTCCTCAGCCCCACTGAAGAGGTCTTCCATACCGATTATATTCCCCAAACCCCCTGGTATAAACATGTCCCACTTTAGGGCAGAACAAATCTGGTCACGTTAAATATAACATGTCGCTACTTGAATAAGTCGCGGTGACTATCCTGTCACACGAAGTGATTACTCGCGGCTACTGCAATAGTCTAACAGAGAGATAGCAGGCCAGCACCAACTCTGGAGCAAACATAAAAAATGCCGACCCTAATGGTTTCTTCATCTGCAAAGAGAAAGAGATCACCAAACAAAATGGGTGCCCCTGAACTTACAAAGAAAATTTTGAAGACGAAAAATAAAAACTCAGGTTTTGAGAAAGTTATTTCACAGCTCCATGAAAAAGCACAGGTGACAAACTATAATGAGGATGAATATGACTGGTATACAAAGCATGTTGCATCACAACTTCGACAACTGTCGATCAAAAGTTTCATTTTACTTCAAGAGAAGATACAAAGTCTGATCACACGAGAAAATCTTTTCTCCATCTCCCTGGGATACTCCTCAACGTCACCAATTAACTTCCTCTAGTATTCTGGAACTTCCAGTTTACAGGGCTCTCCCAGTTTCGAGGGTTCTAACAGTTTCCAGGTCTCTCCCAGTTTCGAGGCCTCTCCCAGTTTTGAGGGATCTCCTAGTTTTAAGGGTTCTAACAGTTTCAAGGTCTCTCCCAGTTTCGAGGTATCTACCAGTTTCAAGGCCTATCCCAGTTTCGAGGGATCTCCTAGTTTTAAGGGTTCTAACAGTTTCCAGGTCTCTTCCAGCTTCGAAGCCTCTCCCAGTTTCGAGGTCTCTACCAGTTTCAAGGCCTCTCCCAGTTTCGAGGGATCTCCTAGTTTTAAGGGTTCTAACAGTTTCCAGGCCTCTTCCAGCTTCGAAGCCTCTCCCAGTTTAGAGGTCTCTACCAGTTTCAAGGCCTCTCCCAGTTTCGAGGGATCTCCTAGTTTAGAGGGCTCTTCGTCGCCACAGGCCAGCAACGAATTCACTACAAAAACAAACACTTTTTTCGGACTAATCCAATTGACAAAGCTACAGTAGCCCCATGGCTTCTTTGGTGCTGACTGACAGCTTTAAAAAGTTACCAGACCAAATTACGTATCCCTACGCGGAACCAGATGATCTGCAAAGGCATGTGTTTAGCAGCTGTCACTTTTGACAGTCAAAAATTAGGTATATATCTAAATGTTGACTGTCAGAAGTCGGCTGTGAGCTGTCAGTCAGCACCAAAGAAGCCATGGGGCTACTGTATTTTACAGATATGCAATTGAAAATAAATGATAGTTCCAGAATGTTGGTGAACACTTAAATTACTTGTATTGTAGTAATCATTAGTATAACTTAATAATCAAAAACCACTAAGAAAACTTTCTTACACTTTTTTCAAATAGATTTACTGGATGTATTAAAGATAAATGTTTTTTTTTATTTTAAGCTACATAAATAACATTAATAAAAATTAAAATATTGCATTAAACTAACCTTAATGAATGGAGTCAATGCGTTATAAATTTCTGTCGACACACCAGGCAAAAAACGTGATATTGTGCTATGTGATAGAAACAAGGATTCAAGTGACCTCAGATTATCAACACTCGCAAGATAACAAAGTGCTATTTCCAACTTGGTATTGCATGGAATAGCATTCCTCATAGAAATATCTTGTTTTGTATTTTTTGTGAAATAATTTCCAGTAATTCGTCAAACTTCCCTGGCGACATACTCAAAATATTCCTATAGCCAGTCGCATCCTCTTCAGCCAATTCTTTCAATAGACGCTCCCAATTGTTCCCTTCTGGCTACCCTCTCCCGAATACACTTTCTTTTCCTATCCACATTTTTTATTAAGAGATTATCGGCTATTTCGGGACATGCTAACCTTACCGGCTGTCGTAAGACGTGTCGGCGAGGACCAAGAGACTACATGTTCAAGAGGTGTCCACGGACTACACTGGCCTACTCGCCGCGACTAAACGCTGAAATCAGTAGCGTCGTGTGACCAGCAGGTAGCAGCGACTGGTAACTGCGAGTGAAGTCGCCAAATGTAACTCAGGCCTTAAGGTGGGGATGTAGGGAACGCGAGAAAAGGTGTTTTCACCATTTTTATGGCACAACGATTGTTTTCACCAAACAAAAAATCAAATATTGCTGCAGTAGAAACATAGTGTAAAATTTTCTACACATGGTGATATCAACAGTTAATGAATAATATACTTATAGAAGAATGTTTTTTAGAAATAATTTTAAATTAAAGTCAAATTAATTTTTTTTAAAAGAGCTCATATTAAAGCACCTAAGGCCGTGCCAATTCAACAACAATAAAAAAGCAGGTTGACTCCTAGCTTTACTTCAAATAAACCAAAGAGCGAGTAATAATTAACATATTTTTTACAACTTTATGCGCCTGAGCCTGGAGTTGAGGTATTTCTGCGACTCCTGCAGATAAAACACTCTCCAAACCAGTGTCGCGGCCACCCCCTAGGCCTAGAACCAACACGGTGGACAACGCGCAGCTTTATTGTACCTTCTAATAGGCTCAGAAAATAGAGCGTAGCTGGGGCACATATTATGTAAGAGACTGTGTTAGGAATACATGGGTGTTTCGGGTGGGAGAATGGACCAAGTACTTTGATTCGTGAAGAACGTTCGTGTGGGACATATTCACGTCATTAAAATATTTTGCACCAGTACACCCAAAAATGTACATTGGTGTGAGCATACGATTAAAATTGTAGCCAAAATGAAATGTTGGTGTGTGAGGGGGTTAGACGCCCCTAAATGCCGGTGGTGAAGAAAATGTATTAATATTAAATTCCTCTAGAATCTATGAGAAGTTTCTCTAATGGTAGCCAAAAGCAGAGATTTTGAAAATCTATGTAAATGGCCTTAAATGCAATGTAAGTATACTTCATTCACGATAGGAATTACTCTCTGGAAGGTCTTTATTCCTACCAATATCCCACTATATAATAGATTTCTGGTAAGGAAAAAAGCCTTTCAGAAAACAATTCCTACGCTGAATATACTTTATGTATGCAGTATAATGGTTACGGTGATTGTTTTACAGCTAGGGATTTTTAAGGCACTTTAACTGTGCGTCACTGTGTTTTTTTAATATCAAGTGGTAGGAATAGTAGATTTTAAATCTACTTTATAAGTTCATAGTCTCGTATTAGAATGGCCGGCAGATGATGGGGAGATCCAGGTTGGAATCCCGGTCGGGTCCATCGAGGGTGGTTTTTCTTAAATATTTTCTAGCTTTCTTTCTACGATAATGTGGGTAGATTAACTCTGAAATACTACCTTCCTATCCCTACCTCATTATATGAATTATAATGTGTGCGTACAACTTTAACAGGTAGTAAGACACGGTATTTAGAAAAAAAAGTTCTTTGTTAAATTATTTGTGGTATTGGCAAGACAAAACGCCCCTCTGCTCCCCCCCCCCCCCCCC
>CABFOW010000319.1:183228-231629 GCA_902141385.1 Timema californicum | reverse complement strand
ACTTCTCATGTGCACACCTGAATGCCACACCAGTTTGTGAAATAGAGTGTAGAACAAAAACTAGCTAGTGTAAGAACTATGGGATATTATTCAAAGACACTTTAGAATATATTTAAATTGAGATACGATAGGAATGAGTTCAACATTTCTATACTGCGACTTAGCAACTTTTCCCTCAAAGAGTGTGAAACAGACTGGAAGTACCTCGTAGAAAGTGTCAAGAACCAGTGCAATAAGAGACAAAGTTTACGAGAATCCACAGGGACGATTGACACTTCGATTTCACAATAGGACACGGAGTTTGGGATGGGAAAAAAAGAACGCGCCTGGATTTTGAATAAGTTCTCCGCGAGACATTGTCAGTAGAACTTTCTATACACACGTGTATCAGTGCGGGTTTGGAAGAAAGGAAATAAAAGTTTCGGAGACTAAAATATAATTTTTTTTCTTTCAGTTATAAATCTGTTTTACATTCAGTGAAAATCTTCACAAGTGATACAATAGTTTGTTCTGAATTTTGACAGTTATTTCGAGAAAAATAATGTTTATTCAATTTTCTGAATAATTTACCAGGGTTATCATGTCATTATTTACTAACTACCAAATTGCCTCTTTTTTACAGGCTTTTCTGAAGGGATTCCCATTTTT
This sequence comes from Timema californicum, assembly GCA_902141385.1. Classification (NCBI taxonomy): domain Eukaryota; kingdom Metazoa; phylum Arthropoda; class Insecta; order Phasmatodea; family Timematidae; genus Timema; species Timema californicum. The sequence goes on along the minus strand of CABFOW010000319.1, from coordinate 230,981 downwards.
CCAGGCAACTTAGATTGAAGAAAGAAGTAATCAAATTTAATTTTTTCATTTAACTGACTAGTGTGAAGTAACCAATTTTTAAAACAGAACAATTTATGATTAATCCTCTTTCATTTTACAACCCTTGTTTAAGAGGTTATAATACATTTTTGAATCAACGTGCTTAATTCTTCAGTTTATTTTTTTCCCGACGCAAATTAACAAAATTTATTCTAGTATGTATTTTTACTAGATTTTTTCAAATGTATCAGTGTTTTCCCCGTTTTTTCCAGACACAAAAAATTGCTGGTGTTTTCCCGGTTTCCTAGGTGTGTGGTCACCCAGTTTACCCTTATAACGGACGGCTAGTACCCTTTTACCACGGAAAAGCATAAAAATGCCTCTCTCACCTCTTATAACACTCATGAAAAAAATCGCACAAAAACCTATGATTCATGTATTTATGTGAGAAAAAATCTATTTGCTATGTATTTTTATGTAAGAAAAAATATGTTTGCTATTAGTTAAAAAAATTTAACCGAACATAAGAATGAAAATTAAAAATGTAAAAGTACAGAAGAAATAACAGCTTGAAAATGAATTGTTCAAGCGTTGGCCCTATAAAATAGCTCTAATAAATCTTTGAGCTCAAATGTTTGGGCTATTTTGGATTCAATAGGAAGAAGTAATGCGCATTTAAACTTTAATGAGGAGTGATGTTTATAATGTAGTTTTTTTTTATAAGTTCTAACTTTGAAAATCACCTTTCAGCGCTAAGAACTGTTACTATCAGAAATATATTTGCTATTATAAATGCATTTTTTTTAATTAACTAATTTTTTTGACAAGCCTTACATCCTTTAACCATGGGTGATAAATAAATTTAAATCAATTACACAGTGCAATGCACATAAGTTCTCTTTTATTTTATTGTAGAGACATATACTCAAAACGAGTATGATTTGTGAAACGATATAATATACATTGTTACAGAAACACTCGACCAAAGAGCATAGATGGAATAGAAACATTTCTGTCAACCAAAAAGTGTGAAAATCAATTTCACATTTCAAACGTCTCCATACATATCCCTATAGTTCAGAAACTATTGGTTGTATAAAAATACATCTAATATAGAAGCATTTTATTTTTAACATAACTATAACTTTACAGTGATAAGTATTTAATATAAGAAATAAAGCAGTTAATAAAAAAGTTGTAAATCTCCGCTTATGTAAGATACCTCAAAAGTAATTTTCACTGGAAAAATGAGAATTGCCAACTTGTTTGTAATGTTAAACAGAGGCTAGAAACCAAATGTAATCAAAATTGTTAAAATATGATTTCAAGAATATCAATTTTTTCCTTTTGTGCCATTCTATAAACTAATTTAAGGGATAAGTATTTAATTACAAAAATCCCTAGGGGAGAAACTTAAAAACCCTAGATACCAAGTTTTAGAGAGATCGGTAGAATGGTTTCGGCTCTAGTTCAGGTGCAGACACAAACAGACGGCATCGTAAAAACACTTTTTCGGTTTCAGGTTTATCAAAATCTCAAGCTCGACTATTTTGACAATCACAATACTTTTATCTCCGAGGAATCAAAAGAGAGTAAAATATTAAAATTAAAAATTACTATAATATCTCTTTTTTTTACATTCCGAATATGCCACCCTCGGTAACTACAGTCTACCCCCCCTCCTCCCACCCTGACCAGTACATAAATAAAAGTATATCATTGCCATAGGGAGCGAGGGGGTAGGGGGCGATGAGGGGCAGCGAAGGAACCTCGTCTCGTCTGAGGCAGTAAAACAATTAAAAGGTAATATTTCAACAACAAACAACTTGAATCATGTCTTGAGTCATTTCAATTGGCGCGATGATGGAGTAGGAATGAGGAAGGTAGAATTTGGAGGAAATGTGACCATTTCATCGTGGAGTGAGATTTGAAAACTATTTAAAGAAAAAAACCTCTCTGTAAACACGTCTGGGATCCAAACCACGAGTTTACCGTCACATACAGACCAAATATGACAATAAAGACGTCTTTTCAAACGCGCTAAAATTATATAAAATTAATATTTTCATTTCAAAGTTTCAACTGAATTTGTTCAACATTTTCTTATATTTAATCATAGTTTAGGTAATTTTTAACGGAGTATAATTATGACATAACAACTATAAAAACGTATAGCTAATTTTTTTAATGGAATTTAGCTTTAATGTTACTTTAATATCACTAATTAGTTTTATGATGCCAAGCATGGCCCAAAGTTGTTTGTTAATATAGTATTGTTAATTGGTGGAAAAGAAAATTAATCTAGAGAATATTGTTGACCACACGCAATGTTGTTTTTAAATAGTTTACAGGCTTGCTAAAAATCCATTGATTAGTTTAATTACTATGAAAGAGTCACAAAACATTGTTCCTTTAGTGATACAAACATAAATTTTAAAACAAAAGTAGAAACTGGAAAGTTACTAGCCGAGCGTAATTCATTCAATAATTACACGTGAAATAATATTTCAAGCATACAGGTGGTAAAAAGGCTAAAGTTACAAAACAGAGATTTTCTAGGACACCTTTTAAATATCAAACTTCACAAGGATCCCAGCAAATACCTTTTCAAACAAATAATTTAAATAAGACACAGATCGCTTATAACTATAATACAAAGTGCATTATAAAGTTACAGTGATTGTTTAACAAATGGAATAATTAACTCAATTTGGGTTAAAATTATACCTCCCCCCTATTTCACCTGTACTCTTAAAACGAAACAAAGCTTCAATTATGTTTCCTGCCAAGCTGGGGCTGAATCTGTAGTACAATTTCGAGCAGACCAAGGTATTTTGGACTGAAGACTAAAAAATTTCCGAGACAGGATGCACTCCATGTAGTTTAATAACTGGAGTGAAATGTAACATAAAGAAAAAACCCAACAAATCTAAACTTAACGCGCAGTTTAGTCTGCAATTCCAAACAGGCGTGACCAATTAAATCTTTGTCACGATTTTTTTTTTTTTACTGTACGAATTATCAACGTCTACACACACTTGTATGGATCTTTTTTAATTCACATGTCGACTTAACGTGCGTACAACATAGGTGTAAACAGAAGAAAAGTTAATGAAATGGTAACTTGATCATCAGTGGTTTTTTTTATAAATTTTAATTGCATTTAAAAAAAAGTTGTAGCTAAATGAACACATGCCATTTTAAAATAATATGTCGCTTCGTCAAAGTCAAAACGCTATTTTACTCGGATCATTTAGGTACTTTTAGGCTAACTAGCTTTTAAATTCATTTGACAATAGAAAATTTACTGAACTATTTTAACAAGTGTATAATTATAATCTATAAATAGTGCCTCAATGGTTTTAAATCACTATAACTAACGAGTTATTTGGGGTCAAACTTATTTTATTCTTTCTTGGTACCATTGTTAGGGTAAAATAATTAATTTATGGGGCTGAAATCTGATATTAGAAATTCATATTATGTGCACACTATGAAATATTTATCCTTAATATTATTTCTGTTGTCTACATCCCCTTCTCTCATTTAATACAAAGCCAATAGCGATGAATAAGGTTTCAGTGGAAAGGATTTTTTACCGACTTCTGACATAGCATACTCAGTTTACGTTAAAACACATTGTTTGTTTAAAATTTAAGCTAAAAGAAAAGTCTAACAATATTTTTATCAATTACCGAAAATGACAAACAAAAAATTCAAGACGATTGGATTCTGATACGAATTATTGTATGCAAAGAGGTATTGTAAATTGTAAATACGTTCACATTAATAAACTCTCTTTGCTATTTTGTGTGTACACTTCGCGAGTATTTGAATTTCAACAACCCAACAAAAGATTAAATCATTTTTTTCGGGGGAAGGGGGAGAGGGAGGTTGAATGTGCGAAGGTTTCGAAAGGGTTTACTGGTAATATTAAATTATTGTTAGTGTTATTATTAATAATAACTTGCGTTCCCTTCTATCCAACCTTAAGAAGCTATGTTAAATGATATTAGACGTTTTATTCTACTTACGTGCTAACGTTAGTCAGTAAAGTTTGTAAACAACCTAACCTATGAAATCAGAGTGTAAAACTTAGGTACTAAGTAAATAGCTACGTGATCCTATAGAAAGGATGAACAAAACGTGAACAACTTCGGTGGCCGCATAGTCTACTCTTGCAGTAGAGTAGACTGCTGATGACGGGGAGACCGGTGTTAGAATCTCGTTCGGGTGTACTGAGGGTGGCTTTTTTCAAAATTGTTTTCCACTCTCCTTCACTGAAATAAGGAACAAAGAGAAAATACCTTTTCCCTTCTAAGCTAACCTCATATGACCTAGTATAATATCAGCCAACCTTTGACGTTATTAACTTCTGAAAGTAAAACATCACAATAAATATAAAGAGAACACTTACGGGCAGTATAGGTTGTCGGGATGAGTAGCTTAGAAGCCATACTTGACAAAAAAAATACACACGTGACCATGATTCGTTGTAATAACATCGTCAACATTAACACCCATCGTTACACAAGATTGAACAGATACTGGCTTTATAAACGCGAGTCAGAACTATACAAATACACAAGGTTGGTTTAACCGGTGTCTCCACAACCGTGCCAAACGTCCTAGAACGAGAGAGATACTCTCGACTCAACCAGGTCGCGATTGAAGATTTGCCCTCCCATCAATATGAATCCTTTTTATGGCCTTAAGGTGGGGATTTAGGGGAAGCGAGAAAGGTTAGTGTTTTTGCTGGTTTTATATCAAAACAGTATTTGGTCAAAATATATCAAATATTGCTTCTAAATAAACATAGAATTTAAATTGTCTTCCCACGGTAATATCAACATTTGTTGAATATCTGTCAAGGGTGTCCTGGAATTTAATGCAAACAATTTCTCTTCATTTAAAATTTTCTCATCTAATGCCACAATGCTCATGACAGATAAACAAACACTGTTGATATCACCATTCAAATAAAACTAAACTTTATATTTCTACTAAGGCACAACATTATTGGTTTTAGCAACAACAAATAAATCGCAAAAACAGTGCCCTTAACTCGTGTTCCCTAAATGATATGGTTGCGGATGAGGTTTTATCTTAAGTAATGAACGTTGTATCATTTTCATGAAACGAACAAATACCATTTCTAGCCACAAATACATTTTTATGTTCTTAGTATTTCGTAATTACATCACATTTAATGACAGAAAAATACGTGCAGAGATGAATATGGGATTTTCATTTTCAGACAAAATTACATTTTGAAAATGTTTCAAAGTGAATTTTTACACTTTAATAAAATAATTCATCTTTTAAAATATATTCTAGCTGGTAGTATATCGTGATATTTAGTAAAAAAAAATTCTCAAAAATTAAAATTTTTGTTTATTATAATCCACATCAGTGGTTGAATAATCTAAGGCGTCATCCTGGTAGGAGAGCGAAATGAAGGTGACGGGGTTATAGGGGGTCGAGTCCCGGTCGGGCGGGTGAACTAACGGTGTTCTTACCTAAATGTTCCCTCTTCTCTCTCTATTTACCTATATATATCTCTCCACGCAAATGCGGGCACATTTCCTCTAATTCTATCTATCTCATACTTAAACCAATAGAGTAAATATGCGGATATCCTAAACGAGTTGGGCGACGTGGTGCACATAAGTTTATTTAGCCTTAATGTGGACGAGATTTAAAACAAACGGTCGGTTGATGTGGCTCCCAGAAGGGATCACCTTATCCGAAAGGAGACGTTCAAAAAGACCGGTGCATGCCTCCATCAGTCGCCGGGAACCACATCCGGGTCGGACCGCGGACACGAGCAGTGGTCGGATACAGGCCTGCCTGCACCTTGCACGTTCATTAGACTCAGTGGAAAGGGAGATAGAATCACCAGAACAGGCAAATTTTCATACGAAGGGGCTTTTGCGATATATTCACATTTTCGTTTGTTAAGCATTGATAACATTTTACTTTATTATTAGTATTATTTTATAGGTATTGATTTTATACATGCGTGTCTGAGGTACATCACTCGTAGCTCAGTAGTGGAAAGATAAGCCAGTACTAATGTACCATTACCCTAATGTACTAATCGTACATCCTTTCCGTGGAGGCTGTTTCCACGTCCCTATGAGATGGGGTGATAGTGATAGTTATAGTGATAGTTATTATGAGGGTGAGGAACCGGTGGAAACATTTAAACCTAACTAAGTCTAACTAACCAAACTCATGTGAGCAGTTTGATAACTCTCCCTTCGGGAAAAACACCCATGTCACCAGCTAGAGTAGCCCCACGGCTTCTTTGGTGCTGACTGACAGTTCACAGCTGACTTATAACAGTCACCATTTAGGTATATACCTACATTTTGACTATCAGAAGCGACAGCCGCTAAACACATGTTTTTGCAGATCATATGGTTCAGTGTAGGGATACATAATTTGGTTTGGTAACTTTTCAAAGCTTTTAGCTGTCAGCTGTGTGCTGTCAGTCAGCACCAAAGAAGCCATGGGGCTACTGTAGGAATCGAATCCGGGACTCCTAGTTTTGTAATCAGGTGCATTGACCACTGTGCCACGCGGTCAGTTGTAGATATTGAGAATAGCTGTCAAAAAGGAACGCTGCAAGTCACATGACTTGACGTATGAATACGTGAAAATAGATTTGGTTACTTTTCTGTAAGATAAAGCCGTTCGTATGGAATATGGACTGTAACTACTTATACCTGTCACACTACGGGAATAATACAAAACTCCGCCAGGGTTCTCCTTCAAGCTTTTCAAGTGTGAGTTGACTTTTATTTAAAGTAGAACCGTCGAACTATTTTGACAATGGCAGAAACCCCAGTGTCTTCATGACAATTTACCTTTGTGCCTGCCGTGTTATGTAGAGTAATCTTTTTTTTATAAAGAATATTTAACTTACACTTACTGAATACAGCACAAAACTAACAAACTAAATTAGGGTGGGAAAGCAGGGGGGCGGCAGAAAAGGTCAGTGGTTTTGCAGTTTTTATACCAAAACATTTTTTTATCAAAATAAATAAAATATTTCTTCCGTACTTTAAATTTATTCATATGGTGACATCAACATTTGTTGAATATCTGTCAAGGATGTCCTGGAATTTAATGAAACCTTTTTATTAATTTAAAAAGTTTGTCATCTAATGCCGCTATGCTCATCACAGATATTTAACAACTGTTGATATCACCACGTGAAGAAAATTAAAGCTCCATTTTTACTGAACCAATAGTTGATTTATTATAGCCAAAAGGATCTCGGGTTCAGTTCCTGGAATGGCCAAAATATTTATCTTTGTTGAAATATGGGTTTCCCCCCTACCAGTGATGAATTAAAGGTCAGGGACTGGATGTTGTGTCTGATCTAGATTTATGTTCGTTTATAAGCCAAGTGTTGATGTAATCAGTTGGTTCAGAGAGTGCTCGTTAAATACCTCAAATATATGAAAAATTTACTATTAAATCTCTGCGGTAGAAAATAGGTTGATTTCAAGAATTAATGTTAGTGACTTTTGAACGTTTATATCAATAAATAGATTTCCAACCACTAATATATCGTTAGAAAAAATATTTAATAAAATACCGTTCTTAGGGAAGCGAGATGTTCTGCAGAAAGGAACAAACCAGAATTTGTCTAAACTGTGTTTAGATCATTCTCAAATAGCAAATAGCACAGTATACAATAATTATCTCATCACGAATGTAATATAAGGCGAGGTTACATAAAGACCTAATCTAAAACATGTGATGGTAATACAACTTCAATTGAAGGTCTTTTATTCAGCTAGTTTGAAAGTTTAATCCCTTATAGATATAGGTTCGGTTTATATCGTTCTCTTTTTAATACCTAGCACATATAGCTAATTAACAACTCATTGTAAGATTCAAGTCATTCATACGCTGTATGAAGCAAAGTAATATTTACAACCAATATAAAAAAAACTCTTAAAGATGAAGTAATAATGTTTTATAACTCTGGCTCATGTAAGAGATCATTAAGTGTTTTTTCCACCGTATTTATACCAATTTTTGAAAGTAAAAAGATCACCCAATTACATGTAATTTGAAGCCGGATGAAGTGTATATTTGGGAAAGCAAGGCAAGATCCAATGGTAAAGAAAGAGTGAGGTTTGGAGGTTGCATATACAAACCTCAATTGGTTAAAAGTATAGAAAAATGTTATATCGAGCCTCTAAACACCCCCCACCCCACCCCTCCCAAACCTTTTCAGAAAAATTAGCTTTCTCCGCAGGCGTATATTATATTGCACCTATTTCTTATATTATAATGTAAACAACAAAGCAAATTAATTATATGGTACCTAACTTGTTGGTAAATCAAACGCCACCAATGTGGTCACCTGATTGTTGAGTTCACTGAAATAATATGATATCATAGTAATATTTTAAATTACTGAATATTCCTAGCTAATTAGTGCGGATGATAATTTATAACGGAGTGCTGCACTCATAAGTTCTCATTTCAATAAGTTTTTTAGCACCGCAACCTAATACCCGTTTGGGTTAGACGCTTTTGTACTAATTTCACTGATGGTTTGAGAGATAATAAATGTTGTGTATGTGTAGGAAGTGTAACCGCATTTGCTTGGAGATAGTGGAAATCCGTTTTGGAAAAAACTCCCTCAGTACACCAGAACGAGATTTGAACCTCAAACTCCCCGTCATCGACATTCTAGTCTATTGCAAGAGTGATGCCTTAGACCTTGCGGCCACCGAAGGGTGAAATGTAGTTTTTCACGGTATTGAGCCACTTTTAATAATAAATTAACTTGATGCATTACATAGCCAGAAGTCAATAAGATCTTGCCAATCACTCAAAAACTAACGAAAGTTCACTGAACTCATTTTAAACACAAATGTATGTGAATAAACATAGTAAACAAGTATACACGATAAGGTTACAAATATTAAACATTTTAGTAAGTTTTTTATTTGCTACTACAGTTTGGAAAGTTTCACCCAACTTTGAAGGGGCCCAAAGGAATATAGGATTGGTGGGTGGGGGTGGGGTGAGGGGNCCCCCCACCCACCCCCCTCCAGCACGTACTGTTTGTACTTCCATGCAAACTCATATTTAAACTGCATGAAAATCTCCCAATATATATAATTAGCAGGGCACATTATTATAAACTAAAAGCTGTAACGAGTTTCAAGGTTAATACATTTAGTCAAACGTTGCAATTATTTGACCTAGTTTGTTATTTGGATTTGTCTTTAGATGTGGACATTTTTTTCTAGATTGGTTCGAGGCTTGAGTTGAAACGGTACACGTGCAATTTGGGTACACTGTACCAAGCGGTCCAAGTCGTCACGCTCACTATATTGTGGAAAGTCTGTGACGGGAGGTCGAGGTTCTAATCTCTACTGGATCCACCGGGAATGATTTTCCCATCTGTTCACTCTAATGCGGGTTAATTTCATAAAACTACCTTATCGACCTAAATTTAAGGATTAAGCTGTTAGTTAAATATATAATGTAATAGTATAATTTTGTTACAGTCATAGATATACTTAATAAAGATTAATTTAGTAAGGGTAAATACCAATTTAGACAGTTCAGAGTTGATCTGTTGATCTTATTTGAGACAGAAATGTTAGTTTCATTAGAAACCGGTTGAACATATTTAACCGATGTTACAGCTCTTATCAAGTATTTACACAGCCTTGGCAAAGGTCACGTTTGGATCAGATTTGCTGAGGTATGACTCATACTACATAATTATATTAGCGAGTGGATACTATCGATTATGAAGTTCTTCTTACACAACCCGATAAAACTCTCCTTTGGAGCAGGCTTTCTAGCTGGGGTTAAAACCCGAATTCCCTACATTGAGAATTTACAAGATGTGGTTAACAAGCTTAGCGCTCTTGGCCGATATCGTTCAAAATACCCCCTTCTCTATTCTCTATTTCATTCTATGTTTAGAGGCATACATTCCAGAAGTAAGGCATGTCGATCTCTCATATATCCACATTCCTATTAGACTCGGGATATACAAATCACCGTGCTAGAAGACAAGGCACATTTCGTACGGCCCATAATTACTTCGATTATAATGCTCCGAATTGAGGAAAAACAAGGAAATACCTTTCCTCGAGAACTTAGAAATATATCGTATATAATGAAGGAATGCCCGAAATAAACAAGAGGCTTAGGGATTTGTGAATCTAAAACGTTTGATTTGCTTTATAGCCATGCCAAAATGACGCATTATAAAATATTAAAGTAACATTCTATAATATTTTGATACGTTCAATGTAGGCATCCAAATTGATAATTAAAATATTTACACTTTTAAGACGGGGTTCCCGATATCATAAAAAATTGTGTTGAGGTCTCTAAAAAAAAGATTTTGATCTGTACATATTCACACACGCACAAAAAAATTAACTCTCACTAGTATTTACTTCAAGCCCTATGAACAAAGGTTTTTTTAGCACCCCGTCTTACCACCTGTTCAGTTTATACGCCTATGTAATGAACTAACTACGCTAGAATGTTAGGGATGAAAAAGGTCGAATTTAGAGGAACTGAACCCGCATTTACATGGAAAACGAGTGGAAGATCATTTTGAAAAAAAACAACCTCAGTACACCCGACCGGGATTCGAGCCCGAATCTCCCTGTAATCGACAGTCAAGTCTATTTTGAGACCACATGGCCACCGAAGCAGGTTGAAATAAAATTAACTTAGGGGATATTTACACGAGTACGAAGGTTAGCATTTAATAATAAAAAAAAGTGTTGTTGCTACGCCATTCCATGTTTCGTAGGGTGGGAGAGATGTTTTTTGGGGTCATAATCAGTCAGTTAACTTCGATATTTGAGCTTACGTCTTCATTTGGAGTTTTATTTTATACAAATGCCTAATATTTAAAGCTTGCACTTAAATGTCCCCAATTCATGAATACATTTAATGTGTTTTTGTCCGGTACCTTAGCTCTGGATAATGTGTATGACTACTAAACTAAGGGTAACTGGTTCAAAACCTGGCATGGTAAAAAAAAAATATCATTGGTGAAATGTGTATCTACCCTTTCACAGTGATGCATTAACGGCTGGGGGCTGGATGTTGTGACTGTTCTAAATTTAAGTTTTTAAGTCGTGTGCTGATCTAATCTGTCGGTTCAAAAAGCACACGTTAAATATCTCAAATAAATTAAATATATTTTTAAATTAGATTCCTTTGTATTTTATTTTTATGTTTTTTATTTTCAGGAACAATTTCCTATGACTACCGCGGTATTCCTCTAGAAAAGATGGTCAGTTATTTGATATGAAACGGATCCTTTCCGTGATCAGAATCGAGGGTATTGGATTGAATCACGCTGAATGGAACTAATTCGACCTGAGAATGACGGTCAGTAAGCGAGCGGTATTCCATTAACCTGTGTATGTTAAGAGGAGGATAAAAAACACACTACTCTCACCCCTCGCGCCTCTATTGTGAACGGAGCCGCGCGACAAAGCCACCTAGATGGACGCTCAACGCCAAGAAGACAACTCGACGAAAACAATAGGCCAATAACTCACGGCCATCACACACATATACATACATACATACATACGAGGACATCGCACATCAAGTTCCCAAGAGGTGGGAGAAAGGAGAGGGTGTCTGCCCTCCTAAAAACATGGCATGGGTGTGGTGGAGCGCCCGCGCGCGCCCGTCTCATTGTTATTCACGCCATAATTCATCAGCGGGAGTTTAAGAGCGAGATACTTGCGGACAGTGTGTGGTAACAATGCGCGGGGTCTCTCTTGTTTGCTTTCAACCCCGTCACGGCGCAGGTGTGATATGCTACCTGGTGGAAGGGGTGGGGGCACTAGAACTAGATTGTATACCAGTCTGTACATACAAAAATGTATGGTTGCTAGCGGCATTAAGGTGGGAATCTAGGGTACGTGAGAAAAAACCCAGTATGTTTGCTGTTTTTATTGAAAATCTTTTTTTGGACATTATTAATCAAACATTTCTCCAGTACAAACATAAAGTTTAATTTTCTTCACATGTTGATATCAAAATGTGTTGAATATCTGTCACTAACGTAGCGGCATTAGATGACAAACTTTTTAAATGAAGAGAAAAGATTGTCATTAAATTCCAGGACATCCTTGATAAATATTCAAAAAATGTTGAGGTAACCACGAGAAGAAAATTAAACTCTATGTTTGTATTGAGGTCATATTTGATTTAAGTGGATCAAAAAAATAGTTTTGCTATAAAAGCTGCAAAAACACTGGTCCTTTCTCGTGACCCCTACACTATCACCTTTAAGAGTTACACACTCTTAAAGGTCCCAATTTCATAGAAATTACATTAAAAAAACCTTTTTGACGGTACAAATTCGTAACAACCTCGTCGGTGGTCACACGATCTAATACGTCTCCCTTGTGTTGGACTGAATCGACGGTGTACCGAGGGTATTTTTCTCCCTAAATTATACCCCTCCCCCCCCTTTTACACACAAATGTGGGTAAATTTTCTCTAATACTTTACCTTTCTCATTTCTGGCCTATTAGAGTATATATAAACAAAAAAATTATAACGTTTTACCATATTATTAATGTTGTCTTAGAATATTGTTGTTGTTGATGATGATTATAGTAATATCAATAATAATAATAGTGTGTCTGGGCTACATCCCTCATAACTCAGTTTTCGGAAAGATTAGCCAGTACTAATCTACCACTACCCTAATGTACTAATCGTACATCCTTTCCGTGGAGGCTATGTCCATGTCCCGATGAGATGAGGGGAAGATGGTGGTGAATTGGGCGGGGTAAAGACAATGAAGATTTTGACTTTATTTAATAACAACTAGCCAAACCCTGATGACCATTGGAAATATTCACCGATACCAGTCGGGAAGTGAACCCGGGAGCTATAGGTTAGCAGCCACTAAACCAAGAGGCCGGTTAAAGCTATTGATAATATTACAAAACGTAACAGTAGCAGATTACATGAAATGAATGTGATCAACAACGATAGTAATTTACTATTTTTTTAGTTTCTTTATACTATCTATAGAAATCGACAACCGCACATCACATGACCTGATGAATGAATACATAAAAGTAGATCTGATTATTTTTCTAGCTGTAAGATAAAATCCTTCCTTTAAAAATTGGACTGTACATCGCGCCCCAATGAACCTCGTGAGTTTCACTAAGCAAACACGGGAGGCAGCACCTCCCCTCATTTATACCAGAACACAAAAACAACCGGCTCTTTAACACAACAGGGCATTTCATTCGCTACGAGAATTGACAGCGTATAATTTGGTAAAATTTAAGCTTGTCTCAACTAGTGACTTTTCAAGTATTTTCCCTTTCTCTCTCGTTTCACTACGTTTATTATTATCTTCTCCGGCATGTTTGCACGGATGGTCGCGGGGTGGGAGGATGTGATTTATCATGGCACTTGCATGGGGTAGCAGAGGGAGAAAAAAGGGGTGGGGGAAGGGAGGGGAAGGATGAATTTATTGGCTCGAGGAAAACCATCGCTTGCCAGCTCCACTCTTAAATATACACTTGGCTTTTATTTGTTTCCCATCAAGGTATAAAAAAAGAGGCCTTCTAGCTTTCTACCTACCTGCAGTGGACACGAAAAAAACCTTCCACCAGGGGTGGACACAAGACTTCTGGAAGGCCAACTACGGCGTTCAGAAATTAATTTGGATAAAATTACACAGATTTAAAATAGTTATACATTTTTAAAATCTAAGAAACTTATGATATATCTTTACAAAGAAGAAAAAAGTGAAGATGTTTTGGAGAGTGAAGAAGAATACTTTGACATAAGAGTTACGCCCCTTTCGCACGGTCCGAGTGTTCACCCGGAATCCGGACAGATAGAAATACACGGAAAGGAATGTGTTCTTTCACACCATCCGGACCCGGGCAGATCTCCGTCCGAGCGTAGAAATCTCCCGGATCTCCCTGCTGCAAGCCCGCGAGTCTCGGAGGGGCGTTCGCCCGGACTGAGCTCTATCAGACCACAGCGGGCAATGAATGCCTTCACATGATCCGTCAGATTGGTCTCTTGGTGTGCTGTTGAGGCTTGTTGAGGAGTGTAGAGTTTACATGATATGACAAAATAACAAGAAGAAGACGTTAGTTTGTTTAGAAGAGGATAAACCATATATATGGGAAATATATATTAAAGCGTAGTTAGATTACAAAGATTGCAAAAAAGGAGATATGCGTGGAAAAGTGTTCGTGGCCAATTGAAGCCAGATTTTGAACTTTTAAATGATGGAAAGAGGAAATACATTTATAAGTTTAAAATGTTTCCATTATTTGATTTTTTATGTATTTTTTGTATAGTATATATTATTCTAGCAGGTTGAAACCTATAGCTATCCTGCGTAACTAAAATAATTCAATTATTTGCGTTTATTAGTTTTTTCATTACATGACAATATATATCATAAAAATAGTCTATGTATAAAAAAGAAAAAGTCAACCAAATGTACTTACATTTCCATGTCTTTTTTTGAAAGGAGTGCGTGTAATTCCTGGTCCACACATATATTATTTTTCCACAAATATGCGGACAGCTGTATAAAAACATATTTTTAATTATACTTGTAGTCAATTAACAATACAGAGAAAAGTTCCGGGTCCAGGAGACTATCGGATGGATATGATTTATCGTGTGAAGACATCATCTGGGCAAACCCCCGGACCATGTGAAAGGGGCCTAAAGAGGCGACAACATAACCAAATCAAAATTGGGAGCAGCACTCGATAATTTAAAAGATAGGAAAGCCTGTGGAATAGTGGTGATTCCTGCAGAACTACTCAAACATGTTGGAAAAGAAGAAAAGGAAGAACTGTATTGAATGTTTAGGGAGTTTTTCAGAACAGGATGTATTCCTGAGGATTGTTAAAGGAACATTGTTATTGCAACACCAAATACTCTTTGAGCAGTTTACTGTTAATAGTACAATAAGTCTCATGACACATGTATCAAAAGTACTTACAAGAATAATGGAAAAACGAATGGACCAGAAGATAGAAACAGAACTTGGAGAGGATCAACATGTATTCAGAAAGAAGAGGAAAATGGGAGAAGCCATCCTATCCTGTCTTTGAGGATGCTTATTAGAAAAGCAGATGTGATTTATCAAGAATAATTACATTGCATTTCTGGATATCTAAAAAGCATTTGATAATGTTTAATTGAATAAAATGTTTGAAATGTTGATAAAACTTGGGATCAAGTAGAACCAGTGAAGACTAATTCACAATTTATACCAGAAAATAAATCAGATAGCAATAATTAGAGTTAATGAGCACGAAGAGGAAACTAAGGTAATAAAATATGTTAAAAAGAATAATGCAAAATATCTCCAAGTATCTTGAACATTCATATAGAAGAAGAGCTAACAAAGGTAAAAGAAGAAATCATGTCTGGAACTAGAATATTATTATTATTATTATATTATTAGCACCGCGTCTTACTAACCGTTCGGGTTACACGCACTTACGCTAATGTGTAACGGTAGGGTGAATGTGAGATGAAACGGAGGGCATACAGTTTAATTTGGGATCCGAACCACGGCGGAGGCCTGGCATTCCTCACATTCACAAGTTGTGATTAATACACGTCTTGTCAGAGGTGAAGGAAGGGTTTGGCAATCTGGAATTAGAATAGGAGAACTTATCAACACTCTTAGTTTTTGTGATGACATTGGTGTTTATGCTGAAAGTAATGAGGATCTCCAATAACTACTGGGAAGAAATGATGAAATATTAAAAATGGGATTTATTATGAAGATCAATAAAAAGAACAAAGTAATGAGGTGCAGTAAAAGAATAAGTCAAATGAATAAAGGATTAAGGCTGCAGCAAATGATGGAATTCCCTTATCTAGGAAGAAAAATAACCGAAGATAAAAGAAGCAAGAAAGCTATTGACTTATAAGTAGGATAGAGCTGGCAAAGAAAGCTTTGAATAGCAAGAAGACTTAGTACTAATCTCGACAAGTATATATTTGGAAACGAGGAAGAAAATATTCCTAAAGGCATCATGGGATGGCATCTGTATCAAATACTGTACAAAAGTGCTAAGAAAAGAAAATGAAGAAATAACATTTTAGAAAGGTATGCAGCAAAGATGAGTTAACAAGGAAGGTCAAAGAATGAAATTGAAACATGATAGTTTGACGAAGATAGCCATAGAAGGAAATCTAGATGGGCGACATTCAAGAAGGAGACCAAGACTGGAGTATAGTAATCAGATAGCAAACGGTGTTGGCAGAAGAAGGTATAAAAATGAGAAAACATTGTCCCAGGAAAGGCCAAAGTGAAGAGCTGCAGCAAACTATCGCAAGATTGATAATACAAAGATTATGATGCTAATTAAAAGAAAAACTGATTGAGAGAAATTGTAAACACCAATAGGAGCGTGAACAAAGACGTCAGTCAGTCTCTTGTTTGATTAGCCGGTGGCGGGAAGGTTAGGTTAGATTTATGAACGGGTGTGGTGAGGTTGCTTTACTAAGTGGTTTACCACTCTATCTCCACACAAATGGGGTTAAAATTGATTTAATATTCCTTATCCCATTTATCAAGAATAGTCCTGTCGGCTAGAAAGGATTGGAGCACGGAATAAAAGTAAATGTGCCGCACCTTAACACCCCCACACCACCATTCCGCTTCATTTTGTATTTTTCAAATAGACCCAATTCACAAAAAGTTAAAGCTTTTACAATAAAAAGTAATATCTAATAAATTAATGTAAATTCACTTTGTCAAGTTTATCTTTTTAAAATGTAATAAGTGATGTGGGTGTCTGACAACGAAAAGAATGCAAAATATATTGATGTTAATTTTTTTTAAGCACAGTATCTTACTACACGTTCGGGTTATACGCCTATGTACTAATTACGCTAATTGCTTAGATATTAGGAAGGCTTAGTTAAGAGGAAGTGCACCCATATTTGCATGGAAGAAGGGTGGAAAACCATTTCGGGAAAACCACCTTCATTGCACCCGACCGGAATCGAACCCCGATATTCCCGTCTTCAGCAGTCTAGTCTAACACGAGTGTAGCGCTTTAGAACACACAGCAATCGAAGCGGGTTTGATGTTAATTGATTTGTTTATTTTCAGGTGCCAGCATATATATATATATATATACGTATGAATTTAGTAAGAATAGGTAGTAACTTAGGATAGGATTAACATTAAACTAAACATTTCTTACTAAGCACTAATATAACTAGTTTTAAATTGTTTAAATTAATTATTTAAAAATGAGTTTTGTTTTTTTAGATTACTGTGTGTGTAAGGTTTACAGAATTAGCTTTGTGCAGTAAGTAATAATTTAATGTTTAATAATCCACAAAGAGGATATAATTATGAGATAATACATATAAAAACAATTAAAAAATTATAAATGTCCACATTTTCAATAATTAACAATACAAATTTTCTTGTAAACACTTTAATAGTTTAAAATTTAGTTTAGAGTTTTGGAAGTATTAATTTTAAAGAATACTAAACAATATTTTTCTAAAAAATCGATTCAAAAGTTTAAATAATAAACTTTCACTACAGATAAACAATTTTGATAACATTAAAACAGACCAGTAAATTAGCGGATGTGGACTATGTAGTTTTCCTTCTGTAGCAAGTGTTGTTTAAATAAACGGCAGGTTTTATTGATGGGCTAGTTCCAAAATAGTATCGATTTTGGTTCGATGCCTTCGGTTCTAGTACAGGTAGTACTTTTTTATGAATTCAACTTAATCCCAAAGGTAAGTTACAAGGCCATTTTATCTCCTTCATTACAAGAGAATGTGACATCACTAATTGCTAAACATAGTCTTACATTTCAATATATTCATTTAACTGTATTTATACATTTAAAAACAACAACAAAAAATCACTTAACATAAAAGATTAAGTTTTAAGTGAAGAATCGGTGGGAGTGAGTAGCCTCGAAATTGAACCGATCATCCCTTTTGGCATACTAAAAAACCATTTAAAACACTGTATTCTAAATTTTCTATTTGCTTTTCATAGTCTTGGACAACTTATATAAATATGACCACGCTTATAGGTGTAGCTTGATTAGCCTCTAGAGGGTCAAACGGTACTTATTAAACCTTTTTAAAAAGTGTTTATAGTTTTGAATTAGTTGATAAAGACTAGGAGAACACAATGTTCGGGTACCAATGATTCACACAGAGTTTGGTACAAATTGGCTGAAAGAGTTTTTTACCTATGGTCTACTTTTGGCACCCTTTTATTTTATTTCTAAGTAGTTATGAACTATTTTAACCGGTTATTTTTATAGGCTAGTAATTCCCCCCCCCCCCAAAAAATGCGCTCCTCCTTTGACAACTGTAACGCTATGTATAAGATTTTTAACGACTAAAATATCAAAATAAGGTGTTTTTATTTTATAGAGGTCACTGTGTTTGACACCCCTGGCTCGTCTTGCTGGCCAGCAACAGTTTTTGTGGCACCCGATTGTTTATAGAAGAGGCCGATAGGTCACTTCCAATTAAACATTTACCTTATTTAATGATAAGGCACCAACTCATCTGTTTCTCTGTTACATTCTACAAGAAAATAAACTACTCTCCCACCACATAGTCTAGCAACGATCATCATACCTATCAGTGCCTCCTCACCCCCTCCTATTCTTCCCCTCCTCCCCCCCTCAAACATTTTCTCTAATTTTTCCAACACCCCATCCCATCTAAACCATGCTCAAAAAAACACTATATGCTAATGAACCAAAAGTCACGGTCTTCCTAAACATACTTTCTCCCCGGCCACTAGAACACAGCTTGACTAAATTGAGAGTGATTCGAAACCAGCTCGCCATGCTCCCTGAGGTTCATTATTCCCGAGGGGAACACTGCGTTCAGTAAAAAGAACGAACCAATATGTATAAAACATCAAGGTCATAGTCCACCTAAAGTCTAAACCATCTCTACTTCACTCCCATGTATGGAAGATACATGTTAAACGAGCTGCTCGCGTCTATAAAAACCAGTACAACAATAATAATGTTCCTGCCATAAAAGGAGAAAAATAAAAGCATCAAGATTAAACGCGACGTCCGACAAACCCTTAAAATTGCAGGATACTCATTCTACTAAACCAACTTCGAAATACAATCGGTGTGTTTTACCATTGCAAAGTAAATGGATGTTTATGCAATTGTTAGGGTAGAATGAAGGGGGAAAAAAAGTAAAAACTAGAGGTAAGTAGGTGAAAATAGTTCGAAATATCGTAAATTTTAGATGATAAAAGTAAAAAAAAACTTAGCAAAGTGAAATAATATAATTTTATTTTTATTGATGTTATTAAAACTACTACAAATATGGGTGGCGATGTCTATACAACACACTTAATTTTTATTAACTAGCCAAAGTGCTCGGTGTTCGAGGGAATGAACACGATTTTATATTTATTTAAATACATTTATAATTCAAACTATGCATTTAGAATTTTAAAATAACTATGAATAGAATGTTTATTTCTTTTTGTATATAGTAAAAACTCTCGGGAATTACGAATCAAGAGCGATGTTGAGAAATTATGTGACTCTTAAACTAGATATTTTAGAGTTTGGTCAGTATTAAACAAGGTGTCTAGAACAAATTACGATAAAAAGGTCACCAAGGCTTTAATTTATCCGTTGTCAAAGCTCAAATATTGCCTGTATTAAAAAAAATTGGACTTGTATAACAAAAATGTTTTAAAAAATGTCTAGTCTCTTTCTTGATATAAATTTACAATCGTGTTAAATTGGGCACACAAATTTTGAGAGATGTAGCGGTTAGAGTACGTATTCAAAAAGACAGAAGCGCTTATTAAATGTAATAGATAAAAGTGAATCTTGTATTTAAAAATATAACTAAATTACACTCAATAGCATATCATACGACAAGAAATCAAAAATTTTAATAACTTTACTATTATTATTAAAATTACTTTTATAATAGTGATAACTGACAACCAACAATCACAAGACTTTTAACAAGCTAACAGCCAAACATAATTAATAAGGCAAAAAGTGGAGAACATCTAATAATAATTACATAAGAAAACAATTTAAAACTAATAAATGGTTTGAATTACTAAGTGGAGACTAGAAAATGATACGGTTGAGAACAGCAGCTAAAATATTTAAAAAATAAAATTATATACTCAAATATCAATAAAACAGAACAATATAATGTTTAAAATAGAACATAAAATTAAACAACATAATGATAGGGGATTTCCCTTAGGATTTCTAGTTGAAATATTCCCTATAGTTTCTCTTTGGATTTTAAATTAGTAGTTTTCCTTGGTGATCAAGTTGAAGAGAAGACAAATTATAACTATGCTCAAAAGAAGATTTCATTCATAGAGAATAAACCGTTGTTTACGCGTTTTACCACACGTCAGTCTCACAATAGATGTCAAAGCAAGAGGGCGGAGTTTGTATCAGATACTTGTAGAAAATATTTTAAGATTTCAAGAGATACGAGAGGGAACAAAGATGCCCCCATGTTCAAGGGCAGATCGAGAAGAAATCGTGGTATTAAAAATATGTTGGTTTTGTTTTTTAAAAAGGGCGTTACAAATAAAGTATTTGTGAGAAGAAAGTTTGGAGCCCCAAAAAATTTTGAATTCTATTAAAATCATTGTAAAAGCGGTTAAAAAAGAATATATCATAGCAAGAAGAGACAAATTTGCGTTGAAAACTTTCCTATTTGAGTATGACAGTAAGGGTAGTGGAATTCCACACCCTCACTAGCATATTTGAGCTTTGATCTCACCAAATCAAAATTCTCACTTGATCTATGGCACTAGGAAATCGAAAGCTCATTACCGCACTCAAAAAAGTACGCAACCTATCCCTATCTTGAGCAAGTCCTATCCAGTCCATCTCAATACACCCTATCTCTCTCAGGTCTATCCAAATGCTATCCTCTCGTCTGCATCTGGGTCCCGGTGGTCTCTTCCCATTGGGTTTGCTAGTAAATACCTTGATCGCAGTTTTAAATACTCCCATTCGCGCTGCATAACCTGCCCACCGTAACCTAAGAGATTTGATTACCCTAACAATGCCTGATGGTGAGTACAGGGTATGCAGCTCATCATTATGTTGCCTCCTTTACTCCTCACTATCTTCATCCATTTTTGGACCTAATATCTTTCTAAGCACCTTGTTTTCGAACACCCTAAATTAATTTCCGTCATTTAAGGTAAGAGGCCATGTTACGCACCCATAGAGAACAACCGGTAAGCAAAATACAAACTTAAAATATTGTAAAATTTAGAGATTGTAGTGGTAAACATAGTAAGGCCAAGTAATTTAAGAGTGGGAGAAACTATGTGATCTACATGATAGTGGAAGTAGAGCTTTTAGTCCAAGGTAACACTTAAATCATTAATAAAGAAACAAAGTTCTCTAATATCGTTGCCAAGTTTATATATGAAAATATTAGGGGTGGTTTTCCTGGTGCAACTATAGATTTAGATTTAGTGATTGACGTTCAGTTTTCAAAAGACAGAATAATATGTCATTTATGACAGTCTGTAAATCTAAACATCCAGCAAGTGAATTAATTATATTGAAAATTTTAAGACCATCAGCAAACTATAAATAGTTTAAAGACTGTAAGTACATACCAATGTCATCAATGAATAAATTAAAAGGTAGAGGACCTAGATTTAACAACAAGGGGCAAACAAGGCGTTGGAGGTGTTTGATTCTATTTTGATGAGATAATATATATTTTGAAAAATAGCTTTTAAACCAATTCACACAGAATATTGATAGGCCAAAATTACTCTGCTATGAGAGAATAATAATTGTGCTGACATGATATATCAACAGCTCTACTTTGATTAAAATAAATGACATCATTCTGACCTCTAGTAGAAACTTGAGGGGCAATATAATCGAAAAATTCTACTACTACTACTACTACTACTACTACTACTACTACTACTACTACTGCCACCATTACCATAACCACCACCACCAATAACAATAATAATCATAATAATAATAACAACAACAATAAAGCAAAGGAATCCATAGAGGGATACATTTCTATACACACAATAAAAATTTAGCTATAAATGAATTAAATGTCGGACAAGGCGTCTTAAGCTGATAAATCCTGCAATCATTAAAGAAACTATGGTCGGTCTGACGACCTTAAGACCATCAACCTGACGTATCAAGGAGCGAAGTGATAGATCTCGTCCAAAAAGTCACGACGTGTCCGCCCTTGACCAAGAATAACTGCTCTTAAAACGAGCTACTAGATCTGGTCGGCGATCCACAGGTCAGGGTTGTGATACCAGTTCCTCGCACGATGACGAAATGGCGTGTATGTACATCGTACAAGTTTATTCGTACGGGAATTAGATTGCTTGTGGGAACTTGAACACAAAATAAACACAATTAAGATAGATTAAATTATTATTATTATTATTATTATTATTAGCGCCGCGTCTTACTACCCGTTCGGGTTATAAGCACTTACGCTAATGTATAGTGGTAGGGTGATTGTGAGATGAAATGAAGGACCTACAGTTTAACGTGGAATCCGAACCACGGTGGAGGCCTGGCATTCCCCACATTCACAAGATGTCTTGTCAGAGGTGAAGGAAGGGTTTGGTAATCAGATAAATTTATGCCGGGACCGGGGATTGAACCCCGGCCGCCAGCATAGAAGTCTGACACCTTACCCCTACACCGCCAGGTCACCGACGATAGATTAAAATAAATACACAATCTCACCTATGTTTCACAAAGCGTTTTCATTTTGAAAAATGGTTATGCTAACACGATATGTAATAAAATAAATTCCCTTCGAAATAAAACTGTAGCCTTTATTAATAATTAAAGACTTGAAATAATAGCACATCTGAACATTTTGTTATTTGAGCACAAGGATTAGAAATTAATCTACACAAATATCAGCCTTGAATTTAAAAACCAGCCTTAAACGCAACAGTTGTCACTAAGTCTTAAGAGCCCATCTCACACAACAGATAACACCTTAAGGAGGTATTACAGCTCAAACTAGGCGTCATAGCATGATGGGGTTTCCTGAAATAAAGACTTGTGAAAGTGTTCACCATATTAAAAAAAAAGGTATACTATTTTAAAATAAAAACATTTTATCAAAGTATTTGACTGTTGTTACACGTAAAATGCAGAAGACCGGACTTGAATACATTTTGTGGTTTGAGCATAGTCCTGGTTAATAGACCGTGAGGTAGGCTGTAAAGATTCGAAATAGAATCAGTTTGAGTGAGTCCTTGTAAAAATTGTGTATTTATCAGAAAATATCTTTTCTCTTTTTGGTAGACTTTCCCACAGGCCACCAAAGTGAAAAGCTCAATATAAATTTAAAAAGCTGAGTAGTGCCCTGTTAAGAGACGGTAGACACTTGGTCTCCGTTGGCTTGGAGTTTGAGGCTCGAATCCCGGCTGGGTTCACAAGAGGTGACGTTTTAGGTCCAATTTTAGCTAAGGGTTGTATATTCTCTCTCTTCGCTAATAATTGTAGAATTTTTTGAATTTTTAAGAATTAAAAATTTTAATTGTTAAAAATTAAAAAAATTGAGTACAACTTAAGATAAATAATATACGTTAAAACCCATTGAACGATTACGATAATAAAAATAAATTAAAAAAATTAATTAATCATTGTTTTTATAAACCTAGCTGAGGCTGTTACATTGGCTGCGAAAGTTTTTTTCAAAACTATCCTCTTGTCTACCCTCAAACCCCGTCGTGTTGCCACTGCAATTGAGAATTGATACGTATTAGTATTTTCTAGAGGAAATTTTCAACACATGTGTTATCAACGATATTCTGAAATTATTAGCGAAGAGAGAGAATTTACAACCCTTAGCTAAAATTGGACCTGAAACGTCACCTCTTGTGAACCCAGCCGGGATTCGAGCCTCAAACTCCAAGCCAACGGAGACCAAGTGTCTACCGTCTCTTAACAGGGCATTACTCAGCTTTTTAAATTTATATTGAGCTTTAAACTTTGGTGGCCCGTGGGAAAGTCTCACAAAAAGAGACAAGATATTTTCTAACAAATACACCATTTTTTTAATTACTGTTCTACCTTACCGTTTCAATTTCAGCTTGAGTTGGTTTTTTCAAATTATTCATAGATAAAATATACTGTAGTAAAATTTCATACTTAACAATTACATTGTTTAGAAATATTTCCATGTATACCTATTCTCTCACATCATATATTATTATTAATAATAGTAAAAATATTATATTGACTGTTTTTCGTGGCACAGCATCAATTATGAAGCAAGAAACTTTAATCCAATCATCTGTTTTCTTAATAAACTAAGCAATATTTATTAGATGAAAATTTAAAAACACACATCTCTTTCTTTCCCATAATGATGGAAGTAATTTAAAGTAGTAAATATATAAGTAATCCTGGTGATAAGGGTGCCACCTACCGGAATACTATTGATGCGTTATAGATGTCAATAAATCCTACCTTGTTTAAGAACTGGTTTCTTAGTTTTAAATATAGTTCACACAAAAATAGAGGTGGAAGGTAACAAAATCTTTCCATATAATTAAAAAGATTAAATTCTAAGCTTTATAACTAAAAAGAAATTACAAAAATGTGACAAACTCCTTTTCAATGACGATTCACGTGTAATTCTTTGAGTTCTGAGAGCAAAGTAAATAGGAAGTAACATTGATATTATCTTCCCAAAGCATTGAAAATATGTTTTAAATATGGTCCTAAGATAAAATTTTAGGATGGTTGAAGATTGTTTTATACTTTAAAGTGAGAATATTTCCCTTCAAGTGTTGTTGGAAATGTTGGTGCAAGTTATATAAAATATTCTAAAATTGTAGTAAGTGTGATAATGTTAAGTACTTCAAATTAATGCAATAATGATGCGAAGAATAGTTCGGAGATTATGACCATCAGTGACAAACATAGCATTTTACCATTGTGTAAAAATCGCGACACTGTGGATAGTTATAATGGCGGTGGATCATATTAAGATGTCATTGACAGTTTCTTTGAAAGGGACATCAAGTTAGGTAAGTTGCGTCAGAAAAAGCTGAGGGCTACAATTACAATAATGGTCATGCTAGCTTTGATAAGTCAGGATTAAATAGTTTGGTCAGCTATGGTGATAATACAATTATTAGTTGTGATTACTTTGAGTTTATGGGTTATAATGAGATTATTTATTATGATATCCATTAAGATGCGGGTTTTATCACCGTGGTTGATTAGAGGTACAATGATGGCTGCGGGTGGTAATTAAAACATTAATTACGATTAACATGGACATGAGGGTTATATTGTGATATGGCGACAGAAAAACATAATTGATTATGGTAACTGGTACTAGCCTGGTCAGTTAATGTGTGAACATATATTTCAGTGGCGTAGCTACTTTTTCACCACAAATACATCAATAATTGCAATGACAATTATAAAACTGTATGTAAAAAGTATATCATGAAGTAATAATGATCGCTCAAATCCCATCAAGGTGTTTAAATAACGATGGTTTGAAACAAGGTTATAATAGAGTGCGCAAGGACGCTACCACTGGCGCCAGCTAGCGCAATGGGTTGCACAGTCGATCATGACGGTAGTAATAACTATGCCGACGGTAAGGACGATTATGATGTTAATGATCGGCGGGAGGGCGAGATAACTCGAATATTGCTCCCAGTGGTCTCCGAGTTAAGTCTTGGTGCTAGTTACCGGTCCAGGCAATAAACCAGAACCCCCAACTATGTTCGCGTGTTGACTCAGGATTACAGAAACGTTGTTCTCACAACAAGTGGATCACGTTAAGGTCAAGCCTAGCCTTCCCACAGTTGGGGTCGTTTTCCTTCAGAACGCCGGCAGCGAAAACTCAAGGAGGAGGAAAGCACAGGTCTAAATATCAACCAGCTTCCATAAGTTATGGATTTATTGACGCTCGTGACGGTATTAGTGTAATGATGAAGGTAGCAGATCTCGGAGATGTTGGCCGATTTATGGGACGTGGTTTCTGTCGGTATGGGGGCTTGGAACACATGTGCTATTTATTTTTATTGATTTCCCTTGAGAGAGGTTTCGAACACATTTTAATGTGTTGTTCAGGACCATAAGTCAATTACAAGAATACCAGATGAGAAACGTATTGCTAAGCTACTGCATACGGATCAACAAACATTGGGTTGATTCTTTTGAGCTTGGAAACTTAACTTAAATTAAGTTGAGCCTATTTTATTTATTTCAAAATTATATACAATATTTTTCTTATAATATTAAATCAATTGATTATATTTTATAACTAAATGCCATCCATTCTAGTTACAATCCATCCGGACAGTCAGTCCACAAGTTGTTGTAATTAAAAACAAAACAAAGGGTGAGGATGTCGGAAGAGAGGGAGCGAATCAAAATGAGAACATAGATGAATAAAATAACAACCAACAGTTCATCCAGTTGAGATCCAAACAGAATTTCTTCTTCTCAGTTAGTACATCAGTCAGGATTGTTGATGCCGAACCAAACCTTCCGACATAACACAATGTTATTTGATTCGAGCCAACTACGATCATGAAAACTAGGCTAGATGACGTTTACGGAACCATTTAACAATATTATAATCGGTGCGTCCACTAGTCCACGTTGGTCGGACAAAACGTATCCTATTTAGTGTACTGCGTCCACCGCATCCGGATTTCCGAAGGAGGCGGTACCCAACATTTATCTTTCAGTTCTATCGTGTCGCCTTTTGTGTGTCCTAATATCTCTAATGACATCAGCGACACGGGTGGTCATTAGAATTTGGGCTACTAGAGACAAATACCCTAGCTGCACCCCTCAAAGTTATCAACAATCTTACAGCTGGTGCTGTATTTATTAATCTAATAAGACTTTAGAATATTATTTTTCTGATCGAAAATTGGGTTTTTATTTTAAGTATTTTTCGCTTTGTTTCTAAGGTTATCACAGTTATTTTGACCAAAATTACAAGTTTTAGATTTGATTCACGAGCATATTTAAATAAACTTAGAAAACGTTCCCCAGATCTTTACTTTGTAACTAGTGATGTGAGGGGGAAATTATAGCTCACTCACACGTGATACAGTGGCCACATGACTTCTTTGGTGCTGATTGACAGCTCACAGCTGACTTCTGACAGTCAAAATTTAGGTATATACCTTAATTTTGACTGTCAGAAGTGACAGATTCTAAATATATGTTTTTTGCTGATCATATGGTTTGGCGTAGGGATACATAATTTGGTCTAGTGACTTTTCAAAGCTGTCAGTCAGCACCAAAGAAGCCATGTGGCTACTGTAGTCCACGAACTGATGGAGAACCAAACTGAAAGGTACGGTTCAGTTGCTAACGACTAAACTACAGGCTGTATTATTCTATCAGTCGCGAACGATGAATTTCACGAACGACTGAACTACAAGATGTAGTTCGCAAACTTTTGAAATAGAAAAATGAACTGCTAGTTTCAGTGAACTAAATCACTTTGAACTGTTCCTTATACTGAACTGTACTGGTCATCTCTAAACTAAATAGAGAGAATACAGCTGGGGATTCCGCATGCAAATGGTGATAACGGTGAGGGGAGAGTACATTTCTCAGCATACCAAATGACGTCAACCGCAAGCACCACAAGGATCGGATTTTAATGTGTTTCCAGGAACTCTTATCGGCATTGAAGATGTCATATGTGTAAGATAAGGACAGGTGGAAGTAACCTCGTTCAAAATAATGTTAGGAATTCAAAACTCCTATGCTTGCTAGTGGACCCTTCCTGACCTTAAGCATCAGTATCGTCATATATTGTATTAACAGGAAGGTCAGGGTATAAATCCCGACTTAGTACACTAAGGGTGAGTTTCCATCTATGGTTTTAAAACCTCTCCCCAAACAAATGAGGGTTTATTAACTCTTCATTATACATTCCTCATCCCTTGACTGTAAGTATAAATATAAGGATTTCCCTGTGAGTATTAAGACGCAAAGCAATATAACTAGTCTCTCAATATTTTATTATGTTTACATTATCTTCTCGTGTCATTTCAACAAAGTCGGGTTCTTAAAGATTCACAAATATTCACGTGTGGAAATAAATTGCAAAGTTTAATTTGGTTTGTTTACACAAACATAATTTTATTTAGTTGTATATTATTATGTAAACGTAGCAATGTATAAAAGCATCGTGTTTGTTTGAACATAAATTATGGGAATGTGTGGTTGTTGTTTTTTTTAATATATATTATATATGTATTTATATGAGTGGAGGTAGATGCTGTTCTTGAAATGGCCACGCGTTCATATTAACATTTCGAAGGAAGGGAAAACAATCTGTTTTTACGAGCAAGGTGATACTTCAGGCTCTAGGCGATATATTTTTTTAATTTGTCCGTGAGCTCAAGTATGTTGGTTATGCCAAGTACCTTTGCGTGTTAGGAGAAGTAGCTCCACTTTTATTGCACTGTGTGTTATTTTGAGAAAGAGATAGAAAAAAAAAGAGAAAGCTGCTTATTTTATTTTCCTCTGTTTGAATAGTAGTAGTCTTGTTGTTTAACTTAAAAAAAAAATACCACCAAGTAATTAAATATTTAATTACTCCACCGTAGATGATGTTGCGTGCAATGAATAGAGTGTTTTGTTGGGATGTTAAATTTTTAGGTACATTTTTAACAAGATTAATAAGAGAACGAAAATGAATTCCTATAAATAAGATACACACGAACTCGAGGGAATGCAAAATTATAGAATACTATTTTATAGCAAGCGGTTAATTAAAGTTACTTTAAAGTTTGAGTATCCCGCATAGGTGGACGAGCGGACTAAGTGTCAAGCTCATCTAGCTTGATTCACCAGTGACGGGGATGTCAGCTTCCCAAATCGCATACAAGTATGAGTTTTTTTTACTAGAATGTTTTTCAACCCTTCCTTTACGCAAATGCAAGAACATTTAGCAAAAAAATACAAATTAATAATTTTATTCCTTCCTCGTTGTATAGTTAAAAGCGTATAAACCATAAGTGTAGTAAGAAGGAGAGAAAAAAAAATTCCAATCTCCGTGGTTCAATAAAGGGGTATCTGCTGAGGAAACTAGAATACATTTCAGTAGCTTGGGGTGTGACGTAAGGGGATGCGAGAAAAAGCCTGTGTTTTTCAAGTTTTTTTTAATGGAAAAACATTTTTTTTACCAAAATAAATAAAATATTGCTTCATTAAAAACAAAGAGTTTAATTTTCTTCACTCGGTGACCTCTAAATTTCTTGAATCTCCTAGAATCTAATGACCTAACAAATATTCAAGAACTGTGTATATCACCCCGTGAAGAAGATTTAGCTCTTATGTTGTTGTTTTTTGGCTAAAATAAATACAATTTTGCCATAAAAAACTGTAAAAACACTGGCCTTTTCCCGCGTAGCCTTCCCTCCCACCTTAGCGACAAAGAGTTAGCGCCTTTGTTCATTGGTGCCATTAAAAGAAGGAACTTGTTCATTGGTGCCATTAAAAGGAGGTACACCCTTACGTACCCTGCCTGATACCCTGTGTGTTGTGGTGGTGGCAGTAATAATACTAGTGGTAGGGTAAGGGTTTTTAACTATCTCATCCTGGACAAAGCTTATTGAGTATCAGTTCACGAGATACACGCTATAGTAAGACTCTGGTAAGCAGGAGCTTTTTTAAAAACACAAACATATTTTTAAAGATCGCCGTTTGTAGTATTTTATATCATTAAATGTCTTCCTGTCTAGAGTAAATTGTAAATTTAATGTTTAAAAAGATACTACATAGATTTCTTAGACCATAAATTCACAGAGTTAAATAGGAAACCCTAATTTCATAAATCATAACTGTATAGGCCAATATGGGAATATGACTCAAGACCCCTAGCTCTTAAATCTAGCCATTAAACTAGCAGTTATGTTCTCTAAGCATCAAGGTAACTTAACAGCAACAAACAGAAGTGTGTGTGTATGTGCGTGTGTGTGTGTTTATTTAGGACGAGGGGTAAGGGGAGGAAGAAGTACTAATTATTTTAATTAACTATTATAGGATAGCACATTTAAAAAAATGAAAGTGCAAATGCCACATAAATTACACATAGAGCTGAAAACTTTAACATTGGGAAATGTGTATATTGGTAGCTTCAAGCAAATATTAAATAAATTAAATAGGATAAATAATAGTGTTAGTAACATATATGGTGACATTAATCAAAATAGTATTTTGTCTTGTTCCTGAGTTCAACAATAATATCAAATAATTTAATCATTTATTTGTTTTTCATGCCTTAGTTATGAAATGAGAAACAAATAAATTATTTGATATTAAAATTTACCATCAATTAAATTTTAAGTGAATCTACACGGACCTAAAATGAAAATTATCTATATTTCGCCAGGGAGGATAATGCTTTTGTTTCTAAGTTACAAAAATAAAATAAGAGCTTAACGCACAAGTGAAGATACTAGCGCCTTAGTTCGCATATTATATTATACTATATTTAATATGAATTACAATACATAAAAACTAATTTCGTGCCCTATGTCTGTATCCAAACCAAATTAAAGTTTAATACGGTTATTCCAATTTTTAATTCAATAAAATAATTGTTTATACCATTTGTGTGTGGCTGCTAGTTTAAAAAAAGAATACATTTTGATATCAGCACGAGAAAAGAGGAGCATACATTTTGATACGTCAAAAAGAGTTCGGTCAACTCTATGTGGGTGTTTACTAGATCGAGTGTTTATGTTTACATAGCCAATTAGTAAGTGATGTTACAGTAATGTCATTGCAATCAAAACTAGTATATACCCACTTCGGTGGCCGCATGGTCTACGGTGCTACTCTCGCAGTTGATTAGACCACCAATGATGGTGAGATCGAGGTTCGAATCTCGTTCGGGTGTACTGAGGGTGGTTTTCCAAAATTACTTTCCAATATCATTCCACGCAAATACATATACACTTTCTATAAATATGACCTTCCTAATCCCTAAAACTATTAGCATAATTAGTACAGCGTATAACCCAAACGGATAATGAATGACGCGGTGCTAAAAATAAATGGGAAAGATTTTCTCTCTCAAATCTAAAAATAGAAAAATGTACAAAAAAAAACACTCATTAAATTTGTGAAACCAAATAATATACAGTAAAGCAGAAACACTCAACCAATGAGTATAAATGTAATAACAATGTTACAGAAACATTGAGAAAAGAGGTGCATCTATTATCAAGCAAAGAGAATAAAAATCAATCTCATATTTCGAAATATTCCATCAAAAAAGTACATGTTTGCTTTTTGCTAAGAAAATGTTGGTTTTATAAAAATATATTTCAGATTAATATATTTTTAGTTTTAACAGTTCTACAGCTTTACAAAGATAAGCCATTTCATTTCTCAAATAGTTGCGGATATATGTTCAAAATTGGATATGTGTGCTTATTAATAATTATTATTAGCACCACGTCTTACTACCCTTTCGGGTTATACGCACTTACGCTAATGTGTAATGCTAGGGTGATTGTGAGATGGAATGGAGGAACTACAGTTTAACGTGGGATCCGAACCACGGTGGAGGCCTGGCATTCCTCACATTCACAAGATGTCTTGTCAGAGGTGAAGGAAGGGTTTGGTAATCAGATAAATCTGTGCCGGGACCGAGGATTGAACCCCGGCCGCCAGCACAGAAGTCTGACACCTTACCCCTATACCGCCATGTCACCTTAATCTTATTTAAAGTTCCCTTAAGGTCATTTCCACGGGATAACGCGAGTTGCCATTTTGTTTGTGATGTTAATGCCTGGATATAGAATTTGATAAAAACTGTTTGAGGCGATTTTGAGAAAATATATTTTAGCTCTAGCCTTGATTTTAAAGTTGGATATTTTACTCCAAAAATCCCTTGGGGGAACCTTATGAAAACACTAAATACACAGTTTTAACCCGATCGACAAAATAATTTCGGCTTTAGCCTGAAGTACAGACAGACGGTATTACAAAAACACTTAGTTTTTTGTTTTAGGGGGTCATGAAACGTCAACATTTATCAAAATCTTGAGTTCGATTTTATGTCGATCACAATATTTTTCTCTTCGAGGATTCGGGAAAAAGTAAAAAAAAACTAGAATATTTGGGTAATTCAACCAACACACAAAATAATATCTTTATAAACTATATTTTATTGAAACGTGAGAGCTTAGGAGAAAAGTTAGAAAAGTTAAATCGAGTCAAATATAGCTGGTACAACTGATAACTTAACATTGTTATCAGTTTTATTCAGAATACGCTCAACAAAATCACATAAAATATATCAAAACACATATTTGCATATATGACAAATAAAAAGTTTTCGTAAGCGTTTATAGCAATAATTATTTGAAAGGATAATGACAAAATATTCCACAAAACTCTGCGAGTTTATTTTACTGTCACGCAAAGCCCACAATTCTACTAGCATGCTCCCTCTCCCCGCCCCCTCCAAGCCCCACCAATAAAACCACAAAACAACGATAATCAGCAACAAACGCAGGAAAGATGAAACTGTCAAACAATTTAAAGACGAGATTAGTATGGCCCTGAGACGATTACAGCTGTGTGTGGGAGATGGGAGAGCATGACGTCATCAAAGATAAAAATAACTACAACAACGCAAACAACAATCATGCAGGCCGGACAATAACTCATATTCCTGCCAGTAAGCTGAAGCCAGAGCCTTAGGTGCACTGGGGAGGGGGGATTCTACCATGTGGTTTCTTATCCTCTCGCTAAGAAATATGTTTGTGTTTAGTCCCCAAGGGCTTAGGGAAGGAGATTAGCTTGGAATAAATGCAGCCGCATAAGTGTTGAGAGACTTGGAAGTGATAGTAATATTTGGAAAACTATTTGTGGTTCTAATTCCATTCTCCATAAAATGGCGACTTATAGTAATATAAAAGGACAACGTATGAGCTTAAAATATTCCCTAATAACCATCGGCTATAGTCTATTCCCGGTAGGAATTAATCTCTGTAAGGTCTTTTTTGCTACCAATATCCTACTATATAATAGATTTCTGGTAGGGAAAAAGGCCTTTCAGAAAATAATTCCTACGGTGAATGGAGAGTACGTATCGGTCTACGTAGGTTTACGAACCCAAATTGGTCAGCATATTAATATGAGGGTAGAGAACGTTTATGCTTTCTTTAGAAAAATTGTATTCTTTAAAAAAAAACACCTTGTAGCGTTA
This sequence comes from Timema californicum, assembly GCA_902141385.1. Lineage (NCBI taxonomy): Eukaryota > Metazoa > Arthropoda > Insecta > Phasmatodea > Timematidae > Timema > Timema californicum. Next base: position 197,663 of record CABFOW010000319.1, on the reverse strand, counting down.
TTAATTACATAAGACAAAAAAATCTCTTTAAGAATACACGCATGACAATTTCGCATGAAAGTAGTTTCTAAATGTGTTAAACCATTCAAAATGTTATTTTAATCAAATTTACTTGGATGGTTAACAAAGTTATTGAGTATGTGTAAGTGGGTGAAATAAATCAGTATGTGTGAGCGGGTAAAATAAATCAGTATGTGTAAATCTGTGTTGGGTAAAGGGAAATAATATCCCATTGGCATGATTTGAGTTTTCTACGGAAAAAGGAAAGATTTTCAAGGCGTGATTGTTGTAGACCTTTGCGTCTTGAGAGATATCCTGTGAAATAGTTAAGTTGAGCAAATATTTTCTAAACTATGAACTAAATAGTTTTAATAAATAGACAGCTGACTTCTTTTGATATCTAATACTACATACAACGGTGTTTAGTAAATACAATATTTTTAATAATTTTTTTTAGAGAAAGCATCAGCGTTCTTGATCCTAATATAAAAATGTGCCATTTTATAAACATCGTTAGTAAAAACCATATATTTTGCTGTCATGAAGTAAAGAGAAGAAAATAATTTATTTTTCTAGACACTGGGACTAGATAATTTTGAGATGTCCCTTTTTGCAATTTTTTTTTCAAACAAAGCGTTTCAAATGTTCGCTGTAAGTGCAGCCGGTTGGCAATCTTGGCCAGAAATTGACGTCAGCTTCGAACAGGCACGGGTAGGCCCTACATTCTGATTGTGGATGGGATGTCTCACCACCAAAGACTCCGTTGACGCAGTGGTAGCCAGAACAACAGAGTTTTATGCAAGGTCGCCTTTATTATCAGCTTCGTCCCAAGAGGAAGCGAGGGGTTCGAGAGAAAAAAAACCAACAGAGTATGTACTGCGATACATTTCTCCGCCGGAATTAGTCCTAGAGCCAGGCACAAAGAGATGACATCTCTTCATTCTCGAGTCCAGTGGCGCAAAGTAAGATAACAACAACACGTGACGTGACGTGACGTAGAGAATTATTTCACTTTTAACTTGCAACAGAACGATAGTATGGGAATAACAAATTTATAAACTTGCAAATTGAGTCCGATGTGTTAGTATTTCTAGTAAATGCACTATTTAAACTGTAACATAAATTTAGTACATTTATTTTTAAATTTGTGGTGACCAGCTTAAGAAAGGCAGATCGACACCAGTCACTTAAAAATAATTCACTAGAGTGTAAATAGTTAAAGAAACTAATCGAAAAGTTGTGAATTTGTGTTGTGTAGTTTCAAATGCGTGTGAAGAGTTCATGAGCTGAACTAGCCGCAGCTTCATCATTTGAAAACAAAACAAAAATGAAGTAGTTTCCAACAAAGTATTAAGGTAAGCCTTAAAAAAAATAGTGCCTCAAGAGGCAAGTTTTCACATAATTTTAAATTCTAATATTAATGTTCAGAAACGAAAGTAAAGTCTAGACATTTGTAAGCTTGCTATCTATGAATCCAATAAAATATAAGTAATCACAATAGTTTATACTGGGTCAAGAACGTTTACAGTTTCTTTTTTTTTTTTAAGGAAAAAAAAACCACAAAATTACTAAAGATTTGTATAGTTAAGATTAGACAAACAACAAAAGTCGGAGCGTATATCTTAGGGCTTAGTTGATAGCTTGGAAAATATTTGCTCAACTTACCTATTTCACAGTATATCTCTCAAGACGCAAAAGTCTACAGCAGCCACGCCTTGAGCAGCTTGCTTTATTTCCGTACAAACTCAAATCTTGAAAATGTGATATTATCTCTTGATTCCCTTTGCCCAACACAGATTATAGATCTATTAGTGAATGAACATTAATCAAATTCTCACACATAGCTTTATTTCCGTAAGGAGACGTTCATGTAAGCAAACTTTTGGGCATTTTTGCAAAAATAGGCAAATGCCTAACCCCACCCCCTCTTGCTTACGTAAGGTCTTTGTCCACCTTTTTTTTAATTTGGTCACAGGAATAACCATTCTTTTTTTCATACAATTTTGCCTATAGCCTCAATAGGTAATAAGACGCGAAGATAAAAAAAATCTTTCAATTTATAAATTGCTGGTAATTATTAACATAAAGTTGTAAATTAATATTGCGAAATAATTGGCAATTAACACTAATATACAATGAATTTAAATTTAATGAACAGGTAAAATTAAAACAAGTTATAACAATATAAAAGTTAGTGAGTACAAGAATATTATATTTATAAAAAAACACCTTAAGCTCAAATTAATCAGATGACCAAGGTCCTTGAATCCATGTCTCAACCTTTCAATTATTATGCTTCTATTGGAGAGGGGAAGGGGGTGGGAACTAGGGCACTCAAGATATGGCTTACCTCTATAGGCTCTTCGCTTCTTCCTCGTTCAGCCACTCAAGCATCTTCATTGATGCCCGAAGCTGCCCAATTCCAAGCGCCCTACCTCAATTTTGCCCGTCTTCCTATGTCTTACATAAGCACAGTTTTAATCCCCCTACCCCCTTGCAGCAAAAATAAGAAAAACTAAAAACTCCCTTCCCCTCTAAGGTGCTTACGTAATACTTGAACCCCCCTTAACCTGCTTACACAAACTCAATAACTTAGTTTTGAAACAAAAGCTACAAAATTGCCAACCCAAAAAAATCCTAATACACTAAAACGTATATTATTTCTATATTTAATCATGATAATTAAGTAAAAATAATTACGTATGATTTAAAAAATAATCAACCGAGCTTAACCTATGCTTCCAAGTCTGAAAATTCAGTCAAGACATCATTTTTAATGGTTTGATACATCTAGAGACTATTTCCATGCATAGTTGTCATGTGTGTATTTTTAAAGATACATTTTAATTATTTATTTATTTACCAATCAAAATATTGTAATGGCTAACGATTGTTTGTGTATGTAAACATTTTTAATAGTTTTTCAAAAGAAACCGTCAACGTTCTCTGACCTCTAAACTTTGTTAGGAAGGAAAATAAATTAAATAATAAATACTGCAACGAGTAGTAGCTTAAGTCTACTTTGTATATTCAAAAATGTGTTTAATTTATAACACAGCAATTTATGTGTTTAAATTAATATCAGTGTTTAATACAACAACTAGCTTATTTACACTAAGATACAATAACGTAATGCATAATTTATTGTTTGGTTATGGCACGATTGCGGGCTGACGCCATGGCTTTTTTTTTACGAAAATGTAAGATATACCAAAGTATTTATTAGTAGAATTTAGTTTTGTTGGCTAGATGAACACAAACATTTATGTATTTAAAAATTATGTTTATGAAATTGTTAGTTTGATTTTAGAACTCTACCAATAGATTCGTTGTTGTTTTACATAGATTACTGGAATTCATATTTTAAGTGGGAAGCCAAAATAAGTTTGCGATAATTAATGATACTAGCTCACTGCATTATGAAATTTGGCTTGAAACTTGTAGAAGACCCTTATATTTAATCTTAAATCCGTGGAAAAAAAGTGTTTATATGATCATTCGTGTTTTATTCTATTTATTTCTTATAAATTATTATAATAATTTTAACTAAATTGAGTGAGCATATATTTGCTCTAATAATGTACAATAACTTATAGGCATGTTAAAGTTTTATGGTAAAATATATTATCGTTATTTACATTAAAAACAACCTACTCTTAATCAGCTTATATAATAAAATTCAACATTTTCCCTTGAGAAAGTTCCTAATACTTCAAAACTTACGAATTCTCTCCCCCAAAGGAGTTTAACTTGCCAAAATATTAACTTACATTCCTTGTATATTTATTAAAATGCTATTAATAGTTAGCTAATTTAATGGCATTGGTTGTTTTTGCTATCAACGACTTCAGTCAATGTTTCAATTTCGACGGCTGCGTTATCTAAGAACAGTAATACTAACAGCTGCAAGCAATCGTTTGTGAGGTCAAATGTTCTAACTTTCGGGGACAACATCTGGTTTGGACTCATCAGACTGTTGGCGGGACCAAACAAGATAATCAATTTGGAGATGGTGTCGGTCCCATCCTCCATCGCTTTGTGTCCACGTATTAAACATCCCAATTTGAAAGCGGATAAAAGTGAGACTTGTAAACTCCACCAATTGAGAAGTTTTTTTATTGAATCAAATGGTTTAGATAGCACTAAATGAAAGAATTATGACATTACAAGCGTCGTATTTAAAATGTTGACACCAATTAAAACCAAGGCGATAACAACATATGACTCGAAAACAAAGGCTATTGGTATTTTTCACGATCGTCCTACTATGGCTCAGTGCCAGAAGGCCAACCAATGAACATAAAGACCGTGGTTTAACCCCGAGCTTTGACTATACAGGATGTGTACAAATTCGAAAAATAAATCTTTAGAATGATTCCTTGTGACCGAAAAGTTCAAAAATGTAACGCCACGAACGTCTAATTTTGAGTCGTGGTCTACTCTGTAATCTGTACTCTATTTCAGGTTTCGAGTCATTATATTCATTAATAGGAACGCACTGGTGATTAAATAGTTGCTGACTGCACATATCCAAGGCCTCCGATATACTAACATACATATCATACCGTTTCCGTGGATTACAGTTAAGGGCTATTGGTCCAGTGGACCTACACCAAGAACATTAATATTTACATTATATAAGATATAATCTTACGTAATAATTAGAACATAAACACCAATATATATTACACCCCATTCGTGAATTTCCTATTCATGAATAAGACAAATTTGTGTCCATTCCATCAAATAGCCTCTCCTTAAATGTCATGAACTTCTCAAAAAATGGTCCAGTTCATGAATTGTCCAGCGCTAGTGCTGACCAGTTTATGAACTGGCAGTTTCATGAACTGGGCAGCTCCACTCGTTAACAACTTCGTGAACTGGATAAGTTTTAGTCAGGTTACATGAAATGGCCCAAGGGAAAAACAGTTTTGGTCTTTTAAGCCAATTTTACTTTTATTAATCGTTTTATAATGGAAGGGTGGGTTAAGTTAGGTTGGGTTAGTATAATATATCTTATAAATAATTTCACCTAAGCTTGTAGTAGATAGTACAATAAGTTCCAGTTCATGAATTGGGCAAGTATCTATGCAATTTTTGTTCAGTTCGTGAAATGGTCACCTCACTGTTTGGGTGTGACATATTATATTCACATTATTAAATAGGCGAAGTCAATAGTTGTTTTTATTACTTAGGAAGATGTGTAGATATGAAACTTCCGTTTTTGTGAAGAACTGGAAATTGTATAATTATTATTTTTAAGTTTGTAATAATTATTTAGAAAGAATTTTAAATAAATCAAACCATTTTTCATATTAGAATCAAATTGGTATCTTGTTTTTTTAAGGTACTTCAATTTTAATTTTAATTAAAAGACAAAAATTAAAAAAAAAATCTTGAAATCCACTTTATTGCAAAGGAAATAGCCTATATCAATTTCAAATCAAAGGAGAGATTTAATTAAATATTCCCAAATTGAAATTCAAAGATAAATCTTAAGGCTGTAGTAACAATAAGAGCATGAAGGTAGCGGGCTCTACTAATTACAGAAACTATCCTATTACTTTTTCTAGCACAGCGTCTTACTACTCATTTGGGCTATACGCACATGTGCAAATTACGTTAATGTGTTAGGGATGAGAAAATTTGAATTTAGATTAAGTACACCCACATTTGCATTGAGAGAGTGGAAAACCATTTAGGGAAAACCACCCTCAGTACACCCAACCCAACCGGGGTTCAAACGCCGATCTCGCCATCAATGATTGTCCAGTATATCAAGAGTAAAGCCATTTAACACGCAGCCACATAACTGGGTCTAGAATGTTAGAATATATCTACTTTCACGTATTCATACGTGAAGTCATGTGATCTGCAGCTGTCACTTTTTGATATATACTAGTATTAATACTTATAAGTTATAATATAACAATTATTAAGTATATTATTTTTTTAAATTCCAGCCGTAAATAAATATAAGTATTTATTAAGGCCCTTCATATGAAGATTAGACTACACTAGATTAATTTTAATTCCCTTTATGCTTTGTGTAGCCAATATTATTACAGAGCAAGAATTTCAAAGTTCGTTTAGAGTCAAAGGGCACATTTTACACAGTTATTTTTATCTATGTTCGCTAGCCGTGTTCTACTCTCAACTTATCCAAGGCAAACTTGTGGCTTGCGCGGGCAAGAATTCAAGGAGCCATTCTCCTAATTGAGTGCAATGGCTCCCAGAGAGTCGGATTACTATTTGTTCTATAAGACGGAGGCAGCTGCTGCGCTATAGTACTCACCACAACGGCAGTTCCAGCTCCTCGAGCTTTGGCAATGTTTGTCAAAACTCTCCTTTTGTGGCGAGAACTCTTGAGACGAGACGTTACAGACACGAGTTAGTGGTCTGGTGAGCGCATGCGCAAGCACTGACAATGGAGAGAACGAGGTCCAGGCGCGTGTATGTTAGTGGCATGCAAAGCGATTTGAAAATAAAATAAAAATAACAATGGGTGCGTGCGGTAGGAACACATAGCCAGGACAGGATCAAGGCATGGGCTTTAGGGGCAACAGCCCGGAGGATTCCGCCAACTAGAGGGCCTACGAAGGTTATAAGAATTTATTATTATTATTATTATTATTATTATTATACAGTTTAACGTGGAATCCGAACCACGGTGGAGGCCTGGCATTCCCCACATTCACAAGATGTATTGTCAGAGGAGAAGGAAGAGTTTGATAATCAGATAAATCTGTGCCGGGACCGAGGATTGAACCCAAGCCGCCAGCACAGAAGTCTGACACCTTACCCCTAGACCGCCAGGTCACCCATAATATTAGAAGAAGTACCCGGCGCTACCATGGGCTACGCTTTTCTTTGCTTCAAACATACAGGGGGGAAAAAATGTTTCTTCCGACCATAATTTTAATATATTTTAAAAAATCTAGTCGAAAATGTAAAATTCCAGCTTCGAGGTGCATATGTTTGTGCACAAGAGATACTAATTTTAAAAAATATCAGCTCTCTGCGTGCGGTTGATATCGCGCATTGTTCGTGACAGACAGGAAAACTCATTTTACTAATATATACTTAATTAGCTATATACTATCTATCAAAAGTGACAGCTGCAGATGACAATGACCGGATGCATACATATATGATAATTGTTTCAGTTTATTCCCTTCGTATCTCAAGATGACCGTAGCCTGTTTCTTTACACAGTTTCTACTTGTTTCAAGTTGACTATGTTGAATCACGGACATGCGCACAGCCAAACGCTCACCTCTGCCGTGACTTGTCTCTCACCCTCAGACCCTGCCCGACTTGTATGGGCTATGATAACATCTGGCTGGTCCGCTGGGCGCTGACTGGCCCCGACAGCTGCTTATTGAAGGTTTGCATGGACTACAACGCCCCGTTAGCGTCTGTTATGACTGTGAGGTGCAAGATGGTTTGTTGGCTCCAAGAGTAAACAGACAAAGAGACGCGTTATACGTTTGGTGAGGTTACAATCGGTGTGCCAGGTTGCACTGATTCTGTACCTGACACTGAATCGAGAGGCATGTGTCTAGTTTCGTTCTTATTCAAGAATAGAACATTAAAATTAAATATTCTACACGTGCTAAGTAGCCCTTATTTATTTAAATCGTGAAATGTGACCAGCTGGAGTGGTGAGAAAAGAAATTGCACATTGGCAAAAACAGCTTCTGAGGACAGATCGTATACTATGTTAGGGAGCCATGGTCCCTATTAACCGACCTAAAAACATTTACTTGCAGATTATAGTTGGATTTTCTTAGAGCATGCGTGTAAAAATCATAAGGGTCAAGTAGAAAATAATAATAATAATATTTAGCACCACGTCTTACTACCCGTTCGGGTTGTACGCTTTAAGTACTAATTACGCTAATGGATTAGGAATTGGGAAGGTTGAATCAGAGGAAGTGAACCCGCATTTGCGTGGAGGGAGAGTGGATAACCATTTAGGAAAAAACACCCCCAGTTCACCCGACCGAGATTCGAACCTCGATCTCCCCGTCCTCAGCAGTCGAGCTCAACACGACTAGCGCGTTAGCCAACTACGCCACAGAGGCGGGTAAGTATAAAATAAAAATGCTGATAGGAATGAATTTAAAAAAAAACTCGATATTGCCATAATCTAAAGTAAAAATAATCAATTTTAAAAATCCTTAATTTTACAAAAAGAAAATTAAGTTCAAATACATATTTAAGACCTAGGGTGTATTTATCCACATAAATTTGATAGGCTAGTTTTTTAGTTGCATCAATGGTGTGAGTGCTAGGCTGTTAGTGTTACAGTTACTTTCATAACTAATGGTATTTACGTGTCTATAAGCTGTGATATATCTTGTGTTTGTACCTTTTCTAAAGAGGAAGAAACTGCTCACACAATTAAGGTGGGATGGAAGCGGACGCGAGAAAAGGCCGGTGTTTTTGAAGTTTTTATGGTAAAAGATTTGTTCGAACAAAATAAATACAATATTTCTTCAGTATAAACATAGAATATAATTTTCTTCACAGAGATATATCAACAGTTGTTGAATATCTGTCATGATCACAGCGGTATTAGATGACAAACTTTTTTAATAAAGAAAAAATGTCATTAAATCCCAGGACACCCTTGAGAGAGATTAACTACTGACCATGTCATAAGGAGGTTGAGTATGATTTGGAGGTCCAACATCCTCTATTTCCCCCGAAAGTAGTATTAAAAATATTATTTTTATAGCTTTCTTCAATAAATTGGTAGCTTAAATGAGTCTAATAAAAATATTAACACCTAATCGACTGTTTAGAAAAACTTTCAAATTTTAAATGAAGTATCTAATGCTAAAATAACATATAGCTATGTTTATACGGAGGGATCCCACACGAACGTCCAACGATAGGATTCCCCCTCCCCCTCGTACCCATTCCAAAAAATTGGGTACGGTTGTGCTTCTCATTGACGTGATGGATATGAAAGGGTATGCTATCCGGCAGAAAAAAGTGCCGTCTAAAGTGGTATTATTATTTGCATTATTAGCGTCTTACTACCCGTTCGGGTTATACGCACTTACGCTAATGTGCAATGGTAGGGTGAATGTGAGATGAAATGACGGTCTACAGTTTGACGGGGCATCCGAACCACGGTGGAGACCTGGCATTCCTCACATTCACAAGATGTCTTGTCAGAGGTGAAGGAAGGGTTTGGTAATCAGATAAATCTTTGCCGGGACCGAGGATTGAACCCCGGACGCCAGCACAGAAGTCTGACACCTTACGCCTAGACCACCAGGTCACTTACCGTCTAAAGTGATTTTTTTTAGATAGGTGTACAGAATTTTAAGTGAAGACAATATTTGTAATACAAAAACGAAATTAGTCAAAAATTAGAACCGGAAATATGTGTACATCTTTTATAATATTTTTGCCATACTCTTATCAAATACTATGGATTTAAAAACAAAGCATGGTGTGGATGAATAAAAGCGAATACGTGGCTAACAAGTTGAGCACTTAATTAATGTTTGTGTATAAAATAAAAATCATTTGCAGGCAAAATTATTGACATAAGTAGATCTAGTAACTTTTTTGTATGTCAGATAAGTTTATTCCTATGAAAATTAGATTATATCTTTGAGTGTGCTTAGTTTTTAGCAGTGGCGAAACATGGGTTTTAAAAAAAGATAAGTATATTTTGTAGAAACTGTACCTTGGTAGCGTTCTCCATGCTCGTTCCAATATGTCCAGTTTCAACCAGCAATAAATAAGTTTGAATTATGCGCTTGTAGTAAAAGAATGAGAATCCTGTTACTTCGTGAACTCGAAAGTCTCGTGCAACTTTAGATATGTTATTATGAAGAATAAACATAGAGCAACTTTGTTTACGCTCACCGCTTTCACTCCAGAGCCCTCCACAAAATTAGTAAATATGAATCAAATTGCTCAATTTCTAATAACGGGTTGATTTCTATATCTCGAGGGATAGACTTACGTTGCCAACCTGTGACGTAGAGTCAAGTCAAGATATTTTCTATGATAGTGTTAAACATTTTAATGGTCAGGATTTAAAAACCTGACTTTGAAATCAAAATCTTAAATAATAGACCTGATTATAAAAATAGCCCAACATTTTTGCGAAATTATTATTTTTGATCTTAAAGTAGTTCTTTAGTAAACCATACCTTTTTAGATCATCTTCAGCTTAGACTATTTGGTTTATTCACGGAAATTGCCAGTAGGATTCTTTCTGGCTAGAATAAAGATTTTAAAAAGTCCATAAAGCATATTTACATCTACAAAAAAAGGTAAATAAAATAAAGGTTATTTTTACAAAATTTAAATCAATGCTACCCAGGCGTAAATAGTACTGAATATGTTTATGCTAGTCAGAGGAAGAGGGAAAGTATTATCAGCAGCTAAACAAGAAATCTTGCAGGAATGAATTGTTCATTTTCTTCCCTCTCTTTCAATTTCGTGCATTGGTGTTTGTGTGTGTGTCTATAAATTTCAAAAGCCTAGAATTTACATCTTGTACATAATTTGTACAATATGATTGAAAATAGCTAACCTTACAAAAGCTATCATAAAAGAGTGAAAGGTTTTGTCGCCAGTTTACGTACTCTAAGGGGAAAAATACAATAATTGAGGATACAAAGCAATTCCAAACAAATATGAGATGTATGAAAAAGTCCAACTAATCTAAATAAATAATGAGCACTTACCCCCCACCGAGATGGTAGTAAGGGGACTTTAGTGTGGTGCGGTTTCAGTCATTGTGAATGGCATTGTGTACCAACATAATAAGTTGGTGGTTCACATTTCCATCACGCACTGTCGGGATACACGACCGAGATGCTGCAGGGCTCAGACAATGGTCTACTTACAAGTCATAAGACATTTGTTTATGAAATAATAATAGCTGTTTCGGATTGATTTGTCCAAAATCAAAGTAACCTTAGCATATAAAGTTTTAAAAAATCTTCCTACTCAGACGAAAAGAAAGTATTGGTTTTTTTCACAGACCTTTCGGTTATCTGGACAGTTATACTATTGGTTTATGAAGGAGGAAGGCTGAATTTAGAGGATATTTCCCCAAATTTGCATGAAGGGGGAGTGAGAAACCTTTAAGGTAAAAATCAACTTAGGTACACCCAACCGGGATTTGAACCCTTATCTCACCAAGCCCCGCCATCAGCAATCTATTTTATTGCAAGAGTGACGCCTTAAACCACGCAAGTGGGTAATTAAACTAAACTTTCTGGATCTTAGTTGAATTTTCGGATGGAATTCTTAACAAGTACAAGAAATGTAGGGGATATTTTATTATTTAAAGTCTGGGAGCCAATTTTCACCGAATCGCATGCGACCAACGTAAACATGTAATATAGCCAAGATGTTCGAAGAGGCCTTACATGCGTTAGTTAAGTTTTCTCATACTTTGTTTAAAAAATCTTTGTCTATTGTTTTAAAGTGTGGCCAGACACTTTATGAGCCTACAAATACTGATTTATAGTTTGAACTTGAGTTTTTGTTAACTGTGGATCAATGCTTAGTGTTATTTTATACACCTCTAACATTAAAGCAATTATTAATACCCTCATCAGTGGCCGAATGGTCTAAGACGTGACTCTCATGTCAGACTGGTTTGCCGAAGACCGGTAGACCATAGTTATAATCCTGGTTTGGTCTTTGAAGGTGGTTTTCCCTAAATGGTTTCCCACTCTCTTTCCACATAAATGCGAGAAGATTACCCCTAAAATGCCTCCTTACTAATACCTAACCCATTATAGTAATTATAATACATGCATATAACCTGACCATGTGGTAAGACACGATGATAAAAGAAAATTAAATATTATGAGCCTATTACTATTATGTTAAGTATGAACTCTCTTGTTGTTAGAAATGGGAAACAGATAAAGATAATAACGTGTGAAGAGGACAAATACATACACGGAGAGAGGCGTCACCACCACCATGTTGGTGTTTTATAAAGTGGATTTGGCCATCCTTTCTAAAATTAAGGAATTTTTTATGATTAAGAAGTTTCTGTCAATTATTGTAAAATAAGCTTTTAGATAACATCAAAAGTTTTATGAAACACCAAATATAATTTTAATTAATTAAACCCCATTATTAAGGCAGTTAATCAAATGAACCACTTATTATTGAAAATGTTGTTAAAAAACAGCTGCGTGTGTTTTATGTCTTTTTTTTAGCTCAGAACGTGACTATTGACACACAAATAATATTCACAAAGCCCATACATGCATGGTGGGGTATATAGGCGCATACATTCAAGTAGCAAACAAAATACAATACAAAGAGAAAAATTGTTGTAGATCTAACTAATCGTGTTCCCGGTGACAGCGGGGAATGTCGTTTAATGCTTTAAAAAGATCCCCCCAGACCGCCATTTCTGCTTTCCTTCGATAAAATTACGTCGTTTGCAGAAAACATCAATGGATTGAGTAGATCTCTCCAATCGTACACAAAACCATCTGAATCTATTTGTACCCTACACAAAGACAAGGTCATATTGTCCTCCTAAGCTGTAACATTTCAACAAAGGTATTCAATACAAGCTTATAGGTAACAAGGAAAAGATACACTAAAAAGGAATACAGAGGAACTACGAGCTACATCCAACAGTACTTTCCTTTTAAGAAAAAAAAAAAGCTCTCGCTCATTTTATTGTGCTTAAACTGCTACTAAATAAGATTATCCCGGGACTAAGCCCGCGTCTTGTATGAAGACTTACGGGTGGGGGTAGAAAAAGAAACTGGTGCCTTTTTTCGGAAGCTGCGAGAGTTATTCACTGATCCCCTCTGCCCCCTTTTCCTCATCGCCCTCTGCCTGAATCTACTCGTCTCTCGGAAAATCAGGTCTGTGGCCCCCTACCGGGAGCACAATTAACTGGAAATCAGCTTAGACATCGTGGCGGGGGGGCTAGCGCCGCACCCGAAAAAACCAGCACGTCAGAACAGTGGTGGAGCAACGGTTCATGCGACAGCCAAATCTTAGGGAAGGCACAATATCAGGAACACATTGGTTTCACACCTTGAAATAAACTAGCCGAAGAAATCGAATGGTTGAAACAAGTTGAAATATTAATTGGATGTACAAACAAATTGTTTCTTAGATCGATGCTCACTAGTTCATATATTTTCACCTTTATTTTTCCTTGGTCTCAAAGAAAGACTCTAGAACGTTTTACAAATTGGGAGGTTGGTTGTGTAGGAGCCAATACAAACGTCCACGTGGTGTAGCAAACCGTCAGTCACTCCAACAGCACCAAGACAAAGTCCCTTCATTCGGTGTAACTCACGAAAACTCTAGTTTTTTTTATTAGGGTGAATAAAATAAAACAAGGGAACATCACAAAATACTACACACAATATGTGCTGTAGTATTTTAAATGGATAAATAACTGGAAATAGACCTTTAAACAAGTCTCTGGATTAGGCCATTAAAGTTTAATAGGCGACACTACTTAGAGAATTGAGATGTCAAATGACAACGCCCTCTTCGAAGAAAATATATATATTCTGCATTAATTAGCACTTTTCAGTAATTAAAGATGACTATTTTTCTTGTTAGTATTTGAGTATGTTGCATTCTCAGATTCAGAGATGAATTATAATATTAATTATAGTAAATGCTTTCTAACAAGAAACCATGGTATATGATTTTTATGAATGTGCAGGGGGTAACGTAAAAAGTAATAAATACAAGGATGACTATAGTCTTTTGTACCTGTTGTTTGTTCTGATACGATTAATTAAGAAGTGCTATGTATGGAGCAGTATTAAAAAAACATGATGGATGCATGCCGTTGGAAAACAAGTAGTCAATCTAAGAGAGATACCAATATAGAAAACAGTATAATTAATTTTAGATTATTGGTTTGATTTTATTCCATTTTTAATTAGTAGTTAACGGAACTCTTTCCAATAAATTAAAAACAAATAGCAAGTAAATAAAAGTACACAACAACTAAACAGATTATATGTTTCGCAAGAACATAATTATTTGGTTTGGTTGGATTGTTTTTCACAAATAATAGATTATTTCACAGCAGGTATGTAATAGTGCGGGTGAACAGTGGTCATTCAAAAGACATAAGAAAATACCAGAACAAAATATGTTCCTCCAAAACTGAGAACATATTTGAACAGAATGAAATGTCTGTCAAAGAAAGGGACTTTTCTATCTAAATCAGCCATACAAATTCAAATCCTTGTAAAATTGAATATTCTGCAACCTCGAAGCATGCTATGATTTTAAAATCACGCAGCTGAGATCAGCCAATAATCAATGGGACGGCACCACAGTTGTTAAATGAGGCGTTAAAATTTGAGAAGCGGAATATTACACAAATTGTTAATCGATATATCTCGTTAGTTCTCGCAAGGATTATCCACTATATATATATA
>CABFOW010000319.1:155052-178001 GCA_902141385.1 Timema californicum | reverse complement strand
ATAATTAATTAACTTAGTATGTAAATATTAGTTATTGATTTTATCATTATAAGAACAATAAAGTAAAATTAATTTATTAAATCAAACCATTCGGGCATCGCTAAAAGATATAACCCCTACCCTATCACTCCTTCCCAACAGTCAAGAAATAATTTAACGACTTAAGGCCTTCTCTATTTTATGTGTTGGGCGTAGCTAGGCAAACTATTCTGCAGTCATGTGTGGAGGAATATCATACCTCGCGGGCTCAGTGAATTATAATTTGCTACCTTTCAATCTCGACGGAGTTTACATTTGCGTGAGGGAAAGTAGAAAACTCTTTAATAAAAAAAACACCCTCAGTAGACCAGACCTGGTTTTGAACCACGATTTCCTCATCAGTACATTCTGTTACGAAAGTGACACCTCAGACTATTCGACCACTGAGGTGAGGTGACAATCTGTCAAGACACTTAAAATATACTAAGGCCGGGAAGGAGGTGATCTCGTACGATCCCACCTTCTAACACCAACAATGATTGAAGGCACTCAAATTGTGCATTTTTAAAATATGTTTTATTTGATTTAAGAGTTATTAAAAACTTCAATAAATCATATTTAGGGCTTACTATATCATTTATATTTACGTTAGCCACTTCAGTGGCCAAATTGTCTAAAGCGTCACACTTGTGTTAGACTGATTGGGTTTCAAATCCCGGTCAGGTTCTAAATTATGTCCACCCACTCTCCTTCCACGCAAATGCGGGTAGAATACTTCTAAAATAATTCCTTACTCATGCCTACCCCATTAGAGTAATTATCATTAAATTTCGTTCACGGTAGGAGTTTACCTGGGAAAGGACTTTTTTCCCTACCAGAAATCTATTATATAGTAGGATATTGGTAAGGAAAAAGACCTTTCCCAGGTAAACTCCTCCCGTGAATGAACAATACCTGAACAGATAGTAAGACGCGGTGATAAATAAAATATATTTACATTATTAATAAAACGGACAACGAATATAAACACAAATTGTAATGTTTTTATTTAGGCCATTGTAGCAACATCAGTTTCCAGTTTTCAAATAACGGTCTTTATGTGAAAACCATCCTGTAGCTATTTTCCTAGAAATTCCAAAAGCGAATTTAACTGAACCTTTGTAGTTTGCATCCTTCAAACTATTCGTACTTACTTACACATACTTATTTCCGCTAAACAAGTATATGAAGACGTCTTTTTTACACCGTTTCTTCCTATCTGTCCGGGAGATAAAAATGCTAGCAAAGCGAATAAAGTAAGTAAAATGAAGGTAGAATTTAGAGGAAATGTATACGAATTCAAGTTAAGAGAAAGTGGGCAAGATATTTAGGGGATAAAACATCAGTATACAGGCCGGAATTCAAGCCTCAACCTTCTAGCTTCCACCAAACCTGAATATAACCTATTAAAATTTAGTTCTACGTAAGCACCTATGGATGAGGGTGTGTATATTATCGGGGATATTATTTATTTATCCTTACCTACCTGTCCTGATACCTAGTAAGTAAATGAGGACCTATTTCTACCTGCAATACTTTGTTTACTTTCATTTATTATTCTAATTCAACACTATTAAAGTATGGAAAATAACACTAAAACTAGTTGTCCTAAATTCCTACTTAATAATTCTCTATCCTACTAGTTGGTCCACCCCAGGTATTTTATGCCCCCGGTACCCTACCCCGCTACGCTCTGAAACTGATAGTCCCCAGATCAGAGGGAATATCTTAGCTAATCAATGAGTGAATCAAAAATGAAGGGTACTATGCTCGCATTTCAAATTTATTTTATTTCTTCACTAAGTCTTCTTTTCACGACGTAAAATAGAAGGGTAACCAGAAATTGCTCAATTAATCGTGCGGTGCGCAACAAGAGTTTGAACCTGATACAACCAGATAGAAGTCCAGCGCTACAGCACCTACAGTATAAAAAGGGCTAGTTATTTTACTACCAACACTAGGGCCAAGATTTCTTCACTAAAGTGAGTTGTCGAATGAATTCTTGTACCTCGTAAAGGTACATTTTCCGTCTTGTTCTAGCCATCCGTTTTTTTAACAGTCATCATTTTATTTGAGCCTCATGTAGAGGATGATAACCAGTTGTTTGTCTTACGTCTGACCCGTGTGCTGGAATTAGAATGTTGCCGGGCCCGCAGTCGTAAACGCAGTCGGGGGTGCCTCACACGGACATGTGCAGTGGACAGGTCGTGTCGCCGTTAATATGACTACTAACTGACAAGCACAGTTGTACTGGACACATCGGGAAATATACTCACAGTTACTAAGAAAAAATGTATCTAAATTATTTCATTTTCGATATAGCTTGAAACATTTGAACAAGTGGTCATTTCTAAACATATTTTAGTGTCCGACTTATCTTTACACAGCACTTTTGATTAAGACATTAAGTTTGATGCCAAGAATATATTATTTGGTAAAAAAAAACCACAGACTTACAACCATATATTATAATTTAAAATTAGGATCCTCTAGATAAGTAACTTACTTAATATTTCCAACCATTCACCCATTGAAGCAAACTCTTAGGAAGGGTTGGTAGGGATTGCGAGTTAAGAGCGCTATTTTTGCAATTTTTATAGCAAAATTTCTTCGGCTAGGTAAATCGAATAGTCCTCCAGTAGAACCACAGCGTTTAGTTTTCTACACATAGTAATCTCAACATATGTTGAATATATGTCTAGGGTGTCCTAGAATTTGACGAGATGTTTCCTCTACATTTAAAAAGTTTATTATCAAATGCTAACAAACAAACTAGGTTTATATCTAAAATCATAAAAAGCTAAATATTATACATGCAATCATTATCTTCGAGCTATAACTTACAATTTTTTTAATACCATATCTTGAAACCTGTTCGTGTGATATCAACAGCTTAAGACAATAGCAGCCACATCGGTGGACATGCGGACGAAGCTTCGCCACTCATATATATTGAGGTTTGACCTTGACCTAGAGGTCGTGACCTGGTCTACTGAGGAGTTTTTTTTACCTTAATGGTTTCCCACTCTCCCTCTACATAAGTTCGGGTACAATTCTTTTCAGTTATCGTCCTCCTCACTACCCCATTAGTGTAAATAAATGCAGATAGAGCCCAGACAGTTAATAAGATGTGGATCTATAAAAAAAAATTAATGTAATTTTGAGTGATCAACAAAAGAACAATTAAATGAAGTACCAAGTTGTTTAAATCGACATGATGCCATTTAAATTGCCTGGCATTGTAGAAAAGTTAAGTGTAGCCAGGATATCAGAAAAAGTCGATATAAAATGTAAAATGGTAAAAATTCAAATAAAACAAATTTTAAAAACTAACAACACAGATCAGTAGCCTACAATATTATAATGTTGACAAAACGAGCTTAAGATTATGATGAACAGACTAGTTTAAACCGGAAGTGTGTATGAAATAGAAATTAACATTGACAAAATAGAAGGTAATAAGTATATCTCAGAGATAAGAACCCCTGACTATCACGGTGGGAAATCAACTGCTGGATAATGTAGAGCATTTAAATATTTGAGGAAGGCATACTAATCCAAAGTTTCCGGGTTCAATTTCAGTGTCCAGTTGTCATTTTAATAACTATGATAATTAGATGATGCTATAACCGTAGTTATCAAATATAATAGCCTCGCTATGTAATCAATACTACCGGTACTACTACTACTAATAATAATAATAGCTCAGTGACGGAACATATCATCCCAGTATTTTAAATGATAAAATATTGCCGATATGAACTATTTTATAATGCAATGTGACTATAGGCATTTTCTTTAAATTGAAGAGTTTCGTTTTATTTTTAAAACATTTTTCTTTTAAGGCAACATTATTCAAAACATTTCTGAGAAACTATATTCCCCTATTTGATAATAAATAATCCATTATATCAAGAAATCATTTAAATATTACGGCGACACTAAAATGACCAGTTAATATGCAACACAAATTTAAACATCAAAACGTTGAGATTTATGTTGTTTTAAAAAATAAAATTGAGTTGAAATATCCTTGGGGAAAGTATGAGAGCTGTGCGGAATTTCTTGCTGCTAATATCTCAGGGAAAATCTTTTCGTAACAATGTATCATTATCTTGAACAGGGACGGGAAGCGAAAGCTGCTCTTCTGTAGAGCGCATTTCAGCGACAGAAAGTCAGTGTGTCGTCATGAGGATTACGTTCAACCTGTCATAAAAGTAGCCTAACATATCAAGAAAAGTACCTATTCTCTCTCATCCTCATATAATGACGATAATTCTAACTCACAATTCAAGATTCAAGATGATATTATTTGCAAAGAAAATACTGGTTTACGATTCGTTTGTATTCCACTTGTCAAAATAAATGAAGGCAGAAAAGGAAGAACAAAACTAAGTATTAGTAGGAGTCTAGGACGTTGTTGTAAGACATGAGTTCCACCACTAGATAGGGGAGTGGGGGATATCAATGTTAAGAAGAGTTAGTTGAAATAATGATGCAAATACTAGTCTCATAATATTGTAGTGGTTGTCAAATTCTAAGCAACCATCCAAAGAATTCTCGTTCAGTCCTTGGGAGCTGTTTGATTGAAATATTAGATACACCATTATTTTCGATTCAGAAATTACATCCAAGTACACCTACAGCTTTCTGCATTATTCGCTTACTAACCAAATTGGGATCATTAAGACTAGAGGAATCGGTCGACTCATCGAGTGAAACGGGGCTTGCTTATAGTTATTCAGTTAAATTGTCAATTCGGATAGTGGGCTATACTCTATATTTAAAGTTCTACAGTATTTGTAAGTGTCTACTGTATCTGCAAGGTTTTACTTAACGAGATAGCTGCTAACCAAAGAGATTTATGATATAAAGTGTCTACAATATTAGTTTGTTTTTTTAGCAACGCGTTTTACTTCACATTCAGGTGACCTGGCGGTCTAGGGGTAAGGTGTCAGACGTCTGTGCTGGGGGTCTGGGGTTCAATCATTGGCCCCAGCACAGATTTATCTGATTACCAAACCCTTCCTTCACCTCTGACAAGACGTGTATTAATCACAACTTGTGAATGTGGGGAATGCCAGGCCTCCACCGTGGTTCGGATTCAACGTTAAACTGTAGGTCCTCCATTTCATCTCACAATCATCCACATTAGCGTAAATGAGTATAACTCGAACGGGTAGTAAGACACGGTGTTAATAATAATAGTAATAACACTTCTCATTCGGGTTATAAGCTTATGTAATAACTACTCTAATGGTTTTAAGGATGATGAAGGTTATATTTATAAGAAGTGTATCCACATTTGCGTGGAGTGAGAGAGAGTTTGTATGTGGAAAAACCACTCTCAGTACATCCAACCGAGATTCGAACTTCAATCTTACCGTCATTGTCAGTCCAGTCTACTGGAAGGGTAGCGCGTTAGAACAATCGGCCACCTAGGGAGGTTCAGTAATAGTTAACTTGTTACCTTACTTATGAGTTGAATCAATGAGCTTCAGAAGCTTATAGAACTTTAATTCCCCATTACGTTTTAGTTTTGAATTCAACTTTAAGCTACACTATCCCATAAAATGGGGAAAAGAGAGTAAAATATAAAGAAATGAGCCAGCAATCACCTGAAGAGAATGAACCGTACAGTAAAAACCAGGTAGAATGGCTATTTTAGACAGTACCATTTTATTTTTCTGTCAAGAATTATAAGATTTTACCATATTATTGCTATTTTATAGGGATTGATAAAATATATAGAAAGTAACAGCTGTATACCACGAGTTGACATTGAATAAATCTCAGTAATTTTTGCGTCATCAGATATTGTCCTTCCTCTTCCCACCATTTTACTTATGTTAAATCAGGAAATATATTCCATATGTTTATATTAGCAACATTATCCATTTGTATTTATTAGGAACACGGTAAGTATAGACAAAAAAAACAAGATACGTGATCAAACCGGGGTTACCCAGAGGTACATCAAGATGTACAAACCCGCTTCGGTGGCTGCGTGGTCTAAGGCTTCACTATCGCAATAGACTAGACTGCCGATAAGAAGGAGACGGGTTACAATCTAGGTAGGATGTACTGAACTTTTTTTTTTCTCCAAAATAGTTTTTCACCCTTCCTCCACGAAAATGCTAGTACACTTCCTCAAAATTCAATCTTACTCATCCCTAACTCATTAACGTAGCGAGTACATATGAACACAACGTGGACGATTAGTAAGACGCGATTCTAAAAAAAAATTGAACCTTGAACTCTTCTTACCTTTTATGTTATTTGTTTATTTTAATTAAAGCAATATATTGAAATAAAAGTGTGGGAAAACACTCTCTGAAGCCTCAGAAGGAATTCTCGACCTAGGTAGGCCTTGTTTCGCCCCCTCCCCCCACTGATTTAGAATGAGAGTCGTCCCGTAGGACCCACACGCATCTTTCACTGTGCCTCACCACAAGAAGAGAGAGAGAGACAGGTAACAACAGTTGGCCCGGTGACTCATTCTGTCTCGTGGCCATCGCGCGCTCTACACGGTAGCAGGTGGCGGGAACAATAGGCCCGCATAGCACCCCACCTAGTCAACTATATATATATTACAAAGAGGTATTACTATTCACCACACCTTGCTGTCCGTCTAGGTTGTTGGGCTAGGGATTAGAAAGATTGAATTAAGATTAAATGTATCCGCATTTGTATGGAGGGAGAGTGGTAAACTATTCCGCTTCCTCAAAACACCTGACCGGGATTCGTACCCCAATCTCCCCGTCATCAGCAATCCAATTTATTCCAAGAGTGATGCCTTACTAGTAAAGACCATTTGACCATTGAAGCAGATATCTCGCTAGCTCCCCCAAGCATATACAACACCCTCAAATTAATTTATTTTAGAAAAATAAAGAGACTATTCACTATCGATAAAATAGTTCTGATAAACATTTTGAATCAAATCGGTAGAGATATTTTCAAAAGTATTTCAAAATTTACAAATCAGTATTCAGTGAACTACTAACCCAAAAACTAAGTACACGCTGATATTTGAGAGATCAACTGCTCCCTAGATATCCATTTTAAGCAAAATAATTAGGGACAATTTTAAAATAAGTTATTTTTCATTATCTTGGTCATCAGACAACCATTCCTGAACAAATTTTTGCCTTAAAAATAAGTATACAATGTTATTTGTCCATCTCAAACATTCCAAAGATACCCATTTGGAACCAAATATTAAGGGCCATTTTTTAAATAGTTTAAGTTTTTGAAGAATCAATCGTCAGTAAACTACCCATGAAGGAATTTTTGAACAAAATCGTTAAAGCAGTTTTCGATATTACTTAGAATTTTCAAAAATATCCCATTAGTAAACTACCCTTCAACGAATTTTTGCACAAAAACCAATAAATAAAATGCTATTTGTCATGTAAAACCCTAGATATGCGTTTCAATTAAAATAATTAAAAGCTATTTTCAAAAAATTTGGAATTCAAACCAACTACTCATCAGTAAGCTACGCTTAATTGAAGGGCTAAAGTAAAAAGAAAGTTTTGTTATATAGCCTTATAAAATCTAAGTATTAAGTTTGAACAAAATCCATCAAACCGTTTTGGATCCGTTGCCAGGGACACACACACACACACACACACAAACATACCTTCATAGAGACGGGGAAATTTGTAAAATTCACTTTTTTGGGTTCATGTCCACATAAAAGGTAAAAAAAAAATCGTCATAATATCGAGATCGATATTTTTCACGATCACAATACTTTCTATTGATATGTGAAGTAAAATATACGAATACCTAAATATAAATGCTAAACTACCAATTATTTTTAAGCTAGCTACATTTGTATACCTTGCACATTTCACATTTGTTAATTCGGGCATTTGAATGTTTCATAGAGGTAGGTATTTTCTAAAGCCCAGCTCATATCATTTACCTCTCAATAACAAGGACCGTATCAATCATATGTTTCGTAACTTCCAGGTTAGTGGGAAAGCTACAGAAGCTAGCATAATGGCACTATAAGATATATAATAGACTTCAAGTTAACAATAATAATATATCTTTATGAGTTAAGATTGGACAATAAATATAAAGTCTTGTGAATAAGTTTAGGACCTATCTCGTTTTAACCTATGGACATAAATATCCCAGTACAGTTAAAAAGTATTTTTATATATCTACGACTGGAAACATCTATGCCTTATGTCAGACTTCTAGTTGAATATTTCTAACGTATGCGTATATTTAAAATCTTGTCCCTTAACCAAGGAAAGTGTTTCTATAAAAAAATATTATCCATCTTCTCGGGATGTCTACGAGGCGACTCACCCAAAAGCTACGGGATTATCTCGTACAAACACAAATAATAGATGCTATCTGATTACTCGACACCCTCAAAACGCGGTGTGTTTTATTGGACACGGAAACTCGTAATTCTCCCCTACAAAAGCCGGTATCAACCAAACCATTCCTTAGGCCAACCCGTTGAATCTTCTCCCAGAGTCCACTTGTTGAATACATTACCCCTAACTACATTTCAGCTTGGATAAGTTGAGACAGAATATTAAGTTCGGCTTCGTGCCACGGGATGAAAATAAAGGCTAACTACAGTTCAGCTCAAATAAGGGTTCGGCCAGACTGATAAGCGTGCGAGCGAGCGCGCGAGCGAGCGAGCGAGCGCGCAAGCGACTGGGTGGCCACACTGGCGAGCGAGCGAGCGAGCGCTTTCAGCTTGGATAAGTTGAGACAGAATATTAAGTTCGGCTTCGTGCAACGGGATGAAAATAAAGGCTAACTACAGTTCAGCTCAAATAAGTCGTGACAGGAAAATTAGTTCAGCTTTCTGCCACGAGATGGGACATAAATAGCGTCTAGCTACAGTTCAGCTCGAATAAGTTGTGACAAAGCTAAGTTCAGTTTTCTGCCACGAGATGGACAGAGATAGCGTTCAGCTCAAATAAGTTGAGACAAAAAAAAAAGGTCGGCTTCTTCTCACGGGACGAAAATAAAGACACACTACTGGTTAGCCCGATACAGTTGAGAAAAGAATTTTAGGTTCAGCCTTCTGCCAGAGGAAAAACATAGTTTCCAGCTACAATTCAGCTCGGAAGAGTTGAAACAGGAATAACTACCCCCCCCAGACTACAGATCGGACCGGAGAAGTTAAAGCAAGCAAATTAAGTACAGCCTCCATCTCCACGATAAGTAAACCATTCGACTGTGATGTGAAGAAATTATTGCCAAGTAGTTTTAGATCCATAACTAGTCTAAACAAAGTTTCCGCACTGGTGGCCGAGCTTAGCATCGCACTGGATTGTACGTGGTGGCGAGGTTGGTGGTTGGTTCTTCACTTGAGAGTTATCACTGTGGTTTACATCCACGCTAATATCAGTTTATTTCCTCTCAAGGTACCTAGCTTATCTTTACTCAAACCTTAGATTGAGTTTCCAAGCACAAAAATAAATATTTGAAACATTGTATTTAGCGAGAATTATTTAAAAAAGATTAACATAACTTCGCGAGATGTGTATTGAAAAAAAAGTTTATTTGAGTTTGATTGGGAATCCAACCCTACACCTTGCGCTTAAGCCACGTGAAGCAAAGATCTAATGCTATCATAAAAACAAAATATTATATTATATTATTAGAATATGAGATAGTTAAATAATTCTAGTATTTTTAATAATAATAATAATAATAATAATAATAATAATATGTAAACAAGACTTTTCACACTCGTATTAAGTCAAGTTCATAAGTCAGGTAGAAAAGCGACTAAATTGCAGTCCATTATCATTATATATTTTATTAGGACATGCCTTCGTTCAATTATTATTATTATTATTTTAGCCCCGAATCTTGCTATCCGTTCGGGTTATACACCTATGTAATAGTTAAGCTAATAGGTTAGGGTTTAGGAAGGTTTAGCTGAGAGGAAATGTACCCGCATTAAAGTGGAGGGAGAGTGGAAAGCCATTTAAGGAAAACCACCCTCAGTTCTCCCGACCGGGATCAAACCCAGATCTCCCCGTGATCGGAAGTCTAGTTTAACACGGTTTGTTTATCGTTTTATCCTAGAATATCCAAATTACTGAAAACAAACCAGAGAATAAATAAATTAATGGTAGGAACAAATCATACAAAGATTATCATTTAGTCTTGGATTTTAGGACGAATTAAAAAAAAATCTATATGAAAAAATTGCCCTCTAATATATTTTTCTAAGCAAAACAGACATTTTGATAGCATACCAAACTCTCTTCAAATATCAATTTAGAATAAAATTGTTTGAACAATTTTTTTTAAACTTCAAATTTGGAATGACCAGTAAACTACCCTCATATACTCTTATTAATCATATAAAACACACCCCAGATATCAATTTTGAACCAAAATTTTAAAGCTTTTTTTTAAATGTCAAATTTTTCAAATTCAGCTATGATTAGAACCATAGTTAAAATCACAATTTCTTACTAGCACTGCGACTTACTACATATTCATGAGATATGCATATGCACAGTAGGGGGCCTCCTAATTACGCTAATGAGCAAGGAATGAGGAAGGTTGAATTTAGAGAAAGTGTACCCGCCTTCGCGTAGGGGGAGGGGAACTATTTTGGAAAACCATCCTCAGTACACCCGACCGGGATTCGAACTCCCATATTCCTGTCATTGGCAGTCTAGTCCAACACGAGATTAACACCTTAGACCATGCGGCTAACGAAGCAAGTAAAAAAAAAATCATCATTTATCCACGAGTTATTACCATATAACAAATTTATTTCAAGTTTGAAAGAAATCCGTCAAACCGTTTCGAATATAGTAAGAGCTACAGAAAAAAAAAGCCAGAACTGTAAAATCAACTTTTTTAGAATTTTGGGGGAGGGGATGTGGGAGCAAACAAAACTTCAGGATGCATCATAAACTGTAGTTTAGAGGAGGTATTTTCACACTATCGTTTAAAGGGAATGAAAAATTTAAGAGTGATAATCTCGCGTGGAAAAAACACCCCAGCAAAGATTAAAGCTTTGTCCCCGTCAGTGGCAGTCCAGTCTTTAGTGAGTCAAACGCATTGGGTAGTATTCACTCTCTACTTAGTATTCATTTATTGGTTATCTTACAATCTTACAACAACAAAACAAGTACGTCGGTAAAAACTCGTTGGTCATGCAGGAAGAGCCGCTGTACAACCAGAACACTGTCGGTCATAGACAAATATGTTATCACTTGTTTCCCGTCCGTTACTGCTGTGATTTATCGCTGTTGAATGGACGGTCTGAAGGAAATAGTCAAACTAGCTCGCTCTCAAATGATTTGGTTTACTAGATAAGGACAACAAAAATCAAGTGGAAATACATACCAAAAAAAGGGGGCTAGGGTTTTGAAATTAAAAATAAAGAGGCCTACAGTGAGCTATGGTTGGAATGCGTGTATATCCACCAAAATTCCAGAATATTAAACCAAAGTAAAATACTATACTGATCTACAATAGTGTTGTAGTTTTAAAATAAGTTGGCCGAGTATCGTGTTCTTTATCTCACGTCTGCCTACCGGTTGTGGTTATACGCATTCATATTAATTGCACTAGTGTGTTAAGGATTGTAATGGAAGTATTGAGAGAAAATGTACCTACGCTTGTGTGGAGGGCGAGTGGGAACATGTTTTAGGAACGCGACCCTCAATATACCCAACCAGAATTCCAATCCTGCAGCCCAGTCTAATGGAAGATCAACACGGAAGATCAACTTCCGATACAGGTCATATTTTTATTAATTTAGTCGTTTTTACTAGAGTTGGGTCTAATCCATTATTTTACAATTTCAAATCTCTAATTTATCTTTAAATAACCTCAAGTCCGAATCTAGGAATAACTATGCACATACCAAGAAATACAAATAGAATAGAATTATAAAATACAAATAAGAACTAAATGTTAACATTATTTCTTATAATCCATTCATTTTAACATTCAGTTAGATGTTAAATTACCGGTCTAGGGTCTGGTTGTTAAGTTCATCCTATAATTATAAATAGTTATGAGCCTTTAACAATCAGTATTAGGGATAAAACATATCACTTAGAGATTAAAATTTTTTTTTTAATATTTTTTTTAAGGATATGAGTCTCGAATCTCGAATATCCTTAAGGATGCAAGGTATTCAAAGGATTCGAGGGCCCATTCCTTGTTTTTATTCCTTAGCTAAGCTATCAGCACATCTGCCAAGAGTGCCGGCTTCTAATCCCGGCATTGGAAAAAATGTATTATTTGTTAAATTGACGTTTCCTCCTTCCCTCTGATTAATTAGAACCCCGTTGACCAGGTTTTTCGTCTGGTCTATAAGTTTAATTCAAAGTCATGTTTGTATGATAATATAATAAGTTGATTTAGATTGTAAGCGTTAGCCACTCAAATAAAAAAATATTTAATAGCATGATCAAGTTTCACGATTCTCACAATTTAAACATTAATATTGTTTTATAGGCCGCGTTATTTTCCTGTAGGTTTATATATTATAATTGTTATTTGTTGATTACATTTTTGTTGGCATTTTTTATTGTACACGTTTAAGGTGGGTATTTAGGAAACTCTAGAAAAGGTCAGTGTTTTTTGCAGATTTTATATCATTTTTTTTGTCAAAATAACTCGGATAATTCTCCAGTACAAACATTTAGTTTAATTTTCTGCATATGGAAATCTCGACAGTTGTTGAATAGTTAGAAAGGGCATCCTAGAATTTGATAAAAACTCTTTATCTTTATTTAACAGGTTTATTATTAAATGCCACTATGATAATTAGATATGAAAGTTAAAGGGTGGGGTAAAGGCGGAGGGAAGTCACATTATACACATATTTATCAACAACAACTTTATATCTCAAGCCTCATAAGAAACCCAGGAAACACTTTTTTTGTTTAATTGATTTAAATATTACAGAAACCTCTATTAATCATAATCTAAAGTCCATTATAAAGATCTCATGATTGTCTAACAGAAGGCAGCACTAACTAAAGTTGGATTTTACTCCTTTTTTCCCTTGTACCCCTTATATATCACAGAAATGTTGAGACAACCCCGTGTAGAAAATTCCACAAAACGTATATGTTACCGTGAATGAGCTGGATTCTCGTTATTTTGTAGAATAACCAGTGGAAGTATAGAATCGCCGAAAGCGATGGTTTATTTAACAAATAGAGGATTTTTCTAAATTTACTAGTGGGTTTATAAATTTCCCAATGCAGTTTGGTTAAAGTATAAACCGTGAACTGTACCATCTACATTTACCGGTGATTTCTATAAAATATCAAGTGTATGTGGACAAAAATATAAAACAAAAATCCAAACTAACCTAAGATAAAGTAAACTAGCCTAAGCTTGTCCAAACTAACCTAACCAAACCAAATCTTGAAGTGACTTAAAAACATTCGCAGGTTGTTTGTTGATAGTAATTTTGTAAGCTCACCGGTGATTTTGAAAAATGTTCAGCGAGTATGTGAA
Source organism: Timema californicum (assembly GCA_902141385.1). NCBI lineage: Eukaryota > Metazoa > Arthropoda > Insecta > Phasmatodea > Timematidae > Timema > Timema californicum. The sequence goes on along the minus strand of CABFOW010000319.1, from coordinate 164,489 downwards.
ATAGTAAACACATTTTTTACATTCTCCAAGTGAACCAGTGGCCTTGCAGAATCACCAGTGACTTTAAAAACTAATAAAATTCAGCACATTCACAGTAGCATTCTTACTGGAAAAGTATTTTTATTTATTTTGGTCTAGAATAAAAATTACTATAAAAATACTGGGCTTAACTTAGGTTTTCTTTCACTCCAGCTTTGTAACGAAAGAAGACATTTTCAGCGACTATAGTATTTTATAGGCCTACTGTATAAGGGAAGTCTGAAGGAATGGTGTTTTTTTTTAAATAGGGGAGATTGTCTCAGCGGGCAGCGAGCGCCTGATTCCATCAGCCCCTCTTCGAGATGTCTGTCCACTACCCCCTGCAGACACACATTCTTCAAACACGCACTACGATACACGCGGCACACCCCTTCTTCACAGGAAGTGCGAGAGAGAAAGTTTCTAGGATGTTCGATGTACCTGTATGTTTCGGCTGATAGAATTGGCATTTTTTATTGTACACGTTTAAGGTGGGTATTTAGGAAACTCTAGAAAAGGTCAGTGTTTTTTGCAGATTTTATATCAATTTTTTTTGGTCAAAATAACTCGGATAATTCTCCAATACAAACATTTAGTTTAATTTTCTGCATATGGAAATCTCGACAGTTGTTGAATAGTTAGAAAGGGCGTGCTGGAATTTGATAATAACTCTTTATCTTTATTTAACAGGTTTATTATAAATGCCACTATGATAATTAAATATGAAAGTTTAAGGGTGGAGCAAAGGGGGAGTGTAGTCACATTATACACATATTTCTCAACAACAACAACAACTTTATATCTCAAGCCTCATAAGAAAACCAGGAAACACTTGCAACACTAACTAAAGTTGAATTTTACTCCTTTTTTCCTTGTACCCCTCATATATCACAGAAATGTTGAGACAACCACGTGTAGAAAATTCCACAAAACGTATATGTTACCGTGAATGAGCTGAATTCTCGTTATTTTGTAGAATAATCAGTGGATGTATATAATCGCCGAAAGCGATGGTTTGTTTAACAAATAATAATATTTATCTAAATTTACTAGTGAGTTTATAAATTTCCCTAATGCAGTTTGGTTAAAGTAGGAACCGTGAACTGTAGCATCTACATTTACCGGCGATTTCTATAAGATATCAAGTGTATGTGGATAAAAATATAAAACAAAAATCCAAACTAACCTAAGATAGAGTAAACTAGCCTAAGCTTGTCCAAACTAACCTAACCAAACCAAATCTTGAAGTGACTTATAAACATTCGCAGGTTGTTTGTTGATAGTAATTGTGTAAACTCACCGGTGATTTTGAAAAATGTTCAGCGAGTATGTGAAATAGTAAACACATTTTCTACATTCTCCAAGTGAACCAGTGGCTTTGTAGAATCACAAGTGACTTTAAAAACAAATAAAATTCGGCACATTCACAGTAGCATACACACTGGAAAAGTATTTTATTTATTTTGGCCTAGAATAAAAATTACTATATTATTATTATTTAGCACCGCGTCTTACTACCCGTTCGGGTTATACTCTTTAAGTATTAATTACGCTAATGGATTAGGAATTGGGAAGGTTGAGTTAGAGGAAGTGAACCCGCATTGCGTGGAGGAAGAGTGGAAAACAACTTAGGAAAAACCACCCCCAGTTCACCAGACCTAGATTCGAACCTCGATCTCCCCGTCCCCAACAGTCGAGCTCAACACGACTAGCGCGTTAGCCAACTACGCCACCGAGGCGGGTAAATTACTATAAAAATACTGGGCTTAACTTACGTTTTCTTTAATTCCAGCTTTGTAACGAAAGAAGACATTTTCAGCGCGACTATAGTATTTTATAGGCCTACATTATAAGGGAAGTCTGAAGGAATGGTGTTTTTTATTAAATAGGGGAGATTGTCTCAGCGGGCAGCGAGCGCCTGATTCCATCAGCCCCTCCTCGAGATGTCTGTCCACTACCCCCTGCAGACACACATTCTTCGAACACGCACTACGATACACACGGCACACCCCTTCTTCACAGGAAGTGCGAGAGAGAAAGTTTCTAGGATGTTCGATGTACCTGTATGTTTCGGCTGATAGAACACCTCACGAGAGTGTCTCTTAAGGTGACTTGTCTGCTAAAGGTACAGTGATCGATCGTTCGTTCTCGAAATATTAATTATGTCCAGGACTGATTTGGTCCCAAATTTTGGAGATAACTTAATGCAATTTGGACTGCAATGTTGATTAAGTTTAAATGTTTTATGCAAGTGAGTTGCTAAGCAGTTTCGATGTAAAAATTGTCACAATTCATTTCATACCTTCCAACGAATATTTTCTCCTGATTATTACTTTTTTCCCTTAACTTCGGTTTCTAACTGTTCATTACTTTAATATATTACATCACTTTACTATATACATCGCTACAGTTCAAAGACCCAGTTTAATAAAACCATCCATTAACACAAACTTATAAAACACGACTATAAGACATATTTTGGGTTCAATCCCCGGCGTTTACAAATTTTTCTGTGAAGAATTGAATCTGGAACGGGATGAGCTCAGCCTCGTGATGAAAAATGTGGAGCAGCTTGAATAAAAAATAAAAAAAGTAGTGGAGCCAGTCTAAGAAACTGAAATTGACGGCCAGAGGACTCATTGTGTTGAACACGTGACAAACAATATCCAAAAGTGTCGGTATAGCTCTCTTGAGGGCTGAAGCTATTAAGTTTATCCCATCAATAATTTTCTCCAACTTCCAATAATAATTGTAAAGGACTGTCCCTGGAATTACTAGAACAAATTGGTCACGTTATGCTAAATAAGAGCTTATAATACTATGTGTGGTCACATAGTTTTGTCTCACCTCGAAACAAAGTTAATGTCGTCGATTAGGTTTCATTCGCTGATAATAATGTACAGTGGGGGAAAAACTTAAAATAAGTTAAGATTTCATAATATCTATAAAATAAATAGTGCGGTTCACCGCAAAGACTTTCTATTTTATCCTAAAATAGAGATATTTACTATAATCTCGTAAGATTTGTGAAACGAAATAATATACATTGTTGCAGAAGTACTCCATCAAAGAGAATAACATTCAATATAAAAAAATAAAATAATGTAATAGTGTTTTATATATATTTGCTTAGAGCTTTTATAAAAATATGTATTTCAAATAAAGTTTTTTTTATTGTATTAGTTCTATAACATCAGGCTACAATGTCAAGTTATTTCGTATCTCTAATAGTTGCGGAGAGAGTATCAAAAGCAAAAAATTATGCTTGAGTAAAGAATACCCTCGAAGTCATTTTTATGGAAAAGTGAGAATTGCCCATTTTATTTGTAATGCTAAACAGTAGCTAGATACAAAATTTAATCAAATTCGTTAAAGTGGATTTTGATGAAATATTTTTTTCTCATTTTTCCCTCAGTAAACTACCATTAATTTTTAAGGTAGATAGGATATCTAAATCCCAAAAACCCTCGGGAAACCCTTAGGAAAACCCTAGATACCAAGTTACATCCTGATCGATATAATAATTTAGGCCCTAATCTTAGGTACAGACAGATAGACGTCATTGCAAAACAACTTATTTGGTTTCAGGTGGTCATAATATCGTCATAATACGTCAACATATATCAAAATCTAAAGTTCAATTACTAGACGATCACAATATTTATTTCTCCGAGAGATCAAAATATAGTAGAAACTAATAAAATAGTAAAAAGTCATTACTTTTTTCCGCAAAAGAATAGTGTTTTTTTAAAAGGTACTTCCTATGAAAGTTGGACTGAAAGGTTAGATTGGAGCATTACTACCAAAAAATAGCGTATCTTTTTCAATAGTTAAATGTTATGAAGGAAGAAGCTTTCAGAAGATTTTTTTTCACTCAGTAATGATAACATATTTTTATATAATTAGTGCAATTTAATAGGTATTTATTGTATAATTTCTGAAAAACTACAGTTGAATATTACATGACCTCTCATATAAATATATTAAAATAGTTTCAGTAGCTTTTATACTTATAAAAAAGTTCCTTTCTGTTTGAATCAGACTGCATGTATAAATATTCATTATTGTTTGATTGTTATATGAAGTTCGTTTGGTAGAAATTAGAACGACGTGAGTCCATATAATATCGCGGAAGTATAACTCAAAGTAGTAAATATTAATACATAATATATTTCATTTAGTTGTAAAAACAAATAGTCGACTGGGTGATAGCACACCAACTTTACATTAAGTCGGACAAAGATTAAGATTAACATGTCTCTTCTCAGCTGAGGTGATATTGATCAGACCTACTTTGCTATATTTGATTAAGGTGATATTTTACTACCTATATGTGTCTAGATTGCACAACTCTTGACTCAAAAGGTCGCGATACCAATTTAACTGTCTGTAAAAACAGTACAATTCAAAAAGAAAGACACTTTTTTTGACAGTTACAAAAATTACTATAAGATTTTTCATATACTTTTAAATTATGTGCTCTGCAGTTATCCCTTTAGATAGTTAATTTAAATGCCTATAAAATATATCATTAATAAAGTTAAATAATATAATAACTTAAAAGGTTTGACAGCAAAAAATATGTCTGTACTTCAAACCTTAAATCATGCAATCGCAAAAGCGGGACATTTATTACATTACATTTTGAACATGACCGTTTTCAAAGTTATTATCCTCGTTTTTACCGCACTACACAAATATAGTCCGATAATCCAGTGTGTGTGTGTGTGTGTGTGTGTGTGTGTGTGTGTGTCGTATGGCATTACTGACCAAAAGGGACATGACATCCGGTTCGGACGCCTGTAAGTAGACTATTAGTCGCTCTGGTGTCACAGAACGTTGCCCAGGGTACACCATAGGAGGTTGTCTACACGTCGTACCCGCCATGAGATGATGATGATGATGATGATATTGAATATGGAAGTGTGAGCCATTGAAATAACTACTCTTAAGAGAAAAGGTATATTTGGTAATCCAGTAATACCGAAGTCCCGAGCTTGACGGATTATCGGACTTTTACTGTACCTGTAAAATCAACTCTTATACTAGTTAAGGTGAAATTACCTATGTCTGCCTGGACGAACATAAGATTCAGCCACACAACGCGACCGTCTCAACAAGTCATGAACTAGGATAGGCGAGGGCGTCCCACTCGTGGCTCACACCTGACAAGACAAAGCTCGTGTACAAACAAACAATAGACAGTACACTCATCCTGGCCGACACAACAGGCGGCACTATTAGGGTTGAGCAGGGAGGAACTACGCGTCTCGAATTGGAAGTGACCCTTTCATGGCGGCCGCTCGGTCCGGGTTGAATCACTGCCCCCTCAATCGTTAGCCGCCCTCGCGTGTTTCCGTCAATGGGACGTTGCGAGTTGAATTTAGATTATTTTTATCCTCCTACACATCAAATTGAACAAGGATGTGTAAGGTATAATCTAGAGAAAATGTATCCACATTTTACACAAGTTGTGGTAATGTCACAAACTATTTGTGGAACCCCACCTCCCCCCCGCGGCACACCCAGACAAGATTCGAAACCCCAACCCCACCACCAACCAACCACTATAGATGACCCATAAACATTTAGTCCACGTGGCACTCGGAAAACAAAGTTAAAATTTCAATTTATTTATACTTTTTGTACGAATAGAGTTTTTCTTGACATTAATATCTATTACTTGAAATTGACTATGAAGCATTGCCCATTTAGTGGGGTATAACATGTATAACAGTTGATCCATTAACTTTTTGAGGTATAATAAAAAGAAATTAAACTTAGCAAGATCGACTAAAGTTTGTACATTTATGGTTTGATCCGTAGTAACGAGTGTTGTAGTAATCAATGACCCAACATATTATTATTTTGAAACTGATTACTTCGAGACTCTAGAAAATAAAAATACTAATGCTTCAGTTTATCATTTAAAAAAAAACACTTCATGGCGTTAGCCCGCGAGCGAGCTATAAGTTACCGACCGGGCGGCCACCTTAAAGTGCGTGTTCCCCTGAGCATTTTACTTCGAACGAAAAGAAAAAGCCAAACACCCAGAACGAGCTCGAACAAATGATACATCTGAATACTGCGAGCATTCGGACCACTTGCTGGTGCTCGACTTGTTCCCACAAATTCAGCCACGAACAGGACAACTGGAGCTCAGTCTCAAAATGGATTTGATAGTGGCAGCAGGTTCTTTCTTTGTGCATTGACTAAAACGAATAAAAAGAGGGACAGGAAAGTGTGGATAAGGCGGCTGTTATGTAGGCGGAAAAATACAGAAATGTTAAGGGGATTGGACAAAGGACATTTCCGCAATCTCACCCGAATGTAATCCCAAGACTTTGAGATTTTGGTTAACCTTGTCGGCCATAAAATTTCGAAGAAGGACACAAAGTTCCGTAAAGCAATAGCAGTGAAAGATCGTTTGGCACTGACGTTACGTTTTTTTAGCAACTGGTGACTCAGTTGCAGCAAACACTTCTCGCAGGTGTGAAAACACGTATCCATTGGCACAGGCGAGCAACTGACTTCCTTTGAGCATTCCCAAAAACCGACCATTGTTCGGGTTCCGTTCAGCGCGTGTTCTCGGACAGGTATTCACGTGAGTATTTTACTCCGAAAGAACAGAACGAACCGAACGCGCACGAACGAATGCTCAAGTGAATACGCACCTTTACGTTGACAAAGTTAGTGCCTACATTTGTGAATATATATAAAAGAGAGTAGTTATATCTTTATTGCAATACATTCTTAACGTAAGATTCTACAACTTACACTCCATTTACCCTGAACGCTTACACTACGGCGTAGCCTGTAAGACAAGGTTTGCTGGTGCTCGACTTGTTCCCACAAATTCAGCCACGAACAGGACAACTGGAGCTCAGTCTCAAAATGGATTTGATAGTGGCAGCAGGTTCTTTCTTTGTGCATTGACTAAAACGAATAAAAAGAGGGACAGGAAAGTGTGGATAAGGCGGCTGTTATGTAGGCGGAAAAATACAGAAATGTTAAGGGGATTGGACAAAGGACATTTCCGCAATCTCACCCGAATGTAATCCCAAGACTTTGAGATTTTGGTTAACCTTGTCGGCCATAAAATTTCGAAGAAGGACACAAAGTTCCGTAAAGCAATAGCAGTGAAAGATCGTTTGGCACTGACGTTACGTTTTTTTAGCAACTGGTGACTCAGTTGCAGCAAACACTTCTCGCAGGTGTGAAAACACGTATCCATTGGCACAGGCGAGCAACTGACTTCCTTTGAGCATTCCCAAAAACCGACCATTGTTCGGGTTCCGTTCAGCGCGTGTTCTCGGACAGGTATTCACGTGAGTATTTTACTCCGAAAGAACAGAACGAACCGAACGCGCACGAACGAATGCTCAAGTGAATACGCACCTTTACGTTGACAAAGTTAGTGCCTACATTTGTGAATATATATAAAAGAGAGTAGTTATATCTTTATTGCAATACATTCTTAACGTAAGATTCTACAACTTACACTCCATTTACCCTGAACGCTTACACTACGGCGTAGCCTGTAAGACAAGGACATACTGAGACTGCTACCATTCAGGATAAACATAGTGTACATAAGATGTTCACCAAACATTCCTCCGACTTTCCACGAATGTTAGAAATGTTTATTTTATGAATAAGATGTGAGTGGATTTACAGTTGTTAAATCGGATGTGAGGAACGTAGCCTTGGTATGTAGAGATAAAGCAAATTAAACTAAACTAGCGGTTCGACGACTTCCGCCTGGTTCGGTGTCGCCCGCAGACCTGGCTGATATCTGATGATGCCGGTAAGACGGAGGCGAATTGGTCCGCAGTTGGAGATAGTCCTGGGTCATACAATCCGGCTGACGTATTCGATAAAGACCTGAGAAGAATGCGTCTGGTGAGATATACACCCTGCCCGGTCGAGAGGCCTTCTTTATTCACCCTTTCTGTGTAAAGAAATACCAACATCGATTTTATTATATCTGGTTTTGAATAAGAAAATGAAGAAATTCTCCACCCCTGCCCCCACCACATGAGCATACACACATACGCGCACGCGCACGCACACACATACACTCACTAATTAAACATATTAATGCATTATATTATAAATGAACAGGGAATTATAATATTACATTTATATGTCATTGAAACGTAGGCGCTGTATTAAATGGCAAACAATGGGCTGGGTTTTGACTGGATGTTTGTCTCGAATTCATACAATGGGTCGTTAAGGGGCCTAAGACATGGCTGGTGTCCCCTACGCGCTAGTTTCGCGGGGTGTTCACAACATCGTTGACTAAGGCCACTAAAACAAAGTGACAAACGAATAAGTAGGAGTGTTGACTAATTAAAACAAGATTTGCAAGAAATGAACAAAGGAAATAAAGACCGGTGATAAATCACACCCAAAATAACTAAAAGTAGCATATGCTACAGCCCAATTTTGATATAAAGGACCTTTAAAAAAATACAAATAAATTTTTAAGGACAAATTTATAATATGTTACTATATTATGTGTCATTTTATAGGTATTGATGATATCTATCAAAAATGACAGTTTAGGATCACATGACCTGATGTATGACTACGTGGAGTAGCTCTAGTAGCTTTTATAACTGTCAGATATGAAAAGTTACTCTAGTCTTAGAACTTCATAGATTTTTTTGTGGACTTATTGAAGTTGTCTCTTTCAAGGTAGAATCACTTTGGACTGATCTCCCTGAAAACATATATTTGATTTGTGTCTTAATGTGTTGCTATAGTTTTTAATTATTCGACATGAAACTGTTTGATCAAACTCAGGCGAAGCATCGTCAAGTTAGATAAATATCTGAGAGAGACTTATCCACAATAATAAAGATAAATAATATATTTTCATTTATATTGCAGCACTTTTAAAATTATTTTTGTATGACTCAAGTCTTTCTCACGATCGCTGAAAACACAAAGCAGAATACGCTTGAGTGGCACACAATTCACACGCTAGCAGATAATTAGTGTACGTTACCCATTATGTTTTGGAAGGAAAACAAGAAGGGCTGGTTATAATCCAACATTATTTTGGAGTGAATTGACATATATTTAAGATTAATGTTATGTTTTCAAATTCTTGTGTTGAGTCGAAAAACAAATTCACAACATCTACGCTTTTCATGCAACGAGTTATTTCAAATCTTCTCCCAACATTAAGCGCAACCTTATGTGTCAAGCTTTGTAGTCATGTGAGCAACGATCGAGTCAAATGGGGTTGAAATTTGAATGGGTATTCCAAGAAAATTGGGTCGCGGAGAACCGAGAAAGCTGAAACTATTCCAAGTTACACCGAAAGAACAACGAGAATGGTGATGAAAAAGTGCGATTGGTTTATAGTTCATCAAGTGATCACGTTTAGGATCTGAACCCCCCCCCCC
>CABFOW010000319.1:94654-154958 GCA_902141385.1 Timema californicum | reverse complement strand
AGTGTGTAGCTCAGCAGTAGCATAAATGTTTATTGGATTCCCCTTGATATAGGTGAAATTAAATGGCTGAGAGAAAAGTAAAGTAAAACTAGTTGTCGAACATGGTCCTTCACAAAGATGGTAGATGTGTGCGGGAAATACGAGGTAGAGAGGTTGGCAAACTTGCTCGGACTGACAGGTTGGTAAGTGGTTTATTTGCACACTTGTGCGAACCACATCGCGGTCGTGACGAAGATGGCCGATGGACAATGTTGGGAAGATATATGATTATAGATAGTGAGAGAATTTAAAATTGTTAAGTATTAATACGTGTTTAAAAATATTAGATTATTTTATAACTGGAGAGAACAAAATGTTCAAGAATTTTAGCATGTAAGGCTTGTTTATACTAGATAAGGGCCTACTACAACATGTAACTGAAACGAAACTTGAATTAAGACAACACTTGAGATGATAACTATTATAATTTGGATTTTGTTGAATACTTGGTGGAACTGGAGTAGGAACCTTTTCCAATTTGCATCCCAAACCACGTAATCCTGAAATTTTTCTTTTTTAAATTCTTGAAAAATAAGATCTTCTCTTCTTTTCCAAATTAGTTTGTTGCTCTAAAAAAATATATCACAATTTTTTTTACAGTCAACAATGATAACATTTTTCTATATTATTAATATTGTTTCAGGGGTGTTAATATTTTCCATCTACGTGCACATATGTGTGTTTTAATAAGTATGACTTGCTAACACTGTTGGACTGTTCGTTGACTTCTTCCTAATAGCTCCCCTATTACGCTTATCCATACACACAACGCGTATGATCCCATCACGCAGTTTACCTCCGGACAACAAATGACGACGTAGCTATAAGAGACAGAGCATTGATTATGATTTAGTCATTGAACAGAGATCAATGGCAAACCCAGATATTTACATTGAGGAAGAGGGGGGGAAGGGATTGAAGGATAGGGGAACCGGAAGTAGGATGGAGCGGGGTAGGGGAAGTGAAATGTATCAAGACCATTAGTTATGCATTTTATTCCGATAGGGAGTTTCACTGTCACTTTTACACAAGATTAATATCGAGCCTAGTCTTAAAATTTAGCGTATAATTTGCGCCACAAGTTCAGCGCTCTATAGTTTAGTTGTACTTCAACTGTTCCAAAATTTAGCTAAAATTATGTTCTATAGTGGGAAGAAATAAGGGGGGAGAGGGATATCAAATGCCCCACTTGCTCCCAACCCCACTGCGCGCACCACTGACAGCAGGTTCACACACGCAATCCTAAGATGATAGTTTTACAAGTGATCATCTGGTCGTTCACCTGCCAGTGTGAATAACTTTGTTCTGGGATACCACGTGATTCAAATACAGACAAGGTTAATTGGGGTAAGGGGAGGTATTTTCTGCATCTAAATAATAATTTTGCATATTTGTTTCATAAAAAAAAGGCGTTTCATTTAATTATAAAATAATGCTCCTGATAATATGTCTTTATATTGAGTAAATTTTCAGAAATCTCAAACGAGCATTAAGGTAGGTAACACTAAACAAATAGATACAGAGTTGGCCGATATATAATTATTAGGGGAGTAGGCACTTTTTGAAGGGCTAATCTTAGCACTTAGTTTACTCTGAAAGGAAGCAGTCGCACCTTGACCGAGTTAGCTATAGCCCTATCTTGCAAGATCTACCATAGTGGAAGCAAGCAATAGTAAAAACTGTTACATATCACGGGAAACAAGCGTGTATATTCTTAATTATTTCTTAAAATGATTTGTTTTGAAAATTTAAATAATTAAATTAAATTGCGCAAACATGTTTGGAAGTTTTCGTAGTAATTTTAAAACTTTAAAAAAGTAAATTAATTGAAAATATATTCTGAAAATTCCTCAACGAAAAACATAAATAATAACTTCGGCTATTTGATTCTTAATTGAAAATAGTACAGAGACGAAAAAAGAAAACTCGTAGAAATTATATTTGCACACCGTTTACTCTAAACTGTCTTACCTTGATGGATTACACTATGGTCCTAAGGCGTGCCCTATACCATGTGGAGCAATGCATGGTACTTTATGGGTATACGAAAGGTTCATCGCTAACTTTAATAGACCCAGCCGGATCTCGAGCCACGTCAACGGGGAACAAAATGCAATCCAAGAACGTCTCAAGCTTCTAGACCAACACTGCGTTTTAAAAGTCGGATGGAAGGAAAAGGGAGTTTCGGGTCGTATGTTTGCGGTTTTAAGGACAAAAATTAGTTTTTGGTTAAAATAAATCAAATATTGCTTAGATTAAAAGAAAAAGTTCTGGACAAATTCCGCAATGACCGTGAGAGAGAAATATTCAAAACCTGTTGAGATTACTAATTGTAGAAAATTAATGTATCTAGTGACGTACATTTTTATTTATTTTACAAATTTTTATATAAAAATATATATATATATAACGAAAAAATACGTATTTTAAACAATGTTACCTTTCCTTCCACTTTAACCGCGAATCGCGCCAGACGGGCGGAGGGGACCGAGTTGTAAGTGGTTCAGCAGGAACAAGGAATGTGGTAACAACTGTCTGCAAAGAAAGAGAGAGAGACAATTCCAGCGAAATCGTGACCAAGGCCGCTCTATATTCCAGAAAGCTCCGTCTGTCGTCGGTTGATGGATGACTCGGCACGGACCGAGGTGGTCTCAGGATCGACACCCGGAGAGCCAGCCAGCCAACCAACTGCGATCTGATGCCGTCGGGTCATACACTCGCTTTCAACGGTTACTTCACCAATGTCAGTCTTGTTTGTTACAAAATTCAAGCATCAAGATGTTGCTAATCATACAGTGTTAGTATTTTGATAACTTGAATAACTGTTTTAAACCTCTATCATATACCAAATAATAATTTATTATGTCTATATTATTCTGGGTGGGATGGAGGAGATCTCAAGTTCAGTTGAACAATTTTGTAGTTTAAAAAACAAAATGTTGGGTTAAACAAATGGAAGATGGCTTCATTATATACGTTTAGTTTAGAAGTAGAACTATACCTGAAAAATCTTGGCCAATACCTGAGCCTTTATCTTAGACTATATCAGAAAAGGTATATTTTTAGTGCTAATATTCATGAATATAATCAGGCCTAATAACGCTGATATCACCGTCGTGTCACCGGAAACTTCAAAAGCTTGCTTTGAAATAACTGAACAGAAGTTACGATACAGACAGTAACCTTAAGGAGAGAAACATACATATAAACGTCATTAAATGTTTTAAGTGAAACGTACTTTCCTGCCGATTGTTATTAGATGTCCTGTCTTACGACAGGTTAATTCCTTTTATCAGTTAATTAAGACCGCTAATGTGCCATATCCTCTGCCTCCTCCTTAAGCTCCTAGAATTTTCTTCTTTCCTTCAAGTCATCCAATATGTTTATCCTCCTCCTTCCAAAGTTCCTCTTTCCCTCAATATTTCCTTTTATGGCATCGCGCAGAAGACAGTTCCTCCTAAGAATGTGTCCGATGCCGTTTTTTTTGTACCTAAGAGTCGCATCAAAGTACTTGTTATCTTGTCACCCACACTTCTTGGGCCTTCATTTGTCACCCTGTTTGTACACCTGATCTTCCTTCTCACTATAAAATGGCAACAATGTAAACAATATAGTGTTGTATCAAATCAATAGGTTTTGAGTCAAACATGTGAGGATAAATAACGTTTCCCCATCGACCGAACTATAGCTCGAGAGAGACGTGATCTCTCACCGCGTAGACTATAAATGCCAGTGAGTGTGTAAAAAGGCGGTCGTGAAGCTCACAGGCCGTGACTCGGAGCTTGTCGTTACCAGCTTCGTGAAGCAGCGCTTCGTGCATTTAGCATAAGAGAGAAGAAACCATTACTGAATAAAAACTCTCCACCAAGTCGAGGTACGACGCAATGCTCTTATTTGCCAATCTTCCGAGCCAGGCGATAGGAGTAATTTTATGAAAAAGGGGCTATTGCAAATAAATGGCGATAGAATATCTGATAGAGCGTTTTGTTTGTTATACAACACAACTATAGTATAAATCATACTAAAGTGAAAGGGAAACAAAATTTATTACTCTGATGGCTCCCTGGATAGGAACAACTTTTTTTGTATGTGTTTTTAGTTGCATCACGTTTCGTTACCCGTCCGGGCTATCCGCATATTTACACTAATGGAACAGGAATGAGGAAGTCTGAATTTATTTGAGTGTCCCTGAATTTGCGTGCAAGGGAGTGGGAAACTATTTAGTAAAAAAACACCTATGTACACCCAAACGGGACTTTTCTCTCACAGGCTGTATAAGTACTGGTCTATTTGACCCCACTCAAAAAATATATCATTATAATAATAAAGATATATTAAACCCCTAAATAAAATGTCATTGAAAAATCGAACCATTTCATATGTGGTTAAGCTGTGATTTAGCATCGCTTCTCACTACCAATTAGGTTATACGTACTACACATGGGTATTAATTGCATTAATGTGATACAAACGAGAAAAGTAGAATTTAGAGGAAATTATACCTTATTTGTGTTGTTGAGAAAGAGTTTAAACAATTTAGGAAGACCACCTTCTATACACCCAGCTATGATTCGAGCCCCAAACCTTCCCTCTACTATCAGAACAAACTAAATCAGCTTTATATTTATAAGACGCGTCTACCGACGTAGGTCTTGGAATTGATGTTATGCAACCTTAATAATCTCATTTTAGTTTTATTTCTGTTTGTGATAAAACTCTTTAAACAAAACATGAAAATAGATATTTTTACAAAACATTACGTTAACATCTACATATAGTTATTACAAAGAGATTCCACTTAGCTCAGTAAGGAACCTGCATCAGTGGCCGTATGGTCCAAGGCGTCACCCTCCCAATAGACTATACTGCCGATGACGGGGATATCGGGGTTCAAATCCCGGTCGGGCGTTGAGGATGTTTTTTTTCTAACCGGATATCCACTCTCCCTCCACGCAGATGCGGGTGGACTTCCTCTAAATTAAAATGTCCCTATCCCTAATACGTCAAAGTAATAAGTACATAGGCGTGACCCGAACGGGTGATATGACGCGGTAGTTGGTGAAAAGCTCAGTCGGAAAGCGTGGCTCTACCGACAAAAGTAGCCTTCTTTCTTCTCGAGAAAATCTATAAAGGTATAATTTATAATAAGTTAAGGAGCACTTTAAGTCGAGATCCGTCATAATATCGAGGAGTTTGAACATTTTCACAATAACAATACTTTCCTTTTGTGATAAACTAAAAATAATCAGTCCTATTCCTGGCCAACTTTTAAAAAAATCTAAGCTGTTAACTGTCCACTTTCAGCGAGCACAACTGTTGCAACAACAAAAGTCACCTTAACACAATGAGATATAAAGTTAGTTCAAGTTGCACGTAGAGCTAATCAATCTTGTATATTTGATTAAAAGTCAAGACAAATTCGTTAATAACGTGTTCTATAATTTTTGTTACAGAGTGTGCATAGCTTAAAAGGGATTAATTTGAATATAAGTCGGATACATTTTCAAATAAAAAATATAAAGAGTTAACATTCCTAGAAGTTAAGAGAGCGCCAGT
This sequence comes from Timema californicum, assembly GCA_902141385.1. NCBI lineage: Eukaryota > Metazoa > Arthropoda > Insecta > Phasmatodea > Timematidae > Timema > Timema californicum. The sequence goes on along the minus strand of CABFOW010000319.1, from coordinate 149,363 downwards.
CACTGTTGCGAGTACACTCCCAATCGAACACAATGGAATGTTCCAGGCTTTCTCCCTTCCTCTCTGATCGCCAACATACATATAGACTTTCTGATCCGAAGCTATAAGATATGTGTTTGTAAACTAGGACATCAGAAGTCTAAAGAATAGCCCTTTTATATCAGTAACGGCTTATACCGACTACTTTACCCTTCTAATTAATAACATAATGTTCGATATGGTCTCTAATCTCTAATAGGTTGTTATTACTATTGGTTTTAGAGGGACTTATAAAATACATTCACGGGCGTGAGCAAGAATGTATTTATATGTGAAAAATAAAATATAAGTTTTATATTTAATTCTGTATATAATTCAAGTTTATATCGTTCAAATAAATCGTCGAGTACATAATTTTGAGTAACTGAACAGTATCAATAGATTATGTTCGGGGTAAGGGGGCGAGGAGATAGGTAAATCTTTTGTTTTAAAAACTTCCCCACCACCTCACACACTTAAGCATGCCCCACTGTATGTATAGAGTGGACGTAAAACATATTAACATTTTTAATAGCAGTGTTTCTTGGCAGTACGTCTTTTAAAAGTTTGGGCTATATAACCATTACGCTATCGAGATATAAATTAGGAAGGTTGAATTTAGAGGATATATACCTGAATTTGTGAGGAGGAGAGAGGGAAAACCATTTGGAAAAATCACCCTCAATACACATCGAACTCCAATCTCCTTGTCATCGGCCGTCTGGTCAATTGCGAGAGTGGCGCCTTAGAGTTAGACCATGCGGCCACTGAAGCAAGTTAATAATAACAGAGTTCATTCTAAGTTTTGATAGAGAAAGTAATCTTTAATCATCTTCTGATTTAATCAGTTGGTATATTAGGTAGTTTTGCAACCCGTACGATTTGCTCCATATCATTATTTAATATAAAATAAGGTTATGATGAACACGGTAGAGTTTAGATAAAATGTACGCGTATTTACGAGGAAGGAAATTAAGAAACAATTAAGAGAAAAGCCCATCTAAGCAAAGTCGGTCAGAATTCAATCCTGAAAAATTCTCGTCGACAGCAGATGAACGCCTTTTATCTGCGTGCTAATCAATGTGAGTCTCCCTTAGATAAAATCACGAATAAATCGAGCGCGGAATCTTAAACTTTAGCTACCCTCTGTTTATTTTTTAAGATATTCACGTAAAAAAATGGTACCAAACTCTGCACGGACTTTCTCGCTCTAGTGTTTAAAAATGAAGATATATGTGAAACAAAATAATATAAACTAGCAAACCCAAGCATAAATTGCACCATACATTTGAGTCCAGGTTGTAAATTTTATAATTTTATTTTTAAAGAAATTATGTCCCCATTTGTATGTTTAGACCAATAAAAAAGATCAAAATTGGGTCCACAAGGGTCAACACTTCGTATTAAAATTTCGTCTTCCTTATTTGTGTTGTTGAGAAAGAGTTTAAACAATTTAGGAAGACCACCTTCTATACACCCAGCTATGATTCGAGCCCCAAACCTTCCCTCTACTATCAGAACAAACTAAATCAGCTTTATATTTATAAGACGCGTCTACCGACGTAGGTCTTGGAATTGATGTTATGCAACCTTAATAATCTCATTTTAGTTTTATTTCTGTTTGTGATAAAACTCTTTAAACAAAACATGAAAATAGATATTTTTACAAAACATTACGTTAACATCTACATATAGTTATTACAAAGAGATTCCACTTAGCTCAGTAAGGAACCTGCATCAGTGGCCGTATGGTCCAAGGCGTCACCCTCCCAATAGACTATACTGCCGATGACGGGGATATCGGGGTTCAAATCCCGGTCGGGCGTTGAGGATGTTTTTTTTCTAACCGGATATCCACTCTCCCTCCACGCAGATGCGGGTGGACTTCCTCTAAATTAAAATGTCCCTATCCCTAATACGTCAAAGTAATAAGTACATAGGCGTGACCCGAACGGGTGATATGACGCGGTAGTTGGTGAAAAGCTCAGTCGGAAAGCGTGGCTCTACCGACAAAAGTAGCCTTCTTTCTTCTCGAGAAAATCTATAAAGGTATAATTTATAATAAGTTAAGGAGCACTTTAAGTCGAGATCCGTCATAATATCGAGGAGTTTGAACATTTTCACAATAACAATACTTTCCTTTTGTGATAAACTAAAAATAATCAGTCCTATTCCTGGCCAACTTTTAAAAAAATCTAAGCTGTTAACTGTCCACTTTCAGCGAGCACAACTGTTGCAACAACAAAAGTCACCTTAACACAATGAGATATAAAGTTAGTTCAAGTTGCACGTAGAGCTAATCAATCTTGTATATTTGATTAAAAGTCAAGACAAATTCGTTAATAACGTGTTCTATAATTTTTGTTACAGAGTGTGCATAGCTTAAAAGGGATTAATTTGAATATAAGTCGGATACATTTTCAAATAAAAAATATAAAGAGTTAACATTCCTAGAAGTTAAGAGAGCGCCAGTCACTGTTGCGAGTACACTCCCAATCGAACACAATGGAATGTTCCAGGCTTTCTCCCTTCCTCTCTGATCGCCAACATACATATAGACTTTCTGATCCGAAGCTATAAGATATGTGTTTGTAAACTAGGACATCAGAAGTCTAAAGAATAGCCCTTTTATATCAGTAACGGCTTATACCGACTACTTTACCCTTCTAATTAATAACATAATGTTCGATATGGTCTCTAATCTCTAATAGGTTGTTATTACTATTGGTTTTAGAGGGACTTATAAAATACATTCACGGGCGTGAGCAAGAATGTATTTATATGTGAAAAATAAAATATAAGTTTTATATTTAATTCTGTATATAATTCAAGTTTATATCGTTCAAATAAATCGTCGAGTACATAATTTTGAGTAACTGAACAGTATCAATAGATTATGTTCGGGGTAAGGGGGCGAGGAGATAGGTAAATCTTTTGTTTTAAAAACTTCCCCACCACCTCACACACTTAAGCATGCCCCACTGTATGTATAGAGTGGACGTAAAACATATTAACATTTTTAATAGCAGTGTTTCTTGGCAGTACGTCTTTTAAAAGTTTGGGCTATATAACCATTACGCTATCGAGATATAAATTAGGAAGGTTGAATTTAGAGGATATATACCTGAATTTGTGAGGAGGAGAGAGGGAAAACCATTTGGAAAAATCACCCTCAATACACATCGAACTCCAATCTCCTTGTCATCGGCCGTCTGGTCAATTGCGAGAGTGGCGCCTTAGAGTTAGACCATGCGGCCACTGAAGCAAGTTAATAATAACAGAGTTCATTCTAAGTTTTGATAGAGAAAGTAATCTTTAATCATCTTCTGATTTAATCAGTTGGTATATTAGGTAGTTTTGCAACCCGTACGATTTGCTCCATATCATTATTTAATATAAAATAAGGTTATGATGAACACGGTAGAGTTTAGATAAAATGTACGCGTATTTACGAGGAAGGAAATTAAGAAACAATTAAGAGAAAAGCCCATCTAAGCAAAGTCGGTCAGAATTCAATCCTGAAAAATTCTCGTCGACAGCAGATGAACGCCTTTTATCTGCGTGCTAATCAATGTGAGTCTCCCTTAGATAAAATCACGAATAAATCGAGCGCGGAATCTTAAACTTTAGCTACCCTCTGTTTATTTTTTAAGATATTCACGTAAAAAAATGGTACCAAACTCTGCACGGACTTTCTCGCTCTAGTGTTTAAAAATGAAGATATATGTGAAACAAAATAATATAAACTAGCAAACCCAAGCATAAATTGCACCATACATTTGAGTCCAGGTTGTAAATTTTATAATTTTATTTTTAAAGAAATTATGTCCCCATTTGTATGTTTAGACCAATAAAAAAGATCAAAATTGGGTCCACAAGGGTCAACACTTCGTATTAAAATTTCGTCTTCCAGTCAAAATTCTCGACATTTTATTAGGTGTTGCACAGATTCGGGTCATCACATTGCTATTAAATACCCCATTTATAAATTTTGACCAATAAAATATGTAAATATTGACCATTGGGTCTAAAATGAAGGAGATAGATCATTGTTGTACAAACATTTCTCCTAAGAGGTTTAAGGAAAAATAACGTAAGCTTTTTTTAGAAATTTACTTATAAATAATTACTCTATGGCATTGGAGAATTATTGTGTTAAAACCTAAGTAGTATATCTTTACAGCTAAAGCTCACAAAATTGTATTAATATATTTGCCAATATATCAGGAACTGTTGGATTTATAAAAATATATTTCATTTGCAAGTTTTTTATTTTTACTAGTACTACAATTTTGCAACAATAAGCAGTATCTCAAATTGCGGAAAGTACCCTAAAAGTAATTTTCATGGGAAAATGAAAATAGTTAGTTTTTTATAATCTTAATCAATGCCTAGATAATAATTTTAATCGAAATCGTCAGAGCTGATTTTGAGAAAAACAAACAATTTTTTCTCTTTTCACATTTTATTAAACCACTCTTAATTTTGGGGATAAAAAGACACACAGACGGCATTGCAAAGGCCAGTTTTAGGTTTCGGGGAGTTACGAAACGTCAACATCCATCAACATTTCAGGTTAGATTTTTTTTACGGTTGCAATTCTTAATCTTTAGTGTTCGAAAATTTTATATAAAATGGATATCTAGGGAGTGTTTGATCCACAAATAATACTGCATATTTGTTTTTTAGATGAAAACTCGTTTAAGCCTAGTTTACTGATGAGTTTTTTTAGAATTGTATTACTAAAAAAAATCGCTTTGATGATTTGGTTCAAAAACTTGTTTATGGTAAATGTTTGACAATATACATAATTTTATATATTGGCTTTACTGGAAAAATAACTATAGTAGTTTACTGTTGAATGGTTTTCGAAGAATTGAAAAAAAAATTAAAATAGCTATAACGCAAATGTTAAAGATTAGTATGTATATCTGGGGTCTATATTAAGTTATAAATAAAGTGTATATTCATTTTTCTAAAGTAAATTCATTTATTTGTGTTGTTGAGAAAGAGTTTAAACAATTTAGGAAGACCACCTTCTATACACCCAGCTATGATTCGAGCCCCAAACCTTCCCTCTACTATCAGAACAAACTAAATCAGCTTTATATTTATAAGACGCGTCTACCGACGTAGGTCTTGGAATTGATGTTATGCAACCTTAATAATCTCATTTTAGTTTTATTTCTGTTTGTGATAAAACTCTTTAAACAAAACATGAAAATAGATATTTTTACAAAACATTACGTTAACATCTACATATAGTTATTACAAAGAGATTCCACTTAGCTCAGTAAGGAACCTGCATCAGTGGCCGTATGGTCCAAGGCGTCACCCTCCCAATAGACTATACTGCCGATGACGGGGATATCGGGGTTCAAATCCCGGTCGGGCGTTGAGGATGTTTTTTTTCTAACCGGATATCCACTCTCCCTCCACGCAGATGCGGGTGGACTTCCTCTAAATTAAAATGTCCCTATCCCTAATACGTCAAAGTAATAAGTACATAGGCGTGACCCGAACGGGTGATATGACGCGGTAGTTGGTGAAAAGCTCAGTCGGAAAGCGTGGCTCTACCGACAAAAGTAGCCTTCTTTCTTCTCGAGAAAATCTATAAAGGTATAATTTATAATAAGTTAAGGAGCACTTTAAGTCGAGATCCGTCATAATATCGAGGAGTTTGAACATTTTCACAATAACAATACTTTCCTTTTGTGATAAACTAAAAATAATCAGTCCTATTCCTGGCCAACTTTTAAAAAAATCTAAGCTGTTAACTGTCCACTTTCAGCGAGCACAACTGTTGCAACAACAAAAGTCACCTTAACACAATGAGATATAAAGTTAGTTCAAGTTGCACGTAGAGCTAATCAATCTTGTATATTTGATTAAAAGTCAAGACAAATTCGTTAATAACGTGTTCTATAATTTTTGTTACAGAGTGTGCATAGCTTAAAAGGGATTAATTTGAATATAAGTCGGATACATTTTCAAATAAAAAATATAAAGAGTTAACATTCCTAGAAGTTAAGAGAGCGCCAGTCACTGTTGCGAGTACACTCCCAATCGAACACAATGGAATGTTCCAGGCTTTCTCCCTTCCTCTCTGATCGCCAACATACATATAGACTTTCTGATCCGAAGCTATAAGATATGTGTTTGTAAACTAGGACATCAGAAGTCTAAAGAATAGCCCTTTTATATCAGTAACGGCTTATACCGACTACTTTACCCTTCTAATTAATAACATAATGTTCGATATGGTCTCTAATCTCTAATAGGTTGTTATTACTATTGGTTTTAGAGGGACTTATAAAATACATTCACGGGCGTGAGCAAGAATGTATTTATATGTGAAAAATAAAATATAAGTTTTATATTTAATTCTGTATATAATTCAAGTTTATATCGTTCAAATAAATCGTCGAGTACATAATTTTGAGTAACTGAACAGTATCAATAGATTATGTTCGGGGTAAGGGGGCGAGGAGATAGGTAAATCTTTTGTTTTAAAAACTTCCCCACCACCTCACACACTTAAGCATGCCCCACTGTATGTATAGAGTGGACGTAAAACATATTAACATTTTTAATAGCAGTGTTTCTTGGCAGTACGTCTTTTAAAAGTTTGGGCTATATAACCATTACGCTATCGAGATATAAATTAGGAAGGTTGAATTTAGAGGATATATACCTGAATTTGTGAGGAGGAGAGAGGGAAAACCATTTGGAAAAATCACCCTCAATACACATCGAACTCCAATCTCCTTGTCATCGGCCGTCTGGTCAATTGCGAGAGTGGCGCCTTAGAGTTAGACCATGCGGCCACTGAAGCAAGTTAATAATAACAGAGTTCATTCTAAGTTTTGATAGAGAAAGTAATCTTTAATCATCTTCTGATTTAATCAGTTGGTATATTAGGTAGTTTTGCAACCCGTACGATTTGCTCCATATCATTATTTAATATAAAATAAGGTTATGATGAACACGGTAGAGTTTAGATAAAATGTACGCGTATTTACGAGGAAGGAAATTAAGAAACAATTAAGAGAAAAGCCCATCTAAGCAAAGTCGGTCAGAATTCAATCCTGAAAAATTCTCGTCGACAGCAGATGAACGCCTTTTATCTGCGTGCTAATCAATGTGAGTCTCCCTTAGATAAAATCACGAATAAATCGAGCGCGGAATCTTAAACTTTAGCTACCCTCTGTTTATTTTTTAAGATATTCACGTAAAAAAATGGTACCAAACTCTGCACGGACTTTCTCGCTCTAGTGTTTAAAAATGAAGATATATGTGAAACAAAATAATATAAACTAGCAAACCCAAGCATAAATTGCACCATACATTTGAGTCCAGGTTGTAAATTTTATAATTTTATTTTTAAAGAAATTATGTCCCCATTTGTATGTTTAGACCAATAAAAAAGATCAAAATTGGGTCCACAAGGGTCAACACTTCGTATTAAAATTTCGTCTTCCGGTCAAAATTCTCGACATTTTATTAGGTGTAGCACAGCTTCAGGTCATCGCATTGATAATAAATTCCCCATTTATAAATGTTGACCAATAAAATATGTAAATATTGACTATTGGGTCTAAAATTAAGGAGATAGACCATTGCTGTACCAACATTTCTCCTAGGAGGTTTAAGGAAAAATAACGTAATCTTTTTTAGAAATTTACTTATAAATAATTACTCTATGGTATTGGAGAATTATTGTGTTAAACTTAAATAGTATCTCTTTACAACTAAAACTCACAAGATTGTATTAATATATTTGCCAATATGTCAGAAACTTTTGGATTTATAAAAATATATTTCATTTACAAGTTTTTTATTTTTACTAGTACCACAATTTTACAATAATAAGCAGTATCTCAAATAGTTGCGGAAAGTACCCTAAAAGTCATTTTCATGTGAAAATGAAAATAGTCAGTTTTTTTATAATCTTAATCAAAATTGTCAGAGCTGATTTTGAGAAAAGCAAACAATCATTTCTCTTTTCAATTTTTATTAAACCACTCTTAATTTTGGGGTTAAAAAGACACACAGGCGGCATTGCAAAGCCCAGTTTTAGGGTTCGGGGAGTTACGAAACGTTAACATCCATCAACATTTCGGGTTAGATTTTTTTTACGGTTGCAATTCTTAGCCTTTAGTGTTCGAAAAGTTAAAAAGATATATATATATATATATACTTACGTATAGCTGGAAAGTTATTGGTTTTATTAAAATATGTTTTGAAGAAAATATCTGTATTATAAATAGAGCCACATATTTGAATTGATAAGTAATTTCATATCTCAAATAGTTTCGGGGATATGATAAAAATGATAATTAAAGCATCAGACCGGAGCCATTAAAGTCATTTTGACAAAATATTGAAAGTAGCCATTTTATTTGGAGTATTTATAAATGTTTGAAATTAAATTTAATCAAAATCGTTAGTGCCGAGTTTGAGAAAATTGATTTTTTTTCTTATTTTGCCTTTCAGTAAACTATCCTTAATTTTAGGGTTAAATATTCAATTCCAAAAACCCTCAGAGCAACCCTATGAAAACCCTAGATACCAAGGTCTAGCCCAATCGGTAAAATAGTTTAGTCTCTAGTCGAAGGTACAGACAGACTGAAATTCAAAAACCACTTTTTCGGATTCGGGGGGTCATTAAACGTCAAGTTTCATAAAAATTTTGAGTTTGATTTTTTTGACGATCACAATACTTTCTCTGCCTGTAAGATAACAAGAAAGTAAAAATCATAGGCTAACTTTATAAGTTTGTGAACTAAATGTATCCATAATAAGGATTTACTTTCTCATCTAAAGAGAAAGTATTTTAAACGCGAAAAAAATTCTACCTCGAGATTATGATGAAGCTTTACGTTTTATGTGCGTCAGAAACCAAAGAAAAATGTTTAAAAACATTTTGTATGTCTGTCTATCACTGACCACAGATCTGAATTGATTTGATGGATTTTGCTCAAACATGATATTAGATATCATTCCTCGGCATATTTTCAAAATTTTTTACTCTTAGCTCTTAAACTATAATCAGATCGTAACCAAATTTTACAAAGATGGCTTTCCCAATTTTATTTAAAATGGATATCTAGGGGGTGTTTAACCCACAAATAATACTGCATATTTGTTTTTTAGATGAAAACTCGTTTAAGGCTTGTTTACTGATGAGTTTATTTAGAATTGTAATATTTAGAAAAATCGCTTTGATGATTTGGTTCAAAAACTTGTTTATGGTAAATTTTTTACAATATACATAATTTTACATATTTGCTTTACTGAAAAATAAATGAAAATAGTTATAACGTGGATGTTAAAAATTAGTAGGTCTATCTGGGGTCTATATTAAGTTATAAATAAAGTGTATATTCATTTTTCTAAAGTAAATTCATTTAAAGATAGTTTACTTTTGGCAAGTTTTAGAAAATCTGAGATTCTTCAAAATGGCCTTGAATATTTAGTTCCCAATGTATGTTTATTAATTGTTTCTCATGATAAATAAGAATGTTTTTATTTTTACCTATTAAAAATAATTTGAGGGTAGCTTACAAATATCTGATATTTGAAAACTTTTATTTAAAATATTTTTAACAATTTTGTTTTATATACATGAAGTGTGTATTGTGATTAACAAGATGATTCTTTTGTTCTTTTCAGGAAAACCTATTTAAGGTTAATTTATCGAAATCTTTATTTTTGAAAATTTTGTTCCAAGGTATAATACACAATATTATGAGAAAGTTTGCGCTATTGTGTCTTACTCTGTGTGTTTGTGTTTCGTGCATTCTCAAGGACTCGTCCTATATGTCTTTCATATCACGTGCTATTCTTTTTCTCGACGAATCCACGACCAGATTGCACGCTTCCTCTGGCTGACGCCAAAGAATACTAGATTAGGTAAACTAAACAATGTACAGGACCACGCCCTTGAGACCTCAGGTACAGTGGGTACTTGTGGAACTGAGGGTCGGCGTAGAACCTACCAGTGACTTACTGTGGATTCACACGTTCACCGAAAAACTAACGCAGAACAAAAACGTGGTCACGTGACGCGCTCTAAGTCAATCACAAGATTTCCGCTTAATCGACGCGAGCAGTTCTGCAGAAGTTCAACTATTCTCAACTTTGTCCGCTCTGCTCTAGATGTTCGGCACAGCAGAACCAATCAGATAATAAAATCAACCATCTCAAATTAGTGCGCATGCGCATTATGCGCTCTACAGTCATAAGCTAGCAGACAGCTTCGTTGTTCGTTGTGAGGAGATTTGATATAGCTCGTTAATGTAAAACGTGTGTATCGATGTATTGGATTGTACCACGACACAGAGCTATAATTTGAAAACATCCATCGGGAGGATTATCTAAAATATATGTCAATCTACTGGAAAATAAAATATGTCGATAATTAGTGGTTTTAAGTTAGCGTTGCAATGCATCATGGATCAACTTAAAGCGTGTGAATTACTGCGCAGATTCCGCTTTATTTTATTCGGTGAACATGTGAATCAAGATTTAGTCTTATAATAATTAGCGGGGGAGGGGGGTGGAGGTTAGAGTGATAAAGAGGGTTATAAATAAACACCCCCCCCCCTCCTCACATCTATCTCCAAGTATCGGAATTGACGGTATACTAGTGAGATAACCTATTTAATCGACTTATCAAAGGTTTTATTTAAAATAAAATACGAAAATCAAACTCAAAATGACGCCAACTATATCAGAATTCACTTAACTTTTCTCATCAAAGGACATTAAGTTTTAAAAAAAAGTAGGTAAAGAAAAATACTAGTCATTAGGTGTATACTATAGATTTCATTTTTAAATATATAAAAAACATTATTTATAAAATCATTGAAACATTAATTATTTTGTATAGGAAATAAATTGTGCATACCAACTCGTTCTCCTTTGTCCTTACAGATGAAAATGTAGGGGAGGAGCATTTCGCCAGTGGGTTCATTACTGGCACTTGATCAAGTTTGTAAACTGGCATGGTGTTGCTGAGTTTTTATGAGAGTACTCTACATCTATATTAAGGGAACAGAATTAATAGGGCTAGTGGGAAAAACTACTCAATTAACAGTAGAGAAAGATACCGAGTCACACACCAAGTGATATGTTCTTTAGCGATCACTTTTGACCGGTGTCTCTTTTGACGTTGAGAAAACGCGTTATTGGACCTATAAAATAACACTAACAGGTAATAATATAGTAAAATGTTAAATCTTGACTGCAAAAATGTTTGTATTTGATATCTGCGGTAGGAGAGATGGTAGCTGACAGCTAGGAAAAGCCACACATCTATTCGCCAAACCATATGATGCGCAACAACATTTGTTGAGCTGTTGCCACTTTTGGCAGTCAAAACTTTCACAACAAGCAAGGTTTTTAACGTTTCTACATTATTTAGGCCCTAACTTATGAAAATAACAATTTTGATGTTTCTTTTTGTGGAATAAACGTCTCTGGTTCACCTAAATCATAAATATATACATTCCCAATACACTATGTTAACTGTTGAACACTTTACAACAGCTAACTTCTGAGGCAATCGACTATCGTATTAGTTCTTGTGAGCTTTTCTTACCTGCGTTAGTGAGCACACGGAGAAAAAGCATCGGTCTGGTTTGTTTTGCCAGAAATGGGCAGGTCAGAGTTTGAATCCCAATCAGACATACCGAGAAAGTTCTTACCCAAATGTTTCCCCACTCTCTCTCCAGAGAAATGCGGCTATCTTTCCTCTTTGTTCTACAGTCCTAACACCATTTGTTACAGTGTTCTGAAAACCTTACAGCGCAGGAAGACGCGTAAAGCGCGAAAACTCACTTTATTCAGAATGTTTGCTAAACGAATATAACAAAACATATACACTGAAATGTTGGATGAAGGAAGTAGTAGCAAGTTCTGACCCGGTTAAGAAGAATATTTAATAACAAAGGTTTCCACGTTTTTCCATCGTCGACTGCGCTATAGCCTGGCGAACAACGCGGCGAGGATTGGTCTGAGTCATTTAGAATTCCGCGTGGTACGGAATGGGCTGTTCCCACGGGTCTCTCCCATTCACAAAATATTCTAACTTCCATTATTGAGTAAGAACATTTTCACGTTTGCGCATAGTTTAAGATCAGTAATCTTAAAGAGATGGTGGAAATGGGAAACCGTTCTCACGGTGTCGCCTTGGCCGGGTGAAAATTAGGTTATTAGGTAATGTTAAATTATAAAAGGAAGGATGATTACCAAATGTATATTGTCATTAGACAATATTTTAACTAGACAACGAAATGTTAGCCGTTTTAATGTTATGTGGCTAAGCTTTTGAAACCCCTGTTTAATGAGTTTATATTTGTAATTTAACGCTCAAGTGTTCATCTAACGATCATGAAGATGGAGACCCATAACCTAATTACATCATAGTTACAGAACACACCAACTTACATTATATATTAACAATTCGTGCACTAGGACACCCACATTCAGACTCTTTTAATCTTTAGTTTGGATTTTAACGTTCACAAAAGTGTATATTAACAAATAAAAATGATTGTAATTGACATGGCATAAATTGAGGCGTTTGTTTGTTTACCATGTGCTGTGTTTAATTTGGTTGTGTCCTAAATCCAAGGGTACGAGCAAGGTACGTCTCATATAAGATCACCAAGTTAGATGACTGTACAAGACTCAACCATTCACACCCTGGGTCTGGTCACGAGATCTCTTGAAGAATAGTCGTAGAATGGTCCTTTGTTCATGGCACAACACAGTTAATTGAATACTTTCGTTTCGAGCCGGGTCAGCGGTTATGTAAACATCAGCTTCCTGTAGCACAAACATTGGTTGTGATTCAGGAGAACATTTAGGGAGGGGGAGGCGAATGGAGGGGGAAGGAGATGTCAGAACAGACATAGTCCAGAAATTGAAAATGTTAGCCCCCTCTTGAAAGTGAAGGGCTCAAGCTAGGAATTCATTGTTTTCATGGGAACGGAAACCATTGTCTTTAATGCATCGTCAAACTTTTTACTAACAGAATAATAATAATAAATAGTACGACTATTACATAATACAGTATATGGTTTATCATATATCATTCTTGTTCGAACTCATAAAAACAAATATGCTAAGCAGATGAAACTCCTTAAAAAATAATTTTAAAGTCAAAGTGATATGGCCATTTTTTTAAATTTCAAATTTTCAAAAACCAGTCATCAGATTTGTTTATAAAAGAAAATGGACAGTCTTTTTAATTATAAGTAACAAGCAATCCTCAGATACGTATTTTGAACAGTGATTATAATCATTTTTGAATAATCTCAAAATTTCAAATATTTGGCATTACTAAACTACCCCGAAATAAATTCATCTCCAAGGAACCAGTATTAAGTGTAAATTATCATGTAAAACACTATAAAGTTGGTGAAGAAGCTTTAAGAAAAAAATCCAAGTGTAGATTGTTTTGTTTCAAGGATTGGCCAAAGCATTATAATAATTAATAAGATTTAACTAATAAATAGTCAACACCATCTTGTATCCAAGCCAAGTACATAATATGTACTATCACAAATACCAATTTGAAAAATTATCCTGAAACTAAAGTTAAATGGTAGGTCTATTACAGAAACGTATAAAATTAATCATAAAGTTAATTATAGCTTAGAACCAAATTTACAAAAACAGAATTTAAGAAACTAATCTTGGGAAATTGTTTCTTAGAAATAACAAGCATATCGTCTTGTTAATCACAATAAACATTCTTCAAATATATATTATAAGCAAACTATTTTAGATCATATAAAAAAATTATCTAATTTAAAAAAATTATTTATAAGTAAATTACCCTCAAATATTCACATCTATAAAAAAACAGACATTTTCATTTATCATGAAACCAATTCCAGGGTAACCATTTAGGGACTGAATCTTAAGGATTGTTTTTATATTTCATATTTTCTGAATCCTTTCATAGGTAAACTACCGTTAAATCATTTTTTTTAAACAACAACATATTCTAAAAAGCAAGGTTCTCCTTAATCAACAATAGTAGACAGTAAATACTTGTTTATTATTAAAGTTTACTAGATCAAACCGCTAGCGCACAATAGCTAGCCTATAAAACAACGAGTCGTGACGGATGGAAATCAAGGTACGACCTTTTCAGAAAGTGAGAGTACCCCGTCCTCCGGAGCGTTGCACGACTCCGGGAGCCCGGAAAAACGCGGTTAGAAAGTAAGAACAGTCGTATTGTGGGTGGGACACGGCAATGCCTCTTTACTCATAGCTGCCTTGTGGAGGTAATGTTACGGAATACTAATAGTAACAATAACTTTAGGCTGTTTAATGTGAACTTATCAAAAGGGAATATACGAAGCTTCGAAATGTCGGAGTCGAAGGTCAACTCTTCTTCATTTTGACTTCGAAACACACAATTAACCTCACATTTTCAAAACCTTTCAAAGGAGGAAGAAAACTTTGATGATCATACTATCAACCAATTTTATATCTCACTAAATATGACATAATTAAAAATATAACCATTTATTTAACAGCTACTTAACAGTATGTTAACACCACATAGTGGTTAAAGGACATCTCTAGCATGAGCGTACATACATTCAGATATGTAAGCATAAAATAATATAGTTTATATACCTAGATGCCATAAATTGATATTTTGGATATAGAAGTAGAGTTATTTCACAATAAACAAAACATGACTTTGACTTCGCTTGGACTTCACTCCACATGTGAAGAGTAACCTGTGTGCACCCTTAATTACCAACACACACACACGCACATATATATANACACATATATATATATATATATATATATATATAATGGAGAGTCTGTCTGTCTGTCTGTCTGTCATGAGTACTACGTGATATTTACATGCAGAGGTCTGAAATGTATAAATTGGTAGCCCCTGCGCACAAACTTATGTACCTCGAAGCTGGAATTTTATTTTTTATAAAAAAATTAAAATTCATTAAAAACTGGATCGGAAGAAATAAAAATGAGTTTATTCTGTCTGTTTGAATCAATTAATTCATAGCGTGGCTACCCCAGGAAGCTCTGGGTACTTCTCCTACTTGAATATGATTAAATATAATATATAAGCCTATATAATATTACATTAAAATAAAATACAACATTTAATATAAAGACAACAAACAAAATTATAAAACATAGCTAGGCAGGGAGTGAACCAAGGTAATCGAACTCCATATTGAGATTTAAAAACCTTTTTAAGCACAACCGTTCAAAATATAAAGATCATGGCTGATAACAAAGGCGCAGCGTTAAGATTTGAATAGTATACAAACTAGCCTTAAATAAGATTATTAACTTAAAATATACTTACCGGTACCATTAAAAATGCATACGCTTCAAACTTTTCATAGTTGAAGGAAAAAAAACACGGAAAAAACTTATCCTAAAAGCTATTGTTTTTATATATTATACAAAAAATCAGTATCATTATTATGTTTAGAAATAAGATTAATTATTAATTAGTTTAGGTGCGGGGATGCAAGAGGTATTTAAGAGGAATGAGCGTGTTGATTTGATGGAAAATCCAGAGTGATAAATGCCGATTGGATCCCCTCTTCCGCTATCCCCCCTCCAAAGCATCCAACTGAGAATCGAACCTCAACCTCCTAGTCACAGACAATCTAGTCTTGGTGTGTTAAAAGCATGATAGCATAGACTGTGAAAAATTAGATCTGAAAACTCAAACATAAATAATGAGAACTAAGTATAATATAAACAAATTTTGAAAACTTCACAAAGATTTACAAAATTTCTAAAATCGTGGTTTTGATATAGAAATGTTCTAGTTTTAAAGTTGTATATAACAAGTCCCAAACTTGATAAAGCGACTGTTGAAAGGTTAGAACCAAAGTTTAATACACGTTAAAGGTCCACTTTTAAATTCCCCGGTAAGCGTCGTATTTCATACTTCGCTCTCAATACAACCTCCTCTTTGTTTAAACTCTGGTCATGGTATGAAGAGTGGTCTGAAAGGCTTTTATCGCTATCAAAATTATACCATATAGTATGATTTTGTTAAGAAAAAAGATCTTTGAGACCATCCTTCCTACCATGAACAGGATATACTAACACACGACGAAGTTTGAGAGGAGGAACTAAAATAGTAACTGACAGTCTGTCTTACCTAATTTGGCGAACCAGTGAAATAATACTGCGCTTCTAAAAATATTAGATAAATTGTCGGGAGGAATTAATGCAGGAAGTTATGATTTGTATTTCAGGGCATGAAAATTTACGGTTAATACGTTCATCATCTACCTCGTTATACCTAGACCTGAGGATGATGCTAAGAACTCATCTATACTAATCAATAAATGGCAGCCTACGTTGCCTTCTGACGCAAGCAAAAAGAAATTTAACATAAAAGAAACATATTTTATTAAAATCAATAGTAAAAAAAAACAGAACCTTAAATTAATTAGTAATAGTTATAGCTTAACTTTCTATATACAATTATATCTTAAAATTTAACTTTACCTCCTTCAATTGCATTGTTTTTACTGGTTTAACGGCCAATAATATTAAAATATTCTAATTAATAATATATAGCATCATACACATACCAATATTAATAAACTGGTTCTTTAAATAGTTAAAATATTACTTTGCAAGTATGTAATAATATTCAATTTAATAAACGCCTAGTTATATTTTTTTATTGTGTTTTAGTATGTTTTTAACTGAATAAGGGCTCTTTAATGTAGTTGTATATGTTATTACTTCATTGTCTTTATGACTTTAAATTTATACATTTTGACTGATTTTTTTTAGCACCGCATCTTACTACTCGATCGAGTTATACACTTAAAAATTAATTACACTAATGGGTTAGAGAAGAAGACGGTTTAATTTAAAATAAGTGTACCCACATGTGCGGGGAGAGAGAGTTTGGGAAATAATTTAGTAAAAATCACCCTCAGTACATCCGACCGGGATCGAGCCACGGTCTCCCCATCATCGGCAGTTTACTCTATAGCGAGAGTGGCGCCTTAGACCATGCGGCCACCGAAGCAGGCTTTTGACCGTTTGTTAGCTATGGTATACATATCATTAACTATCTTAGTTTTAATTATTCTATTTTACTTTTATTTGATTGATTTTTCTCAACATTGTATAGTTCTAATAATTTTACAAACATACATACACACACACACACACACAGAGGAGTGCCCAACATAAAGTTTCAAAACAGAAATGTAGCAAAGTTTACAGTAACCCAATAGCTCAACGAATAAAGCAAAAATGTTTATTAGAAGACAAATACAATAAATAAGAATGATCTTTGTTTTAAATTGAATAGTGCAAACTATTTACCATGAAACATGTTTTCAGTGTAAACAATAGTGTTTTTTTGCTGAGAGGCAAATTATTGAATATCAAATCTAATAGCCAATAACCCTAATCTTGCGTCAGATTAAACATGAGGTCCATTCCTATACTTTGATTTTATATACGCGTGATGAGAAGAGACCGAGTGACATCAATGAAATATTCGCGAGGAAAATAAAAAGAGTTATATACAAGCATTTGTTGACACGCGTTCGCGCAGATGTTCATATTTTGTTATCGTGTGGAGTGTCTTAGTACATAAGTGACAGCTACTGTATTTTAGTAATCGAAGTTATATTCTATACAATATATTATGTCAAAGTACGTGATATCACGTCAATTTAAGCAGTTAATATTTACGTAGTTTAGTTTTTACATTTAATTTTCCCTAGAAGTTCTTGAGGGATGCTCACAGCACCTACTGGTCGTGAAGGTGTTTAACCAAGACGGTAAGACTGGTCATGACAAAATGCTGGTGGTAAGATGCAATGAACATCAAAAAATCCACAACATTCAAATATTATCAGAGATGAAAAGTGAATATATAAGGATTAAGGCATCATTATAGTGCTCAGAAAGGAACGTTTAGAGTTATAAGATAAAGAGTTTCTAAACAACAAAACGATCATCTCTACAACAGAGAACAGATGACAAGCCGCAGTCAGTAATGAAACGAGAGCCAACAAATGACACAAACTCTACTCTTGATCATCCATTATGTCGCATTAAACCTCCCCTCACCCCTTCGCTGGACCTTCTCTTTCCGTCGCATGGCTATTGTGCCCTCCCAATAAAACCAGATAACATACATTATTAAACAACCGGTCAGTCTGTTTCCATCATGTTCAGGCATTATGAAACTACGGGTTGTCACTTCTCCTCCTTCAATATGTCCACGGCAAGTTTGACCTTGTCTCAATAAACATGTTCATATATTATTGGCGTGCCTCGTTACCTCTGCACGAGGAATATCACTCGTAAATGTAGACAATGACTGCTGTGCATATGTTAATGTAAGCATGAGCTCACATATACTATAATTAGCTCCTCTTAGACACTGCAATACAAGCTCGAACTTACCACGGATGAACTACGACAGCGAGAATCAAGCCACATGACGTTACGATCGGGACAATCACTTGCTGTGAATATTCTTCGGCTGCTGTAGCTCGCTCACCTACAGCATCTTTCAGATAGATCTCTCCACCGAGCTTGACAAACCGGGTAGCCAGTTCCTCCAATGAGCGTATCACGAGTTGGGATCTTCTTGGGCATATGATATGCCGTACAGAACAACAAGGGACCATACCTCGCTCCGGCCAGAACCATACAGTCTATTTTCATGTGCAACGATAATGGTTTATAAAGTTAAACGTTAAATAAACGAGGTGAAACAATCATAAATACTTTTTTTTGTGACAAAATATCATATTCTTAAACAAACTTCCGCCCAAAAAAGGTATACATAGTTACTTGTCATGTACAACCCTCCAAATCATCAGAAAAATTTCAAATTTTCAAAAATCAGCATTAATTTTAGAAAATTTCAAATTTTCAAAAATCAGCCATTATTTTAGAGATAAAATCCCAAACTAAAAAAAAAAAATGACCGGAGGTATCACTCACTATATAGCATATAAATGTCAAGTTTGGCCAAATCCTTCGAAGCGTTTTGAATCCATACCCTGGTACCCAGGGACGGACATAATTAGAAGATCCACTTTTTTGTTTTTGTCCAGGGGCACATAAAACGTTCATATTATATCATAATATCGATAAATAGAATTTTCACGATCCCAATGCTTTATTTTTATGAGAAAGTAAAAATAGACCACTCTAAATTACTCAAGTGGTTACCTAATATGGTTTCTTTTGCACCAGACTTGGTTTATCTTACAATAAATTATGGTCACATACATCATAGTGTAGCTTCATTTTTTTACTACTAAAGTTGAGGCGGCTACAATCATGTTTGGTTAGGGAAAATCAGTTTACACTGCTTTGATCATTTTGTGGCCTACTAATAGTCCTTTTACTTTTGTTGTTGTTAAACTACAAGTAAACCTAACCCAACCAAATCCAACAGTCCATGCGTCTACCAATCTGTGGGAAAATCTTATAAAGTTGAGTAATATTGCCACAATCTGCCAGTCGTAGACAGGTTTAAAAGTATTTTAATATAACAATATAGATGTGTTTTTGTGAAAAGTAAAAAACACAAAACCTTCACGGCGTCGACTCACAATCAAGCTATACCGACCGAACAGCCGCCACTATTAACGATGATAGTGCCAACATTCGTGGATAGAGGGTGTCGGGTATCAGCATAACGAACTCTCCATCCATTGATCTCAGTTTTATAGAGCGGAACTACTACTTAGGCCGATTCTACATTAGCGGTTAAAACGCGGTGGTTTTTCTTAATACGCCCCCAAACTCTTGAATCTACACCTGACTGTAAAAACTCAACTGTTAACCAGCTACCATAGCGCTACTGATTCTACACTAGCCCCACATTATCAAGTCATCTTTCAACAGAACAGTTTCATATTATGTTTATGAATCACAGAATGTACCCAGAGAAGTTCTTTTTGTACTATAGAATGTATGTGGTTTCATTTTATGAACTACTTGGTTTAGTGAATGAAAATACTGAAAAACGTGATACCATCTTGAGGAAGAGTACTATTCCTGCTGAAAAACTTGTTGTGACATTGAGGCACAACTGCCTGTTAACGCCTGGTGTAGTTTGATTCGTGTTTCTACCACTAGGCGGATTTAAGACACCAGAGAGGTAGCGGTCAAAACTTTGATCTAGAGACTAGACGAACTTATTTTCAAACTTGTTAACAAGGGTTTCATTCAAAGGTGCGGTTGCTAGCGTTTTAACCTCTAGTGTGGAAAAGGCCTTAATGTGTTGGGTAGCTGCTAATTTGACCTCACGAAGACAAGTTTGACCCCGTTCTAGACCCGCATTGGAGATCGAATTCAGGATCTTTGGATCTACATCCAGGACCTCCGACTATTATACCACAGAGGCTGTCGACTAATAAACAAAGACAACCAAAACATAATACTGTTTAAATTGTAATTTGTCACCACGCCACGATTATTATTTGTTTAGCTATTATGTTCAACAGTCTATATTCTTTCATAATATTTATAGTCCAATATTCTTACTAATAACCATCTGGATGGCCGGTTTTCCTACTTTAAGAATCCTACGATAACCTTGTATTGAAATATAAGGGTGGAGAGCTCATGTTCTCCGTGGACACACACCAGTGAGACTTGAGCCACTGTTCCTTTGACATGAGCGCCGTCAAGTTAACAAATTCAGGGACTACGCACAGTGACAATGGCCAGACTGATATCTGCCGGGATCAAAATGGTGTAACCGAACATCGCTCCGTCACTGCCACGAAACACAAGCATTGCTTGGTCGAACTGCGCACGCGTTCAACGAGCTTCATGATTTATCAGACTTAAAATAAGTTCCCACCTCGGAGGATAGGAAATGGAGGGGAACTGGAATGACGGCATTAGAGGCAGAATAATCGGGCAAAGGCTTTGATGGGGAAAAAAAGCGTTATTTAGGTAGTTAAATCACAACAGTGTTAAAAAACTAATTTGTTTATTTATTTGTTTATCGGTAACTAAAAAGTAATTCTAATTTTCCAAGCTAGATAACGACATGATTGCGTTATGCTAACACCATCAAGTCTAACCCTCGATTTTGGGAGGAATCCTGTTTTGGAAGGCCTTATTTATTCCCAGAATCCTATTATATCACAGTAATTTGGTAAAATAAAAGGCCTTTAATAACGGTAGCGAGACGTTTAATCTGGAAGGCTTTTATCCCACTAAATTACTACTATAGTACAATATGATTATGATGCGAAATAAAACCTTCTATTACTGTCTTCCAACCAAAATCTGAATGTACATTATGATGATTTTTTTTTCCTTGCTATTTTCAGCAACGGACATTTTAAAATCACTGGTGGGAGTCGGAGAAGTCAGTTGCCATTTAAATGGTACATAACACACCTTATAGCCAAGTGTTTTATATTTGTTAAATTGTACTATGTCAATAAATTTGTTTTAATTAAGAATGATGTAAACCGAACTGCAAATAGGTTACAGCTGAAGACTAGAGTTAAGGTGGTGATGTAGTAGACGCCAGAAAAGGGCAGTGTTATCAAAGTTTTTACGACAAAACATTTTTTGGTCAAATAAAACAAATATTTTTTCTAGTAGAAATAGAGGGTTTAGTTTTCCAAATGATGACCTTCAAAATTCTTGAATATCTGTCAATTATGTCTTGGAATTTAATGACAACTTTTTCTATTACGTTTAAACGTTAATAATCTTATTCCGTTATGCTCGTGATAGATATTCAATAACTGTTGATATCACCGTGTGAAGAAAATTAAACTCTATGTTTGTACTGAAGCAATATTTGATTTATTTTGGCAAAAAAAACTTATAAAAAGCGCAAAAACACTGTCATTTTCTCGCCTTCACTACATCCCCACCTCATTGGAATAAATAGAATGAGTGAGAGATACTCGTTACCTGTCCAGACGATGATGGAATTTTATTAAGCCTTATGGCAACCGATTTAATCGGAAGCTTTTATTTTAATCCATATATATTTAAAATTGTATTCATTTTTACTAACAAATCGAGACTCATTCAATCGTGGATATTAGTCTTATTTCAGAGACCAACTCTCTCCTTTATCTGCTGCATGCCTAACGCCCAAGATGCAGTAGCCTACTTATACTACTACTATACTATTTAGCACCGTGTCTTACTACCCGTTCGGGTTATACGCTTCAAGTACTAATTACTCTAATGGATTAGGAATTGGGAAGGTTGATTTAGAGGAAGTGAACCCACATTTGCGTGGAGGGAGAGTGGAAAAACATTTAGGAAAAACCACCCTCAGTTCACCCGACCGAGATTTGAACCTCGATCTCCCCGTCCTCAGCAGTCGAGCTCAACACGACTAGCGCGTTAGTCAACTATGCCACCAAGGCGGGTGCCTACTTATAAACCAGAGGTATGGTCGGGGGTACATGGCGTAAAGCAACGTATTATAGTCGTAATATCAGAATGTATCTACATTCATAAAATAAAGAGTTGGTTTGTCTGTGAGTCATGAGCATTGCGCAATAGCTACCGCACGCAGTCGCCTGACACACATATGTGCACCTCAAAGCAGAATTCCGGTCGGGTCTACTGAAGGTGGTTTTTCATAAGTGGTTTACCACTCCTCTTCTATGCAAATGCGAGTAGATTACCTCTAAAACAAATTCTGCCTTATACATACTATATTAGAGCAATTATCATATATACGTAACATTTGAATAGGTAGTATGAATTGGCGATAAAAAGAAAGTTAAAATACTCTATTTTCTATTTTCTCAGGAGTTTTCGTAAAGGTAGTTTATATATTTATATTTATAAAAATGAGTTATATTGTTGTATTTTTTTTTAATATATGTTAAGAACTACGAATTTTATAATGTAACTAATAAGTAAATAAAAATTTGAAAGAGCCGGAACCTAATTACTAACCTAAAAAAACAACAGGAACATTTATTTTTATCCAGCCGGAACCAGAATAAGAACCATTACCAATTAATATTTCGGTCCCACGCAATGTTCTGAAGTTCCCACTCCAGCAACTACCAACGAAAGAATTAGACATGAGATCTGTAAATAGAGTCAAGTAGAAATACTGAAGCCAGCATTAAGCATTAGGGTTTTTAACTACTTATTTAAAGCAATTATTATATAATAGATTTAGTTATTTCTACTAACATTCGCGGTTTACAGTGTAAACTATTTTACTATAAATGCATTTTTATAAATGATGTTATATATATTATTTCATATCTAGTCGCAACGATCATTGAAAGAGACCTGGTCATCGCTTAGTAAATGAACCCTTCGTGAATCGTAAATGTCCTACCTAGTGTCTTACCGGTCGGAACCAAACCCTCAACCCAGAGTCAAGAATAAAACAAACTAATACTGCCAGATATGACATCAGTTACATTTTGCCACTTATTTTATAATTGGTCTATTTTAGTCTATATTTTTTACGTCACAGTATATAGAAACGTCCTTAATTTTGGTGATGGGGGAAGGGGGGTTAAATTAATCTCTAAAAACATATTTGATTGTTACTGTACTATTATAATTATTATTATTAACTTTCAAATAATAGTACAGTAAAGTCCCCAACTTACGCGGATCCGAGTTACGCGCAGATTCGTAGATACGTGGTTGCAGTACTTCGACTTACATGTGAATCATTTCTGATTAAACCGTAATGGAGGTAAATAGTTAATAAAAGTTCCTAATACTGAACATTATTGAAATATTAAATGATATTGGGACAAAAACTGCATTGAAAAAGCATGTTTTGACAATTTTAGAATGATTTCACTGATTAGCATTGTGCACTAATCTTCATTCTGTCATACTAGGGACATACTGTATTTATTAACAAGAAACTTTGTCGCTTTATCCCCCATAGTCACCGAGGGAATTTTCGAGTAGTCATTCAAATACAAATGCAATGCAGACATTTTTGACATATTATAGGTATTTTATTTTCCCTTTAACATCCATACCCCGTGCAAGCCCGGAGCTGAGTTGGGACTGTTATGATGAACGCTCTTAAACATTAAAATATGGCGTTATTTTGTTTGTTTGTTTTTATTTTCAGGGCAAGTCATTATCTAATAAGTGTTCTTATCATAAGCAGAGCCTTTTAAGCTTTATTTGAAACGAACATTGTCAAGAATACATAGTATTTTAACATAATTCAACATACGCGTTTTTTTAACTTGCGCGTAAATCTTCGGAACGAATTAACCAAGTCTAGGAGCGAATGTAGCTATATCTATTTGTACCAGATTGATTGTAGAGTAACAAAAACCGTTGTTCATCTTGATTCTAGAACAATATCTAATCGAGCAGAAAGCTATCTAGCTCAAGTTTATCATGAAATCAGTGATTTCTCAGATAAATACTGCAATTAAAAAAATGGAATGGGGGTGTTGAGGGTTTACGATACTTGCAAACTGCTGCACTAGGTAGTTAATGTCTAAACGTCTCAGCACGTAATCAAAGCGAGGTCGTTAAATCTAAAGGACGAGCGCCTTAACTTGCTCCGATAGGGAAAAGCCAACGTTCTCGATGAAAGGAATATATTTAACTAGTTTGTGTTGTGGAACATTTGTTTATTAATCCGCTTTCAGCGGAGTGAAATATGTCCAACACCTTTTATTTAAGAATAAATTCAAACTTTGAAACGTGGTCCCCTGTTTCTAGTTTATTGAGACACTAACCCATAAAGTTAACAATTTGTATAACTTGCACTTCCATTCTAATACAATTTAAACAGACTATAAACCGCACCAGTGGTCGCATAGTCTAACTCGTCAATCTGTTAGACTGGATTGCCAGTGATAAGGAGATCGGGGTTATAATCCTGGTCGAATGTAGGTCTACTGAGGGAGTTTTTTCATTAATTGTTTTCCACTCTCCCTCCAAGAAAATCAGGGTACATTTCTTCTAAATTTCACTATCGTTATTTAAGTATGCGTATAACTTTATTGGGTACTAAAACGCGCGGAGAAAAATCAACACAATATACACCATTTAAGCCCAAGTGTTAGAAATAAATAAATAACATTGATAAACTCGTGCAACTCCAATAATAAAATTGTGCCGTAAATTAGGAGTTTAAATGAATAATGTCACTTATAAATAAAATCTTAAACTATGTAAGAGATTATAAATATTTTGTATTGATTTTTAAAATAGTAGTATACAAATAATGCTTTATTTTTAATATAGCAGCAAATTTATTATTATGAATGTAAAGTACTAAAATGATTATTAGTGCTATTTGGTTAGGGTAAAGGGGTAACGCAAGCTACGAATCCAATGTTATTGAAAAATGTCTTATAAGAAATGGGTTTTATAGGAAATTGATAGCATTTTGATATATTAGCAATATTGTATAGGTATTAATATACTATGTATCAAAAAATACAGCTACAAATCAAATGAATTGACGTATTAAACCTAATATGTGAAAGTAAATCTAGTACTTTTTCTTTCTGTCAGATAAAATTCCCAAGATAATTGGACTGTAAATAGAAGAGGTATATTGGCGGCTGGTTGAAAGTTACGATCAATTCCCATCACATTGTCCTCTTGTGGTGGAAGTACCATTTGGAAAGAATTTGGGCAATTTTGAACTCCTAATTTTCAATTGCGTCAATGTGAAAAAAGGTTTTATCGGTATTATAAAGCATAATTTTTCCTCTCAAATAATATATTAAAAAGTTGACTGATAAAAACTCTAGCTAAATGTTTTAGAACATAAGGCATGAACTACTATTAAAATAGTGTGGATTCAATAGTTCTAATTAGTGGATTATGGTGATTGTTAAAAACTCAAAAAGACTAAAACATCCTTCTAATATATAAAAATGAGTTGGTGCCTATTACTATCTCCCACAAAAACCACTACTTTACCTATTGTGCTGCCATGTGCATTGACAAAGCTCGGACATAAGCATTAACAAATAGATCAACAAAAAGCTACGTCCGCCAGTTTGTTTAAATATGGCGGCTACAAAAGTACTACTTTTTGATATTTCTTTCTCATCCTCTACCTATATAATTTACATTGTACAAATTTAAAGGTGCTTAAATATTGATTATACATTACGGCTATCTTGAAACAAAATGGCAGATAAGAAATATTATTTTTGAGCCTTTCCAGAGCTCTAGTTTCTACACTATAGATAGCCTTACCATGGGAAATCGCAATAATTTTTGTTATTATAGACCTTTTTTTAACAGTAGTGTATCATCAACTGTTTGTATATTTTTGTAAAAAAAAATAGCTTCACAGAAATAATTACTTTAACATGGGATATTAAAGGTTAATGTATTTGTTATATTGGATACGTATTATAAACCAAATTTCGTTTGATAATCGGGTAATTAGCTTGTAATTTAATACAGGGTAATAGTAATGTTCTAATGAGTATTAATTATATATACGTTATACTATAATGAAAGTATAAATGGGGATCTTTGATTTGACAATAACCAAGGATACAAGATCAATATTTTGTACTCAAAATAAGCATGAAAAAATATTTGGATTTGTTACTATGTAATTCACGAGCCATAATAAAATACACCCCGAAATATTAGTTCAAATTGGTATGTTTGCATACTAAGAGCGTTCATCATAGCAGGCCCAACTCGGCTCCCGGCTCGCGCAAGGTTTGGCAGTAAAAGGAAAAAGAAAAGAGCAAGATGTACCAGTAAGGTGTGCAGTGCATTCGTATTTGAATGATTACTCGAAACTTTCCGCGCTGACGATGGGGGGACAAAACAAAAAACGTTCCAGATAATAACTAGATAATGTCCCTATTATGACATAATACAAATTTGTACACAATGCTTATCTGTGAAGTCATTCTAAAATTGTAAAAAAGCGGCCTTTTTAAAAGCAGTTTTTATCCAAATAGCATATTTTAATATTTCAACAATGTTCAGTAAAAGAACTTCTATTAACAGGGGCCCATACACTATCAGTTAAACTGACCGATTTTACAGTGTGACGTCATACCTGAAGGAAAAACTGTGTGAAATGCTCAGTTTGTACAGATAATAACGCAGGCCTCGGAACTGAGCAAATGGGTACTCTTCTCCACAAAGAACTGCGCAGTTCCCTCTGGGATTCCTACAGTTCCCTCCGTTATCTACCAACATCTCAAGTGAATCAACCTTCAAAAAGAGAGGCGACCATATATTTTATTGAAGCTTAACCGATATTTGCCTGAACATTGGAACATTGAAAAAATGCATTACAGCAACAGAGAAAAGGTAGCAGCTTATGGCAACCTCGTTTATAAATTGAGAGTGTTAGAGTCAAATGCTTCTCGACAAAGCGTTCAACTTTTCAGAAAGAATTTAAAAAAGTAAATGACTCAAAACTATCAGGAACTTCACCCGACGATCCCTCATCTCATCACTCAGGTACTATGATGAATATCTGTTACTTGTCAACCAGGAAACTCCCGACAAGGATTTGTCAACTGTTAAGTGCTTTAAGTGGACCACCAATCTGAAGAGGCTAAAAAAGCAACGAATAATTCATGTAATATTCTACATCAGTTTCTATCCATTCTTTTAGCAGCTGAGCATCACATATAGCCTACCTATCCCGTTTCAAAAACAACTTGCTATACATTTTACGATATTTTTTTATATGACATATCTGAAGATGCGGCTAGTAAATCACAAACGACAGCCTTGTTTTTACCGACCATAATTATTAGACAGTCATAACTGACGAGAAAATTCACTAACCCGATGGGAAAGCTGTGCTGTGCTGTGCTGTGCTGTGCCAGAGAATATTCGGTTCAGTTTTTCGTTCAGTTATTTTACAACGAACGTTAAACTGCATAGTTTAACTGATAATGTATGTGACACCTATACATGGTTGTTTTCCAAGGAAATTTATACAAACCTCTGCCAGATTACATTATTCCCAACAATCAACAGCACACCAGACAAACGGCTATTATTATCACGGTATTGTTTACGAGGATTACAGTACCGTTACACATAACTGAAAGACGGACTTGTAAAAAGGCTTTTACTTTTAGAAACGTTATTACTTTACGACGTTGAAAGGTGTGCTGCGCTGGCTTACTAAAAAGACAAGGTTTATAGAGAACAGGACATCTCAATTCTTATTTATCTCTACGCACGAAAAGTAAAAGCGGGCTGATGTCCAATCAGAAATACATATTTGCAAACATATTTTTTTTGCGTATTTTGTTTCATAAAATAATAATTAGAATAACTTGTTTTTTAAAAGTAGCAAAACAGTTTCTTACTTTGATATTTTTGTATGTATAAGGAAAGACCAAATTAAATAATATGAATACAAAAATATTTCATCTTAACTCGTACGCAATTTCATTTTTTTATAGGTATTATTTTAGTCATAAATATGGTGGCATTTTCTTATTATTAATTAATTTTGTGTCAGTTGGAAACATCTAAACAAATTCTCTTGTTTCTGTAGTTTTTAAAATAAAAATATATTTTTTGAAAATATGCATATGTGGTCTTTGCCAGATCGAGGAACCCCGAAGTGGCAATTTTGCAATCAACCACAAACCACTGTAAAGATGCGCGAATGTGATTCTATAGTTGAAATAGTTGTTAATGCTTTAGTTCAAATGTTACCCCCTGGTGTTCACTAGTTATCCATTTAAGAAGACAAACTTATTGAATTGCCTCGTGATTCTAAATTGGAGATGCTATTTTCTTTCAATATCATTGTTGGACTTTCGGTTTCGTGCTCCCTAGTTATATCGATTGAATCATTAGTTGTAAAGTTTTCAGGGGAAAATAAAAGAAAAACCATGGGTTATAAGGTGTCCATATCATATCTGTGAATGTATTACATAGCACCCTCTACAGTCGTCATGGGTGAGCATGAACTAGACGATCCCATCGTCACTAATCTATGGATGTGTATCCAGCTCTCGATGACACGCTCGGCTGGGTTGCCCCTTCCAACACAATGCGCATGCCCACAAGAAGCCAAGGCTCGGAAGTGTCCGCCGCGCAACTTCGTCCACATTGTTACCGGACAATAGGACCTCTAGACCCTTCCTTAGCTAGAAGTGAACGAGGCATTAATTGCCCTACCGACAAAAAGGCAACGAATTTGTCCAACATTTTTCGACACGTAGGCGAAGAAGAAAGGAAAGTTAAAAGAGATGGGTGAGTGTGCAACTGAAAAGTGGAGACCAATAAACGAATAAAGACATTAAGGATTTACAACAATGACTGCGGTAGGTGTTAAGAGTGTTAGAAATATATGATGATTTAAAATGGTGTTACTAAACTCCAACCAAGGTCTTTCTACATAAAGCCGAGTTTTCCCGGCGATAGTAAATTGTGATAGTTGTTATCACGATACTCCCATTGTCTAAACACAATATAACTCTCTTCACTCTCATTAGAGTACTATCACAGGATTAAACTCGCCAAATTTTGGCGATAGTGATAGTCACGCTATCGCGAGAGTTCCTAAATTATCACCTCAACTACCACAGCGAAAACGTTTAGCAGCTCACTCTCATGATAATGGAGAACATTTTGTGGTTTTGTTTTGAAGAAGCTCTGATATGTCGTCCATTGGTTTCTCTCATTGTGTAAAATAGCTTGCGGTATGTTTGCATTCGACGTGATAAGTTGAGTAGGATATTTCGATGCACCAAGTGCACCTCTCCTTGCTAACCCTTTTCTGATTCTTATTCGTTTATTTTTACGTAGTCTATTAATTATATATTCCACTAGCTGTCGTGTAGCCTCAGCAACGGTCTGCACAACTGCTGCCATTTTGTAGCCAACTATCTCACTATCACAGTGTTTTGTTACTTAGCGTGAAAACAGCAACTATCCTGATAGCTGCTATCGTACACTTTCGTGAGAGTTACTATCGTGAGAGTACTATCATCCTGAAAACCAGCATTGTAAAATAATAATCATTTATAGTTCACGCCTATTTCATCTTTTTTTAAATGAAAAAAAAAGTGTTGTTTCATTTTGTGCTAACCATCTGACTTCCGTTTGAACTATTAACAACTTAAAATAACTAATACAAGAAAACCGAGATAAAAGGATAGCTTAAAGAAAATTCATCCAAAATTGTCACGGTGAAAATCAAAACTTTCTTTTCACACACCTTGTCGAAATTTAGATCGAAACACATTTATTTAACGTTAATACTTTTAAACGTTTCTCTTAATAAATCTGCAGGATACCCCCTCCCACCCCCTTTCCAAAAATATATATGGGCACTTGAATATTTGTTGTAATTTAGCAAAATATGAAAATAAATAGACATCAGTCAAGAGACCTCGGACCATGTGGTTTTACTACAAATCATTGCGCGCGGAAATAGTGCGAACTAAAAGTGGAAGAAGGAAGGAGAGCCTATGCACGTTTATTCAGGTACACACGACTGCACAAAAGTTTTACCCAGAGCCTGTTCACATTTCACACGACAAGTGCAATTGCATTAAATATATGAACAATACAATGACTTATTTGCCCCTTTTTATGGTTAGAATAGTATTAGTTAATTAAATGAAATAGTATTTACTATAAATATTAAACCTTATCCTTAAATTTTATGCATATGAATAAAGGAATATTTTTAAAATGTTTTTTTCCCCCTTCTTAAACCTGTAAAAGTTGAGCTCAGTTTCCTATAATTTCTATTTTTCTGGATAAATAATTTGATTGTTAATAGATAAACTATAACTTATTAATAAAAGTAGGAACCTAATATAGAGCTATAAATAAATATAAATGGACGATATAGTACGTGTTCTATTTCCTATAAGACACAATATCTTACATTAGATGAAATCGTTCAGAGTAAATCTTGTACAAACTTTGGTGTTCACAAGACACAATTTCGTACATTATATTGTTCCAAGTATAGCTCCAACTCATCATCTGCAACATCAAATTACTATAAGCAAAGCATTTTTAAGGTAGCCGTCCACCAGAGCTTTGAGACATGTTTCAGGCGTCAGAAATCCCCCGTTATTTAAAAAGTCGTTAATTATTTTAAAATATGGTTCGTGCTGAAATATAGATCAAAGGTACAGTAACCCCATGACTTCTTTGGTGCTGACTGACAGCTCACAGCTGACAGCTAAATGCTTTGAAAAGCTACCAGACCAAATTATGAATTCTTACGCCGAACCATATGATCTTCAAAAACATGTGTTTAGCATCTGTCACTTCTGACGGTCAAAATTTAGGTATATACCTAAATGTTTACTGTCAGAAGTCAGCTGTGAGCTGTCAGTCAGCACCAAAGAAGCCATGGGGCTACTGTATCTCCAAGATCCTATAGAATTAAACACATAGCTTTTTAACTTTAAAATATATTTTTTTAAATAATGAATACGTTTTGTTAGGCGACAAATCAAACTAAATATCGCTGTTAAGGCATCAAGGTAAGTGGTTAGAAACCTAACCTTTCTTAAACAAAGAATATTATTTTAATTAGGTCACAAAAAAGATTTAATAGGATTGGGGATTGGTTTAGCGTTTTTTGAAGTCTTAGAACTACCATTACAATAATAAATACCGCAGCGTCAGGACATTTCTTATCAAGTAGGCGGCACTTTTTACGTGAAAACCCCACACCAAATATTGCTAAATTACTAACGTCTTAAGTAATATTCAAGTTGTCACTATTTTAACAATATAAAGAATGACATAGTTTTTAAATTGAATGATTTACGCACGAAAAAAATGGGGCGTTCCCACTGCCGGGGATAAACTTATTTTCTTGTTAAGTTTAGGCGCCAGACAACCCTAAACACTTGGAGAGACAACTCAGCCAAAGTCGACCCTTAAAAAAAGTTCCCTAAAAACCCTCCAGTAATGCTTCGGAGCGTTTAACTGCCACAAGGTAAGGTTCAGCCCCTAGACCTAAATGTTTTACCTGGACTAGGGTGTCTTTCTTTTGTTGGGGGGAGCGGGGGCAACTCTACTACACCGTAACAAAAGATGGAGCTTTGAAGTGCTGAAGAATGTGTCCGAATATTTATGGGGGTAGCTTTCCATCATGAGGACATTTGCTTTGGAAATATAACCTGTGCTCCCTCCCTTTTTAAGATAAGACTTCTCAAAAATGCTCCAAGACAGAAAATTTACGAGAGTAAAGATATAAATTTATATAAATTGTTAGCAGTCAAATGTGTACGAGTATGTTTGACCGTCTCGCCAGGGCTTGGTTTAATCCCCTCTCAAAATGAAATAGAGTAGCTTTTTTTGTTTTTCAAAATTTCAAAGTTTGATTTTCTATTGTCTCTCCAAAAAAAAAATTTTTAGAACATTTTTTAAAC
Source organism: Timema californicum (assembly GCA_902141385.1). Lineage (NCBI taxonomy): Eukaryota > Metazoa > Arthropoda > Insecta > Phasmatodea > Timematidae > Timema > Timema californicum. The sequence goes on along the minus strand of CABFOW010000319.1, from coordinate 116,949 downwards.
TACAAAGTCCTTCATATTGGCAATAAAACAGTATTTTATTACAGTTAAATTTTGAAAGGAAGAGCCTTGTCTGACAGCAAGAAAAGTTATTTTGCCCATTCCTACGTCAACTCATGTGCACTTGTCACTTTTGATAGATATTATCAACACCTATAAAATAATACTAGTAAGTAATAATATAGTAAAATGTTTACAAAGTTGACCGCAAAACGTTAGGTTTGTATTTATTAAAGGGTCCTTCCTACGAAACTTGAACTGTTGCTAACACACATCTATCTCTATAAACACTAATACTTCTAAAGAAAGAAATGGTCGTCGTAGAAGTCACGAGATTACGGAAAATTTAGCACCAAATTTCCTCTCTCTCAAATATTAGCTCGTGCTTGAGAAGACGCTAAACGTCTTATATTGCCAACTATGACAAATGGCATCACTATATTCAATTCTAAAATAGGCTACATTTTTCAACTTATAATTAGATCACAAAAACTTTTTTTTTTAGTAATTAGCTATTTATTAGTAAGTTTTACATTAAGTGTATGGACGATTTATTATAGTGCGTAGGAAGTAGAGTGTACCCGCATTAGTGTGGAGAGAGAATATAGAAAACCAACTCAAGTGTACGCAACCAGGATTAGAGGTTAGATCACCATTTCAACGGCAACCTTGACGCCTTAGACCATACAACCATCATTGCGGGTTTTAGTAATGAGGTAAAAACTTATTTACAAAAAAATTATGGCGGATCAAATAAAATTCGACAAAACACCTCAAGTTATGAATAGGGCTTTACTTTTAATCAGTGTGTTGTTGTAAAATGTATTTGATTATTTCAGAGACAAAATCAGCGAGATAAAATGTTGGGGACGAATGATGGTAGTGTTGAGAGTTTTGGAGAGGGTTTAAGGGGGAATAAATCGAGTAATAAATATATGTTATAGCTAATTGCGCCCAAACCTAGTCCTGGGTGCAGTTCATACCACTAGGAACGCAATTTTTTTAAATTAGTTTTCTTTATAGTGCTTGACGAAACAATAGGCAAATGGGGGAGGGTGCAAAACATATGTTATTTATAAATTACAATACAATTATTTGTAACTAGTATACACAAAATCTATTATTTATCATGACAAATTATTCCCAAACACCTATGTTGAACTCAATCTTCAAGGCCAATTTAGAAAAATTTCAAATTTGCTATAATTTGTCGTGAGTAAACTGCTCTAAATTAATTTATATTAGAAAAATAAACATACTTTAAGGTACTATTGATAGTCTAAAATAGTGCCCTGATACCAATTTTGGACAAAATCATAACTTTCTAAAGAAAGTAGAATTTTACAAAATGAATGTATCAATAAACTACTGTATAGCGAATTTTTTTTAGAAAAATCAGTGAATATAATTATAAAGTACAAACTTTAACATACACACATTTTGAACCAAATCATTCGCGATTGTTTTTTTTTAAACATTCAAGTAAAAATATAATCATCAAATAAACTACCCTTAATTTGTTGGTTAAAGTCGAAATAAAAAACAATCCCAGAGGTATTGATTGCCCTGTAATATCTTGATAACAAGTTTGAACCAAATTTATCCAATTTTTTAAGATATGTGATCCGGGAAAGACAGACAGACAGACATGGAGACAAACATAATTATGTAATATCCGCTCTTTTGGGTTCTGACACACACAAAATGTAAATGATTCATCATGATCTCGAAAATGTTGACGATTATAAAACTTTCTCCTGATATGAGAAATAAAAACGTATAAGTTTACTCTCAAACCTACTTACACGAGTGTTATTCATTCTTTGTTAAATAATTAACACTTAATTTACGTCGACGTTGACTTTACCCAGCATCTTATTTCTTCTTTCTCTGCATAGTATGTAAACCAGTTTAAATAATTTAATAAATTCTGGAGCATAGACCAATATAATGAAAGAACCTCCTCTATCGGTCATGCAGCTGGCCACGATCCCAACAATAACCTCCAGGGTCAGAGACAAGCCCGCTAGCATTGAGCTGCGGATACATTTCGTCTCAAATACTATCTTCCTCACACTTATTCAATTAGCATAGTTAATGTATGCTTAACCAGAACGAATGCTAAGATGCAGTAGAAAAAAAATGATCCAAAGTTGACTAAATAAAGTAAGGTGTGATCAATGTAGACCACCAAAAAATAATGTTTCTTTGTTCAATCCTACCATAATATTTCTATATAATATAACAGAATTCTTAGATCTAGTTCGTCTTATTCAGGCTGACAAGAACTGGTAGATGTTTGAACTCTAGAGGAGCGTCTGTTAATAAACCCAGGGGATATGTTTTTAACGATGTAGCTGCGATCAGCACCAAGCAATCCCCTCTCAGCTGCAGCAGCCCCAAGCCCCACAGTTCTAGAGACAGCTAATAATCAGCATCTACTCTCCCCTAGACTCGCAGATGGCATGCCCTATTGTACAATTCCAACCCCCCTCCCCTCCAACCCGCCCACTGAGAGTTTTCCATACCCCACAAACTCTCCCTGCCTTTTTTTCTGTCACTAGATTCATGGGAGGGTGAAGAGGGGGAGGGGTGGGATCACCTGCCCATTTCATGTTCTTTCGAAAATGACTGGTGAGTAAGCATTTTACGAACAAGGACCAAAGTGTTGATACATCGCTAGAAGGGGGTGAGGTGGGGAGGGGGGGGGACGGGGTTGAAGGTCCAAGACTTTTAAGAAACAGTCCCAGAAAAATGATTTTGCAAACGAAGACTAATTCAAACCACAATAAAGTAGTTTGAATTAGTATGTAAGTAATTTTACGGTAGTACAGGAAATTGGATAGTGGAAAAGCTCACGATTAGTAGGCCTATGTTTTCGTTAATTAAATGATGTGCAATTCATTTACGGCGAAAGCTCTCCGTCTTTACCTTAACAGGCTACACTATGGTCCTATCTTTTGAGCTACGCCATGGTAGAAACAATCAAGGTAAACGAACTATAGATTGACTTATTATTGTTATTATTATTATGAAATATTATTTAGAAATATTATTATTAGCACCACGTATTTACTACCCGTATGGGTTGCACGCACTTAGCTAATGTGTAATGGTAGGGTGATTGTGAGATGAAATGGAGAACCTACAGTTTAACGTGGAATCGTTAACCGTAACACTACAATTATGATTAGTAATGTTAACTACGAACAGTAATATTACAAATTCCAGCTTCAAGGTGCATATGTTCGTGCACAGGCGCTATTAATTTTATAATTTCAGCCCTCTGTCTGCGGTAGATTTCGCGCGATGCTCAGCCACACAAACTCTACATTTTATTAAAAGACTTATAGATACCTATAAATAACACTAATAATATATCAATTTTGGCAATTAAGTTTTTTGTTCCAAAAGGCTCTTTCTATGAAAGTTGGAATGTCCTTACAGTTCTAGCTAAATACATTTTGAAAGAATACCCTAAGTCCCGCAAGGTTGAAGAGCTATATGATGAGTGGTTTCTGGACTCTTTGACATAATCACAAAGACCTGTTGATAATGCAGGACATACCATTATCAACTTGAGTAGACAGTGATGGCTGTCCACCTTCCAACATCATGACTGAGGCACCATCTACTTTTTTTTAGCCCGTCTTGTACCGCCATTGTTTCCGGTGCAGCTTTCAATTTGTGCACGGAACACAAATGATTGACTGAGGGGAGTGGGGACTTGCCTTGTATCGCGAACTAATTAAATCATGCTGCTGTTAAATATAATGATAGTTTTCTGTGCCTGGTAGAGTCACGCACGCAACCCGTATCGCACCTGCTAGCTTAGAACCAGCCCCCTCAAATAAAAATGATACCGATATTAAAACTGTACAAAAGAGAAACAAAAAGTTAAATCTAATTTTTTGTGTCTACGAATATTTATTTCCTTTCAAGTCAAACATCTAGCTTTTTTAAAAATTTGAAGTATATTTATAAGATCCCCCCCCACCCCAAAAACAATAACGAATTTCTATTTTAGCTATTAGTTGATCGGTCCTTTAATTAGTAAGTAATATACACGTGTGTGTATATACATATATATACGTGTATGTATATCTATATAAGTATGCGTGTGTGTGTTCAATTGGCATAAGCTTTATACACTCTTGATGAAGTGTATAAGAATTGTAAACTTAATCTATATGGTGTGGATAGTAAACAGGTTTTACTGTACTTGGTAATGGTAGTTAATTGCTCTATGTTACTGTTTGAGAAATAACTGGATGAGGAAACAATCTTTTAATCATTAAAACTTTTTTTTCCACTACATATATCATATCTTGATGTATGAATTCGTGAAAGTAGATCTAATAACTTTTCTAAGTTCGAATCTCGGTCGGGTGAACTGAGGGGGGTAGGGGGGTTTCTTAAATGGTTTTCCACTCGCCCTCCACGCAAATGCGGGTTCACTTCCTCTAATTCAACCTTCCCCATTCCTAATCTATTAGATTAATTAGTACTTAAAGCGTATAACCCGAACGGGTAGTAAGACGTGGTGCTAAATATTATTATTATTGATATTAGATGAAGGAGAAGGCTAAATAAAATGTGTGGGCATTTATGTGTGTTTATAGATGTTAATATGAATAATATAAAAAGTAGATGCCCTTAAAAATTTACTTAAATAAAAGTACTATAGGGCAGGCTTTAAGTTTGAGGCATCTGTTGGATCCCCTCCCCCATTTTGCAAAAGCGCCCACAAAAACATTTAAAATATATTTGATTTTAGAGGTAACAATGCTGTCCGAAGTCTCAAACCAGAATACTGAAATGTGGCAACACAGCATATGGGGACTGGTAAATACATAGCCACGTGATCCGTCAGGAACCTGTTTTGTATATAAGTTAACTTTGACTTGGAGTGCTAAACTTTTATTTATCATGTAATTTATCGGTTTGATTTGATATAAGTTTGAGTTTAGTATGCGTGCATTAAATGATAGAATATTATTTAGGTTGTATAGATAATTATATTTTACACGTGTATTCATTTTGAAAGAGTTTGGGGGCTAACGTTATAAAGAATTCAATTTAAATAAATTCTGGACACAAATGTAAATTGTATTCAAAGAAATAAAATTATTTATTTTTATTTAATTACATTTTAAAGAGAAAGAGCTACCCCTAAATACTTCCATCGAATCTGAGAACTTGACTCAGCTCAATGATGTTATTGACAAGCTTTAAAACATATTATTATAATCTAGTTTTGTTTGTGAATGGAACTTAATCCATAACTACCAGATTCTGCTTTATAATGTGTTATTTTAATGTTTTTCTGTGTATATATTTTTATGTTTAAAAGATACACGAAAGCGTGTTTAGAGATGATTAACAACATTCCAAAATCAACATGGTTACAAAATAACACGAAAGGGGAAGTATTCGTACTTTCTTAGTACTTTGGAGCTGATTTCTAGGCCTCATGACGTAACTCCATGCGGAGCTGCCGTAGCAATATCCATTCGGATCGTTCCATTAAACTTGGCAATGTATCCGCGATATAATACAGCTCTACGCTGGTATACTCGGTTTAGTTCCGCTCCGTTACCTACCCACAATTCAGCGTGGCTCCGGCAGACAGATAGACGGTAACATGACACCATATGGGGGCACACCTGTTATTGGCGAGACCAGGTTGTGGGGACACCAACAGAAGCAGTGTATCAGTTAGCACATCTGGTTCCCACCAGTGGATTTGTGGTACTATCACGTTTTAATAATAATAGTAATAATAATAATAATAATGTTTAGTGGCTAATCGTATTGTTTGAGTAATAATTTCAATCAGGAATATATAAAGAGATTTAGTCCCACATCTGGTCAAGATCATATAGCATCTAGGGTGTCTCAAACATCTGAATACATTCTAATACAATGTATTTAGCTACATACACGAGAGTCGCGACTATCCAGCATTCAATTATCCGGCCCAGTTCTCTGTGTTAACAAGTGCGTTTTAAAATAAAGAAACCGGTACATATCCACTATAAAACAGTTACTAAATGTATAATGTAATCTCTTTGACAATTTCAAGATCAAGTTAAAATTTTCGACATTTTATTTATTAGGTGTTGCAAATCTTCATGCCATCGCATTGCTATTAAATTACTCCTTAATAAATTTTGACCAATAAAAAAAATGTAGATATTGACTATTGAGTCACCCGCCTCGGTGGCGTAGTTGGCTAACGCACTTTTCATGTTGAGCTCGACTGCTAAGGACGGGGAGATCCAGGTTCGAATCTCGGTCGGGTGAACTGGGGGTGGTTTTTCCTAAATGGTTTCCCACTCTCCCTCCACGCAAATGCGGGTTCACTTCCTCTAATTAAATCTTCCCAATTCCTAATCCATTAGATTAATTAGTACTTAAAGCGTATAACCCGAATGGGTAGTAAGACGCGGAGCTAAATAATATTATTATATAATTACTATTGAGTCTAAAATGGATATAGAGCATTGTTGTACAGATATTTCTCCTAAGAGGTTTAAGGAAAAACAACACAAACATTTAGAGACTTACTTATATTTAATTACTCTATGGCATTGGAGAATTATTGCGTTAAAACTCAAGTAGTATATCTTTACAGCTAAAGCTCACAAAATTGTATTAATATATTTGCCAATATCTTCAGAAACTGTTGGATTTATAAAAATATATTTCATATAAAAGTTTTTTATTTTTAATAGTACTACAATTTTGCAATGATAAGATATTTAGTAACTCAAATAGTTGCTGATATACGGAAGTTTCTGCATCTGTAAAGTACCCTAAAATTCATTTTCATTGTAAAATGAAAATATCCAGCTTATTTATAATCTTAATCAACACCTAGATACGAATTTTAATCAAAATCGTTAAAGTCGATTTTGAGAAAATCGATTTTTTTTATCTTTTCACCCTTTTTTAAACTACTCTTAATTTTAAGTTTAAACAGACACACAAACACACGTCATTGCAAAGACCACTTTTTAGGGTTGGGGGGGAGGGGGGGGGTCCTTGAGACGTCGATATCCATCAACATTTCAGGTTAGATTTTCTTTTGCGGTTGCAATACTTTTACCTTTTTTGTTCGAAAAGTTTAAGAATATATATATATTTACGTATAGATTTAAAGTTATTGGTTTTATAAAAATATGCTTCTTATAAAATATTTTTATTATAAAGATATCTACATATGTGTAACGTTAAGTAATTTCATATCTCAACTAGTTTAGGAGATATTATAAAAAAAAAACTACGCATCAGACCGGAGGCCTTAAAGTCATTTTGCCAAAATATTGAGAGAAGCCATTTTGTTTGGAATATTTAGAAATGTTTAGAAATGAAATTTAATCAAAATCGCTAATTTTGAGAAAATTGACTTTTTCTCTTTTGCCCTTCACTAAACTACCCTTAATTTTAGGGTTAGATATCCAATTCAAAAAAATCTCTCGGGGCAACCCTATGAAAACCCTAAATACCAAGTTTTAGCACGATCGGTAAAATAGTTTAGGCTCTAGTTGGAGGTACAGACAGACATACGGAAAGTCAAAAAACTTCTTTTTTTTTATTCGGGGGTCATGAAACGTCAAGTAAGATTCATCAAAATCTCGAGCTCGATTTTGTTGACGATCAGAATACTTTCTCTACCTGTAAGATAGCGAGAAAGTAAAAAGTAGGCAAATCCATACCGAAACTTATTTACACCCGGATTCCGTATCATCCGGCCCAGAATGCCACCATTCTAGGCCGAATAATCGCGACTCAAGGGTAATAGGCTACTTGAGCGATTTTCACGACACATTGACCAAGGCGCAAAGGACAGATTTTGTAATTAAAAAATAACGAGTATTATGGTCGTGTTTAAAAGTTCAATAGCTAAAATAATGTTTATTATGGATTTAGAAGAACTTATTTTTATACCATAAGTTTTTTCTCATTCTTTTTTTTATATTAACTCGAACTCCCACTGATCATTCGCTACACATCAGATGATAAACATTCAGTTAAAGAAATTGAAATTAAATGAAAGATTGTAAAGCAAGTCGGGAATACCCTCAAAGATTATGTACACCATTCGTGAAGACAGAATGGGATTCAGGCCCACTATTCGTGGGAAGAAGGGGCCCCCGTGCCATAAGTGTTCAATACTGTACATGCTCCAGTTAAACACATTATTCAAGGGAACCACCTCCAGTGACACACTACGTTAAGTGTTTACAAAACCTCTATGGCATCAGCCAACAAGCAAGATATCTACCAAGTGGCCGCCGTATGTTGGCGAATATAGTGCCAACATTTGCTGATAGAGAGTGTCATATTGTCAGCACAACGAACCCTCCGACCTTTAATCTAAGTTTTATATACCGGAGCTGCTACCTCTTTATTTAAGAAGCTCTTCAATAACTGTCCGGGTTCGATCCTCGTAGTTTCCAGACTTTTTTGTGAAGCAGTGGGTCTGTAACGGGGCCAGCTCAGACTTGCGTGGACAATATATATACATAGGACAGACAAGAAGTGTCAAGTCTCGCCTCCAGTCAAACATTTAATGTGAAGCTGTTGTATCTACCTACCTTTGCTGGTGACAAGGTTCGTGCAGATTCTAGGCTAGGGATTAGGCATACCTGAAACACAACGAAAAGAGTAACCTTAAGGTGAGCTGGAGGGTAGCGGGTTTTTTTAATAGCCAATAATTTTTTTTTTGTTAAAATAGACAACAATTTCTTCATTAGATATATTTAGTTTTAATTCTAAACACACAATATCTCAAAAGATCTTGAATAATTGTTGAAGGCAACGTGTAGCCTGAATATACCTAATATGAATGGTGCCAAGTGTTAATATTTAGGCCAAGTCTTTAGGGTAACATATCAAGTCAGTTAGAATCCAAATTACGGACTGAAATAACGTAGTTTGGGGAGGTGTACGTTTAATACTCATATATTAAAATACAGATTATATATGGCTAACGGTTCAAGGAAAGTACGAGCACCTTAACGTGTTTTCTCACGTGAGCCGCGTAGGTGTCTCAGGACGGAGAAAGACGAGGCGACGAAGTACGGGATTATTGTGGTGTTCCCCCCACCCCCCACCCCCACGGCCTCCTACCTGGAGATGGACCCAAACAGTCAGTCACCTTGTTACAGCCCATTGTGTGTCAGCAGAGAAGTAATCGTCACTGCCAGGGCGGATTAATTGGACTGGACATATTAGGAAGAAGTTCTCCTCCCCTTCTTCCACGTTCCAACCTCCCTCAACTCAGATCAGATAGTCTTTATACACACGACGGTTATAGATGGACTCAACCTCTCAGAGTGGTAACAACTAACATTCAGGAGAACCCCATCCAGGCTTTACCAGAACAACAAACACGAACAAGTTCGCGACAAGCGTGGACGGTTTTCCGAACAGAACGTTGTAACAAAAGGTGTTCGTTGTTCAATTCGGCATCGATACACCAGTTGTCGGTTTTTGCCCGTCACATCAAAGGATGTTAGTGTTCGGTCGTGTTCTAGTCTGAAAGCCTCCGCGAAAATTTCCCCAAACATACAATCATTGGCCGGACTGCAGTGGAGTTACATGTGTGTTTTGATTTTAATAAATCTACATATATCGTTTGGCAAGTGTATTTCTTAGTGTATGTGTTAAAATTAATAATAACTATTATTATCTCATTATTTTAGCATATTGTATAAAAATGGGGTTGTCAAAAAAAAGAGCAAATGAAGCTCATTGAGCTCTATAAGCCACATCAGGTAATCCGGAATCCTAAAGATTTAGATCACTATAGTAAAATAAAAAATAGTATGCATGGAGGAGATCGGGGCCGTGATGGGCAGCGATGGGAACGAGTGCAGTAAGAAAAAGTAAAGTTTGTTAGCCGCCCTTAGAAATTATATACAAGTTATGATGTATATAAATTATATACAAACTATCATTTATGTATATATAATTTTGTAGGTTAAATATTTGCTTGACCCCAGTGAGCAAAATACGCCCCAAGTAGGGTACTTAGGGACAACTAGGGGAGGATTATTTTTAGCACCACGTCTTACTACCCGTTCCAGTTATATGCCTATGTACTAATTACACCAATGGGCTAAGGATGATATAGGAGTAGTTTAGAGGAAGTGCACCCACATTTGCGTGGAGAGCGTAGGGAAACCATTTAGGAAAAAACCTTCATTGCACCCGACTGAGATCAAACTCTAATCTCCCCATCCTTGGCAGTCTTGTGTAACACTTACGGCCACCGAGACAGGGAGGGGGGGGGGACTAAAGGCATCTTTTTTACCCGATTTTCTGTTAATGTTGCTGCACCTTTTTTACCTGTTAATTTCCCAGTTGGCACACCTCATTATTTTTACTAATACGACTTAATAGACTGACTGTTCCCTAATTTTTATTTCCAGAAACTTTTTTCTAACCAAATAGGATACGTTGTTTGTGAAATTAAGATAAATAAAATAAATACTTAAAGTAATTTGTTAGATTTATTTTTAACAATCTTTACTTAAGTACCATAATTAATTTTTTTTATGGTTTAATATATCGCAATAAACGCGCGCAAACACACACACGAGCGTTTTTGTTCTCCAGTTGTTTGATTTAATATCTGTTTTATTCGCTAGTAAAGATATTTAGAAAAAAATCAACCAACTATGGGAACACGTTTCGAACATGTTCTGTTCAAGTCTGGACACTCAGCCACAACGAACCGAACAACGAACATGTTCGTGGAAATATCCATGTTCGTTGTTCTGTTCTAGTCTGGATGCGGCTTTCTAAGATGCAACCTTAGGACTGTTAGCTACAGCTTGTTTCAAAATATAGGCCTATTTGTCAACGTAGTAGTAGTAGTAGTAGTAGTAGTAGTAGTAGTAGTACCAGGAGCAGTGGTTTCCAACCTTTATCAGCTGACGCCCCCCTTGGTAGAAAATCAAATCATCCCCTCTCCTATTTTTTTGATATTTATATAAAAATAGTAATACTTTATAGTCACTTTTTTATTTGACATGAAAATCAATGTAACACTGGCAGGACGGTGAAGAAAGTCACTGAAGATGATCATGACGTTTGACATGATGTTTCATCAGTACTTGGATATCGATTGGGGTTGATGTTTGGCAGGTCCCACCGCAAATCGTTTAAATAAGTTTTATCAACGTAACAGTAACTAGAGTAAGCCTACTGTGAGCTAAACATCGTTTTAAATTAAATTTATCAACGCAACAGTAACAAGAGGACTCCTCTTAAATGGGCTTTATCAGCGTAATTAATAAGGCACCCATTCATCACAGATTTTCAGGGACATTCCCTAGTTGTAGCACATTGTACTTAGCCTGCAAAAGGCCCGGATTTTGTAAATCATCTTGTTTTAAATATGCAAGAGCATTCAAGCAACGACGTTCCTTTTGAAACATCAAACAAAATTATGTAACGAAGTTTGTGCCTCAGGGACAAATGAAGCCACAGAACTTTTTTCCCCCCGTAATTAATAATATAATTTGTAGATCTCATAAAAATACTACTGAACGTCAAAACATTAAAAAGAGCCTAAGGTCTTCAAGTATGCCAGAATATTTTTTGAAAATGCTAAAAATAAAATTATCTAAATACTGTATTGCTAGATATTAGTTATTCTTTTACTAAACGTTTCAATAAATGAAGAACCTATTTTTAAAAGTACGGAATGAGGGTAAAAGCGCTCTGAGCTAGTCTTCAAAAGGTTTGAAGATCACACAGCCTTTTGTGAACATAGTGTGAAAACCGAGTATACCCATTTATACCCATCTAGTGTTTCAAGGACCCTTAAATTCCTGAATTCTCAGAAATTAAATAACGCGCGTTAATTCATCAATAAAAAGAAAAACACTAAGCAAACCCCCATCGATGATCACATGGATAAAACGTCATTCTCGTCTAGTGTTGTTAGTTGTTAGGATGTCGATGTACGAATCCTGACAGGGTGTACAGAGTTCCCTCAACCCCAAATTGTTTCCCAGTATCCTTCCAAGCGAATGTTAGTACATCTTACCTCATAAGTGTTAATACGCGTGGAGCTAAAACGGATAGTAGTGCTGGTGTGGCTAAATATGGAACTTATCAGGAAAACTAATAGCAAAACAACATGTACGCACGCGCCACCATAAGCCAGTGGTTTTTATTGTCCGTCTAGAAAACATTTCCTGCCGGTTGAGTTTATTCTGCGTTGTGACATAATATAAAATGATTAAAGCTAATTTTAAACATGTTTATCTTGTTTAATATTAAAAGTGAGAAAGAAAGAAAAATTGCATCCATTATACATTAATAAGCTCCCTTCCCCCTCAACTTCCTATCCTAAACTCACTGTCTGTAAGACTAAGTACAAAATTATTATTATTATTATTATTATTATTATGATAGTTATTATTATTATTAGCACCACGTCTTACTACCCGTTAGGTTTTATACACCTATGCACTAATTACACTAATGACTTAGGGATTATGTAAGTTTTAATTGAGAGAATATGTACCCACATTTGCGTGGAAGGAGAGTGAAAAGCCAATTAGGACACACACCCTCCCCCTTCATTTCACCCGATCTCCTCGTCTTCGGCAGTCTTTGTCCAACACGAGAGTAGAGCGTTGGACCACGCAGCCACCGAAGCGGGTCAGTGCACAAGAATAATAACCAATACACTATACCATGATTTTAGTACTGAATCCGTTTTGGAAGGTGTTATTTTGTATCAGAATCCTACTGTTTAGTGGTATTTTGGCCAAAATAGGCCACTACTATGCGGTAGGATGAAGGCACCAGATGAGGCCTTACAGAACCAGCTTCCTACCAGAGTCAAGGTATACAATGATTATACAAGACTCTTACTTGGGAATAATAAGAGTTTAGACCCGTTTCAGTAATATAATGGTCTAATGTGAGTCACTCTCGCAATAGGCGGGAATACCGACAACGAGGATATCAGGGTTCAAATCTCGGTCAAATGTACTGAGGATGGTATTTCCTACACGGTTTACCACTCTCTCTCCACGAAAAAAATTCAAGCAAATTTCTTTAAATTCCCCTTCCTCCTCCCTAAAACTTTATCGGATGGTGAAGCGCGGTTTCATAAACAGCAACAGTATATTTGGGTTTGAGAATGTATGTTTACTATCTCTCTGTTCTCACTACTAATCTAGAGATAATTTGTTTAAGTTGATTACTATTTTGGTTGCTGGTTCTGAACGTGTTTATCTCATTGCAATGTTCATATGTATGATTTCCTCAAATACTTGTCTCCTGTGTTTTATTTAATGTTTATAATTGATAAATGCGGTGCGCCATGTAGGTAAATACAATAATAATAATAATGAAAGTGTCGTCAGACATTGGGATCGAGTATAGACAAGTGGAGTCTTTCTTCAACTCAGGTTGAGTCCTGTTCAGACCTCATCAAGGAAAAAGAGCCAATGATATGGTGTGGACAAACAATCTGCTAACATGACCGAGAGATACAGACAATGCCTCATCCAGTAGATTCATCAAGAAAGCACAATTCAACGACCTACAACACCAAACAAATCGTTCGGCCAGCACACAATAGATAGGTATTCCCCGCTCACAGTCTGGATTGGTAGGCAATCTCGAGCAAGTAGCAGTTTCATTTATGTTCTGGGCAAGTCATTGTCGTATCTCGTTCTCAGGGATTAATTCAATACGTCGAGATAATGTTCATAAAATATCTCCATGAACCTTTGAGTGGCCATCTTGAAATATTTGCAGCGTCCAGCGACGCTCAATAGATCTCCGAAGTCGTTAACGAAAATTACATTCTGTTAACGGTTTATAAGATTGATTTCCATCTGAATAACAAAAGCAGAAAGAGAAATAAGATGCAGTTTGTATTTCGTCAGCAAGACTGTTTAAGGCAGTATTAGCTCTGATGTGTGATGCTATCCATACAAACAGACACGATAATAATAAGCAATACCACCCGCCTCGGTGGCGTAGTTGGCTAACGCGCTTGTCGTGTTGAGCTCGACTGCTGAGGATGGGGAGATCGAGGTTCGAATCTCGTTCAGGTGAACTGGGGTTGTTTTTCCTAAATGGTTTTCCACTCTCCCTCCACGCAAATGCGGGTTCACTTCCTCTATTTCAACCTTCCCAATTCCTAATTCATTAGAGAAATTAGTAATTAAAGCGTATAACCCGAATGGGTAGTAAGACGCGGTGCTAAATATTATTATTATTATTATTAACAAGCAATACCTCTTTCGCTCATAGGCCTATATATTATTATTTTTATCACCACGTCTTTGTTGGGTTATTCGTATATGTACTAAATGCGGTAGTGTCAGAGATTAATACGATTGAATTTACGCAATTACGCGAAGAAAAGGTGGAAAGCTATTTAGGAAAACAACACCCTCAGTACACCCAACCAGGATTTGAACCCCAATATCCTTATCGTATGCAGTCCAGTATATTGAAAGAGTGATGCCTTAAATCCGACAAAATATATCAAGACCATTTGATCGCAAGGGCCAATTTGAAAATTAAAAATACTGAAGGAGCCGCATTTCAAAAATGCAATCTTGTTGGCATCTTAAGGTGGCAGTGTAGGGGACGCTAGAAAAGGTCAGTGTTTTTGTAGTTTTTGTATCAAAACTTTTTTTTTTTTGCATAGATGAATAAAATATTGTTTCAGAATAAACAGAGTTTAATTTTCTTCCCATGGTGATTGAAACAATTGTTGGATATCTGTGATGACCATAGCGTCATTAGATGATAACCTTTTAAATTAAGATGAAGTCATTAAATTCCAGAGCATTCCTAACAGGGTTGGGGTCACCATGTGAAATAAATTAATTTATATGCCTTCATAGAAGAAGTATGAGTTATTTGACCAACAAATTGATTTGATACAAAAATTGCCAAAGCGTTATTTCTTCGTGTACCCTCACTCCCAACTTTGGTTAAAACAACACAACTTAGCCCCTTCTTACCAGAAAAAGAAAATTGGTATTAGAAAAAATTAAAAATACTCATTTAACTTTTACCTAGAAATGCTTATATTTATGTTATAGTCAAATATGACAGCATTCCAAATTAGTGTATTTCTAAGATATTTATATAAAAATGGAATGCATGGTATGTTGGTTCATCATGAATTGATCCATGGGGTGCACAGAACCCTTTAACGGGCCACCGGATTGACATGCCTGCCTTACAGTTTATACCAGTGGTCTTCAACCTGGGGTGCGCAAATAGTTCTTAGGGGGTATGTAATTAAAAAAGTATATATTAAGTACATAATAATTATTTAATGATAAACACTGAATATTAATAAACAGGGTAGATAGGGTAGTAAAATACAGTTGTTTGAAATAAACATATTATCAATCGTATCTTTATTTTTTTTTGCAATAAATTAATATAATTATTAGAATTCATAAAAAGGGTAGAGTTAAATTCAAACACAGAGAACACGTTGAAATAAACAAATTTAAGAATATGAGCACATGTCGCGGCCGACAGCCGGTAGCTTAGATACAAGATTTCGCACGATCAAGAAAAGTATAGAAGTATGATTTTTCACATTTTTCACAAAAAACAGTGATATCGGGATCAATTTGATAGTTTTTTCATTTTAAAATAACAACTGATATTTTAAAAAATCATTTCAAATATGTATATCTACGATAAAACGATTTCACAGTTCTCACTTCCACTGCTTTCTAAAGTAGACTACAGAGAAATACATGCGCCCGGTTAGAGCTGTATCCGTGTGATGAGACTGTCTCTCAAGACAAAGTGTTTTTTTTTTATATTCAGAAATGGCCACATGTTACGTACAATATAAACTTGAGAGAGAAAGAGAGAGAAGTCCCCTAACGAAGCGCCGCAAGATGGTCTGCGAACATAACCATTCTGGCCCGACCGGGCCATAAACCCGCGAATGCTTCAACAAGAAAATAGCGACGACTAAACCAGGTCGAACGTTATTAAACCAACCGGAGGTTTGTTCTGCTCGTTTAACGCGAGGATTCCCGTCTAATTGGGCAGTAAACCACCAGCAAGGCATAACAAAGCCCCCTTCCGTTCGACATCAGGTTAGGCCAGTTTCAAAGCCCACGTAAATCACTCCGGAAAGGCTGTCTGGAGGTGTTGCCTGCAGCAGCGAGTTTATTATTTGTATTATTACGTACTTTATGGTGGCTCATTTGCACATGATAACTATTACGAGGAAAACATATGCTCACACGCATTTATTTACAACAAATGTGCTTGTACGCCATTTTAAACCACGGACAAAAGGTGTCCGTGTCGTCTGCTGTTGTTTGCCGGTATTGTGGAGATCGGGGTTCGGATCTCAGTCGCGTGTAGCCTGGTAGAGATGGAAAACTCTCAAAAAGGTGACTTAAGTGACATGTGTTTTCAGAATAGAAAGAGCACCCAGTCTCCCACATGTATTGGGAGAAAATACAGTCAAAAACTGTATTACAAATAAAATTTAAACATTAAGATTCAAGGATTGAAAAAGATAATTTTCTCTTCACACCATTAATAATAATAAGCTTAAACAAACACATTATACAAAGTTAAGTCCTAAAATTAACAACAATCTAGTTTTATTATAACGTGTGTTGGAAATATTAAATATAATATTGTTATATTAATATAAATATGCTTTAGTTTTTCAAGCATTTGAGGTGGTCGGAACAAAATCATGCTAAGACTTCATTTTATGAAAAAATGTGTCGGCAATGATTTCTGGTAGCCTACCCATAGAATTACAAGTTGTTTTTTATAGTCAGTCAAGAAGTTAATAATAACTAATAATGTCAAATATTTTTATTTATTTTTTACAGCTATATTTACGGATTCCATAGAAGTTTAAATAGTGAATATATCCCCTCTAAATAAATGAGGGATATGTTTACCCGCCAACCACCTAATTAATTCCACAGCGAGCGTACACGCAAAATCCAGGCAAATTGAATAATATTCGTTGCACGAAACGTGTTTATTTTTCTAATAAGTTTATAAAATGCATTAATAAAATAGTGAAATTAAAATTAGTAATGTGTAACCTTAGCAGCCTTTATTCCATAGTCTACCCTTGTAATACATTTTAATAATCTTTCTTATTTGATTGTGGAGACGCGCATCCACCTGTTAGCTTTGTCGATATATGAGGAGTCAACTATTCTTCACAAACATTTTCACCTGTTCACTTTCAATATTCATTAAACTTCATTTATACTGGATATCATCGCTGAGGGAACTGCATTGTTAATATTAGGACACAGTGATGTAATTGGACAAGGTTCTCAATGCCGGTTAGTCGATATCGCCAGTAGCTCTTTCTTACCACAGTACACCTTCAGACATAGCTGAGCGCGAGAAGATTTGGCAACAGTTAACTACGAGAAAGAGAGAGAGAGAGCGAAGACCTGCAGTTCCCTTGGCAATGATACAGAATACAATTTCCTCTTGGTTAAAAAATTACGTCTTTTCAAGTGCACGTAAGTTTACGTTAAGCTTTATTTAAGAGTATGTATTCTAAAGGCTACATTGAGATGTAAATCAGGACTGCAATATATTTTATCTGTAGAGATAAACTTGTTTCGCGTCATAGCGACAACACTCTCCTTACATAATAGAATGGTTGCAAATCATCCCCTTGACCAATGTCCACCATAACAGGGGCTGAAGCATCCCCTAACACAGGGAGGGAAAGTTTGCCAGTAAGGGCTTAGAGGTATCCTTGTCTTGCGCGCAATGAAGCAAGCCTTCCATTATCCGAACAAAGACGCAGACCCTTGAAAACCACAGAGATTACCGGACATCCGTTTGTTGGGCTTTCAGAGCCAAATATGATTATTTAAACAATTGTAATAGCTTTCATCCTACTATCCCCATACTAAAATATCTATAGACAAAAATACCGAGAGAGTGAGTTACTTCTCTGTCGCGTTTATGAAACTGGACTGCAGTTTATTAATAAAATATAAGACCAGAGGATTATTAAATGCTGGGTTGTGGCTCATTTTTGGGTGCTATGTTTAATCTAGGCACAGTCAAGTGGGAACATCAGGAAAGTAGCTATAGAGAATAAAACAATAGCAAAGATAATTAAGAATGAAAATAATAAAAGATTCAACGTGTAACCCGAACAGGTAGTAAGACACGCTAAGCAATTTAAAAAAACTCAGGTCACGATGTAATTCAACAATAACATAGTAAAGAAATATTATTTTAAGATTTTTGATATTTAATTACATTTATACGCATGAGATAAAAATATTTTCAATAGTATGTTACCACCTCCCTTAAAGAATATAAACTAGTTTTCGAATCATTAAGTACAAATTAATCGTCCAATTATAAATAGTTTTTATTTAAGTTAGTAGATTTTAGATGTATTCATTAATTTTTTTTATCACTGCGGCTTACTACCTGCTTAGGTTATACGAATATATACTAATTAAGCTATTGAGGTAAGCATGAGGAAGGTTGAATTTAGAGGAAGTGTACCCCATTCACATGTAAGGGGAGTAGAAAACATGTTTTTGAAAAAAAAACTCTATTCACCCAACCATGATTCGAACCCCATCTCCCTGTCATTACATTATTGTTTATTAATTTACTAACAAAAGAGTATACCATATATAATACAAGAATATTAGTTGATGTATCCAATATAATTGGTGTCGTGGCTCTAAGCTATTGCTTATGTTAAATTTTGGTAGTTGAAATTATGTGTTCGATTTAACATATTTAATGGATGCAAGTTTCTTAAAAACAAATACCTTACAAACTAAATGAGGTTTATTTGTAATAACTATTTATAATAAAATTAATAGGTTTTTTTTTCAGTTCATATTTTCATTTTACTTTATTTAAGTGTAAGACAATAGTCTAGACCCCTAACAGACTCACACTGAAGATACATAAGAACATTATGGCTTGCAAATTAAATAGTTATGAATATATTATGTTCGTATACGAGTGATTACAGTAAATATATTTTATAGATAAAAGATAGTAAGGAGGATAGCAAGAGAGAGAAAAATATTCGGTAGTAATAATTACGTTTAGGGAACAGTTGAAAATAAACAGAGAGATCGTAATTATTGATAAGGGTGTTCCTTAAAAAATATCTCTAGTTTTGGTTCTTTTTTATGGTAAAAATCAAATTCTGGAAATCTAGAATTAACGCTACCTATACAACGTGTGAGAGGGTTAAATAGTTACCCATTGAAAATATTTTAGGATTTCAAGAGGCACGAGAGGACACAGCTCCATTTGTATTAATAATATTATTACAATTCAATATTAGTCATAGCTAGTTACTAACGCTAAATTATTTCACTATAATATCTTAATTTACCTGGGTATAGAGGGTACAACTAAAAAGGTATATACTTATTAAGATAGAAATGGTCAAAATGTATCTTTTACAATATAATAAGTTATGCATCAATTAATTAATTCATTAAATTTTACAATTAATAAATTTTTAGTAGGATAAACGATGAACCCAAATTAATTGCAGTCCTATTTTAGAAGTGAGGTTTCTCACGCATCATTAGATAAAACTCCCCTTGCAAGATATTTGAAGGGATGTTTTCTTCCTAGTTCCGGTTAGTAGAAGGGGACGAGGGTGTAAATTGATCATCCACTAGGATCCATCGCTCGGCTGTTGTGCCACGTAGAAGGGGAGTGTAGAATACACCACTTAGGGGGTGTTCGTGTGGACGACATTTTCCTCAATTCAAACGGGTTCGATGCATATGGGCCCATTCTCGAAACATTAGCTAACGATATAAATAGTTTAGTAAATAGGGGCAGTAAGCCTGTCATTAAAAGTTAGGTTACCGTTAAATTAAGCCTGTGTGATACAATAACACACACATTATTTACATTTACATTTTAGAATCAAGAAATAACTAACTTTAATTATTATGAGTGTGGAAATGGGAATTTTTTAATTTGAATCGAGCTTGAGTAATATAAAATATTTGTATTTTAAAATAGTTGAGTTTCTGTAATAAGCCCACGCATAAACCATGGGGGGAAAAGTAGGTATTTTACAAAAAAAAGATTTGTTTTTGTGTGAAAAGAATTAATTGATGATAAAATTCAGATTTTTAACTAAATTGAATATGCCTGTAGAAGTTACATTCTTTCAAAATCAGAAAAATAGAAAAATTGAGAGATTGTTCTTTATGAAATAGTATCTAAAAATAATGAATCAATATTAAACAATGTTGAGATGATCTTGAATATTTAAATTATTATACATTTGAGTTTTTGAAAACTTTCAAGTAGCAAGAACTATTTAAAAATTGGTGCGAACTTAAATTTATGAATACTTGTACATCCCTAAATCTAATTGGTAAGAAATAAACAAAAGTGACCAATTAAAAAAAAACGAAACATTAGAAATATTGAATTATCTTTTTAATTTATTTTTTTAATATTCTACCAGTCGTTCGTGTAAAAATCAATATGCCTCTATAAATAATTGTTACTTTAGTTAGTTTTGATATCAAAAGGTTTACTCTGAGGGGAAGTCGTGAAGGTAAGTATCTACGGAAGCTGAGCTTGTGCGCACCAAATTTGGCTTAACTCCATCAATTAGCCCAAAATATTTAACAACCTCAAACCCACCTACACAGAGACGGAGAAATTGGACAATTATATGAGGTTTTTTATAACTTTCCCCCTAGATAATGGTTTTAAAAAAAAGCAAAATTAACAACAAAACGGCATACCTAGATCATCATCCAAAACCCAAATATAGTTTGAGATGAGCATCTGCCCACCCTGATCACAAGGACACACCAACAGAAGAACAACACCCATACTAATATTTGGCCCGAACACGGAAAAGGGGGTGTATGAGAGACACTGACAGATTCCGGTGACAAAGTAAACAATAGTCTTCCTTGACGCCAAACGATACCACGCCTTCATAAGTGACGTCAATAACATTTACAAACGAAAACGAAAGTTAATACAACATCGACCAATCATGAAACATGGACCATAGAATTCATCCACGTCAATCATGTTATGAAATATAATACAACACTTATGTGGACTTTCCTCAGAGTCAAATAAGCTTAAGTCTAAAAGTTTCCCAATGACACCGCAAATCACAAATCCAAGATGTTTAAATAATAGAAGTATGTATTTTGCCCAAAGGTATATTTTAAGCACTCTACAACAGTGTTTTCCAAGCCGTATAGCGCGTACGCCTTGGGGTATGTGACGTTCTACTGAGCTGTATTAGTTAATCATTACATTTTTATAATAATATAACACATCGCAGATTTTAACGTGATTTTATGGAGTTTTTAAATCCCTTCTTTCTTTATCTCACGGTTCTGTTTAGCTTACCACTGAAGATTTATTAATATTTATAGCGATATCAAGATATAATAATAATATTTAGCACCACGTCTTACTACCCGTTCGGGTTATACGCTTTAAGTACTAACAACGCTAATAGATTAGGAATTGGGAAGGTTGAGTTAGAGGAAGTGAACCCGCATTTGCGTGGAGGGAGAGTGGAAAACCATTTAGGAAAAACCACCCCCAGTTCACCCGACCGAGATTCGAACCTCGATCTCCCCATCCTCAGCAGTCGAGCTCAACACGACTAGCGCGTTAGCCAACTATGCCACCGAGGCGGGTAATATGAAGATATAGAAAGGGGGTGTTGGTTAAGTAGTGAGTGGCCCCTGAAGGAGCATTATCCTTGCAAAAGTTTGAGATACGCTGCTATTTATTAGCTAGCTGTAATTACAATTATGTAGAGATAGGTTATTTGATATTATCCCAATGTCGTAAAAATTAAAATAAATATATCAATAGTAATATGGCCTATTTATCTTAAACTACGTTCACAATTCTGATAAAATCTATTTCGGGTTATTATTGTAAGTTTATACATTTTATATTGTTTCTACTTAATAAAATGGTTGTTTATCGCAATGAAAGAGCATTAGTCTTATTTTCATCATTCTCCTCCTAAGCAACTTATTTATGGTTAATTCTTTTGACACGGCGTAGAGATTGCACAGCCTCTGTGCACCGAGACGCTAGGATTGAAGCGTCGCGGCGAGAGAAGTTATCTTCCCGATGGAAGGTCACGACGACTTACAGCCGTTTCCTATCTATCAAACCCCATAAATCGGTGCAGGGAGGGGAAGCACCAAGAGAGGACGTGCACACCAGCTGAAGTCTGGAAGTTATTTCGGTGGGCGGAT